>CAUDMG010000401.1:352500-367500 GCA_958450375.1 Homarus gammarus | reverse complement strand
CTCTCTCTCTCTCTCTCTCTCTCTCTTTAACTGTGAACAACAAGCTGCTCTGTGCGTGGGTCTTTTTCTTTTCTTTCTCCTTCTCTTTCTGTCTCTACCAGTGGCGAATAAGCTGAAAAAAAAATACTCTCTCAAAGTACTAGAGGCTGAAAAAACTATAATACCCTGAAGAATTCGTATTTTTGTGCCATTATATTTCTTCCCCTTCCTGGTGAGTCGTCTTAGGCGAACCTCTGGCGCGTCTCTAATTTAATAATATTCAGCACAAAAATATTCACGATTTTTTTGTGTAAAAAATTTTTCCTCCACGAGTGTTGATTTGCGTTATTATGGGGGCGGGGTTAGATGAGGCAGGGGGTAGGAGGGATTTTTATTGTGGTGTGTTGACTAAAGTGAGAATCTAGAGGTGATATGTTTGTTTTGGTTCAATTACTTTACTTGTTGTGTATTTTAATTAAGGTGTACTGTATGTATGTAGGTTTGGATCTCTCCGTTTTCTCTCGCTTTTGTGATTATTTCTTTTTGTCTTTCTCTCTCGTTCCTGTTGCTGTTTCTTTTATTCTCTCGTTTTTTTGCTGTGTATCTTTCTCGTTCGTGTTCTGGTTTCTACGTACATACATACATACACCTTGTTATCGCCCGCTGTCCTCTTCAATAACAATAGCTTCAGTAAGGTTGGACAGGGTGATCGACCTTCCTACCGCCTTCCACGATTTGTTGCCTGTCCTACGCTTCCCTTCTCGCCTGTTTTATATATATAGTGTGTGTGTGTGTGTGTGTGTGTGTGTGTGTGTGTAAGTTTTTCATTACGGCGCAAATCACACAACACTATATAGTAAACTGCAGACTTGATTACCTTCCTCTTTGCCTGTCTGTTTTGAGGTTCATACACACACACACACACACACACACACACACACACACACACACAACACTAACAGTTCTACAAGCCCATAGGCGTAAACTTGTAGAGACCTGTTGTATGAAGGGCCATTTTTTGTAAAGCCTTCTGCCGGCACGAGGACTTACAGTACCTTTATTTCCTTCTATTTATATCCACGTGAAATGACACGAGCGGCTGACAGCTAATTGTGCTCTCAAACTCTCCAGGCTGAAAATGTTGAACACGGGAGATTACAAAATACTGGACACAAAATGAAAGAGACAGCGGGGCGGTTTTTTTTTTTTTTTTATGAGGAATATTTTCTCTGGTAAATATGCATTGGTGTTTTCTTTTACCGGTGGTTGAAATAGTTCTTTTTTACTCACTTAGGTCATCAAGAGTTACTAATAATACGAATTATTTATTGTATTAGAGAAGCAGTTTCTTGTATATCATAAGTTAAAGGTAAAGGTGTGTTAATGGTTGGTAGGGGAGACAGACTATGTGCTCCTTATGTTAAAGCACTTATAGTCTCGCCAGGTATTAATTATGACTCTGGTGTTAGTGTTTCCGTCATCTGGGAAATATTTTACCACAAAAAGTTAAACTAGAAAGATACATGAGAGCATTAAGAACAAGATGAACGATATAAAAGATTATTAAAGGTTGTTTTGTAAGAAGAAACACACCAACCAAGTAACACAAAGATGGGGCCTAACAGTAAGTGTTGCTCCCTCCCGTTGACGACAACATGAATTTCACCTGAAAAATATTTGCTGGAGTCTAGCTGGCGAGGACATGGTTTGCATCTTCCAACACACACACACACACACACACACACACAGACACACACACACACACACGGTTCGTGGTTGGGAAGGAACAACATCACAAAGGAAGTCACCAGGTAATACACCTAGTGCAGGGTCTGAGAGCAGCTCGACGGGGCCCCTCACTGGTCACGTTCCTCCTGAGGGAAGAACTACGTGGTCTGAGAGGACGCTGCCTCATTCTCCTGAAGGGCCTCAGGTATCCTGGAGGGCTATGCCTTTCTTGGATACATTATTCACTGCTTGAGTTGGTCTGTTGTTATTGTAGAGAAATTATTGTTATAATTATGGTACTTTGACCCATATGATTGTAGCCAATATTAAAGGAGTGTTATGGCGGCAGGAGGCCGGTGAATGTTTGTCTGGCCTAGCTTGTGTTTTTGTGTCATTGTTGGAGGGAAGGTAATCCAGCGCTGATGATTGCCTCAACTGGCGGTGTTTATGGTTTTGACTTCAGAGTGGCGCGTTATTGCACACGACCGTCGAGGGATAGATACCAAATATTTCCCAGCAGAAAACATCGCAATATGACATTTGTTCCCAGTAAATGGTTTGACAATTTCCATCCTTTGATATCAGTTTGATTCAATTTACTATTTCGTGATGGTGACAAGCGTCCCTGTCTGGCCCTTATGTGGTTGCCGTATTCCTCTCTTCAGGTTTTGATGTACAAGATAAACCATTTTATAGGAGGTTGTCTGGGAATATATATATATATATATATATATATATATATATATATATATATATATATATATATATATATATATATATATATATATATATATATAATCATAGTGGTTGAACACCCTCTTAGACAGATAGATAATTATTGGATTATTGGATTAACTCACACGTAAGCTGATGAGTCGATCAAACAAAACCTGAGGAATCCAGCATTTCTAAATATGTTTCTATATCATATAGGAGGTATAGTTGGCTCACCTGTGTCAGTCTTTTTAGTCTCACCTTGAAGGTTCTGGTCCACAATAAATCATCTGTGAGGAAATTAGGAAGCAGTGACCCCAGTAAGTCGAAAATTAAAGAGAGGCTTTGGCAGGTGGGGAAAATGAGCCGTAGTGAACACTTTCATAAGGCTCACATTACCTTACACCTCCACATGACGTCACCTGATGCTGTTGTAACACACCTTCAACATTTAATTTGTATCTTGGATGACCAAGATACACACACACACACACACACACACACACACAAAGAACATAATCCACCAGATCAATCATCAATAACATCACTGCCAGTCTAAAGAGGTGATTGGTCGAATGAGTCTTAGTCATAGCGATCTCTAGCCTTATTGGTTGGGTTAGGTTAGGTTAGGTTGGGTTAGGTTGTCAGGGTAGGTTAGGTTGTCAGGGTAGGTTATATTAGGTTAGGTTGAGTCAGGGTATGCTATGTCAAGTTAGGTTAGGTGGGGTGGGGTTAGGTTAGGTGGGGTTAGGTTAGGTGGGATTAGGTTTGATTGAATTGGATTATTTCAGGTTAGGTTAGGTTGGTTGCGTTAGGTTAGATCAGGTGGGGCTAGGTTAGGGTGTGTAGGACTTATAGCCCATATGACCTACAGTACACCCGCGGAAGAAGTGTACATTATGCACCTCTAGCGGTCTGTTACACTCACACTAATACCTAAATCCCAGACTTACGTGAACCGAATTACAAACTTGGCGGTTTTAATAAATAGCCAAGATTTACACCGACAGATTGCATTAAACTTGTTGCACGCTCTCCACCATTTGTAGATGGAGGAAAATTGCAAAATAAGATAAATTTTGGCATTGCATCTGAATAATGTGTTTTTCTTGTCTCCTTTGTAAAATATAAATGATTTTGTGAATTCCTGAGAAGAAAATGTAAGAGACATGGATTTTTTCAATACTTCTCTTTCATTGATTTCAACGTAGATGGTATCAATGCGTTTGAGCGAAGAAATATGAAGTGGAAAAATAATTTAGAAAAACCCTCTTTTTTTAACATTATTTGCTATATACGAGGTATCCTTCACTTAATTATAGAATAAGAGGAATACCGGCGATGCTTCAGGTAATATAATTGTCTTTACTGGATTATAGAATGAAACATATTAACTTAATCTAACCTAACCGAATATATCATTTAAGGGCAATTTATTTCTTGGAGTTTTGTTTGTTTATGAAGTTACGGAACAGAGAATACAAGCGACGAAAGCGAGACATAAATAATGAAAAAATTAAGACAGTTTCTGTTAGAATTTCAGAATGATAGACAGACGAAGACAAAGCGGGGAATAGAAACGGGGAGGATAATATAGAGTAGAATAAGAGAGATAATGATGGAGGTTCACCTTTAAGAACGCCAGCTGAGCTTTAATGAGTTTTCTTTAGGTTCTTTGCCCAGTGTTTTGCCAAGACAAAGAAAATAATCTCATTATAACTTTTTGGCAGCGTACAAACTTGGTGATTAATTGCAATGTGTTTCTCAGCTTGAAGTCTTTAACTTTATATAATACTAAAGTTATTGCTTGGCTTTATATAGTTTTTCAATGAGGTTCTGATTTTTTCTCTTTTGACGAAATATGTGTGTGTGTGTATGTGTGTGTGTATGTGTATGTGTGTGTGTGTGTATGTGAGTGTGTGTGTGTGTGTGTAGGGGTATTATAATAGAACCATCAACACAGTGTCACACCCACAACCAACAACTCCACCATTCTACAACACACAACGCTCACCCAACAGTAATTGTACACTGTGGTCAGTCAAACAAAACCGAGGAATAAGCGATCATTTCGACATAACTGAGTCTGGCGCCGCAGTGGAAAAAAAAATATATATAAAAATGTAGCCACCATTCGTCGTATTGCTCTTGTTAGTGTAGGTCGTATATGGAGGAATTTTGTATAGGGGGAGGGCAGTGGGGGGAGGCAGTGGGGTATTGGAGAGGTGCTCAACCTAACATGGTAACACCCAACACACGCACAAACCATAGTGCCGGTGTTTAAAGTTCTGTTGATAGTTTTTGTTTAATATATGTAGTAAATTTTCGAGTGTTTTATTTAATATTCTTACTTTATACGATGGGTCAATGGAGGGTTAAAAGCTTCTTTAACCTCTCCCACTGGAACCGCCGCTGGTCACACTTATACTAACATACGCATATGCAGACATACAGTAATGTAGGTGAGTGCCCGATATCTGGTGTATTTTGTTAGTGTTGTTATCTCCAGTTCAGTGCTTTTGGGTAAAAATTAGTTGTAATATCCTTCTGCTGTGTGATATTTGGGAATTGATTTTGCGTACACACACACACACACACACACACACTTATGTTACTTGTATATTATTTGTAATTCGTAACCCATTCCCCAAATATGTAACTGTATATTTTCAGCCTTCTGGCTGCCAAGCTCTTTCAATAAACCGTTAATTATTATTATTATTATTATTATTACACACACCTGGCGTCACTTACACAAAGAGTTAGGAGAACATTGACCTGCGCTGCCCGTCACTTACGTCTCGTCACACAAGAATTATGTCGCTGTTTCACACATTTTGTCGCAGCCAACTCCACAGTGGTGTTCGTCAGGTAGCTCTACATAGCGCACATTTTCTTGACTGATGTAAAGTGTCAGAACCAGAAATAGTGTCCAGATGTTTGTTGTTGTATAATATTGTCGTTTTAGATAATAATTCGATAAAATATTTTACCGTTAGTTATAATTTTTTTATGAAATTATGTTTATTATTGATTTTTACGTTTATTATCAGTAGAGGCATCCACAACACCGGGAGTTATTACCCACAGCTGTAGCTGGTAATTGAAGTTTTAATTAGTCTAACTGAACTCTAATATCATCATTAAAGTCATTAAGGGAAGCTGTGATCCTCGCCCCGCTGTCACTATTAATAATAGATTTTCCCAGGCATTATCCTCCTCTCTTTATACTATAATTTACTTTTAAAATTTACATTTGCAATTAACATTTATAATTACATTTGCAGTACGTAGTTACTCTTTAGCTAACGTTTTACAATCACAGTTTATTTTTCAGTATATAATATACATTTTAAGTTAATAAGTTACACAAATGTAGTATTTCTTGCGATATGCAAGAACAACTTATATATGAAATTAAGATTAGTAATTAAGTCTTACCTTCTTTATGAACAAGATATAATTAGAATTTCTGAGATGAAAAGCTCTCTCTCTCTCTCTCTCTCTCTCTCTCTCTCTCTCTCTCTCTCTCGGCTCATTTTAAGTAGAAGGTGTGTTACAACAGCATCAGGTGACGTCATGTGGAGAGATTTATGACTCCGCAAAGATCCGAGCGCCACTGGGCCTGTAATTAACCGAGACAAATGAAGGGAGTGTGGCCAGTGTAGAGAAAAAACAAACCATGGGTGTACCGTCCCCGAAATGCGACACAGAGATGTGCTCCTTGCACTACTTGGCACACCTTGAGATTTCTTGGCACATCTTTGGATTTTTTGACACACCTTGGCATTCCTTGGAATATCTTGACACATTTTGGCATATTGTAGAATTTCTTAATGGAAAAATATAGAAATAAAAAATGTGTGTGGAAAAGAGAGAGAGAGAGAGAGAGAGAGAGAGAGAGAGAGAGAGAGAGAGAGAGAGAGAGAGAGAGAGAATAATTGGAAGGGAGAAGGAGGACATGTGGAGGAAAGAGAAGGGTGACGGTGGGGAAGGAAGAATCAGTTTAAATGAGATAACTATTTCTGTGAGAGATTTAGACAGTTTCTCCACACACACTTACACTCACACTTGCCTCCCTCACTCCACTGTTTCTCCACACACTCACTTACACTCGCCTCCCTCAGTCCACTGTTTCTTCACACACACACTTACACTCACACTTGCCTCCCTCACTCCACTGTTTCTTCACACACACACTTACACTCGCCTCCCTCACTCCACTGTTTCTCCACACACACTTACACTCACACTTGCCTCCCTCACTCCACTGTTTCTTCACACACACACTTACACTCGCCTCCCTCAGTCCACTGTTTCTTCACACACACACTTACACTCACACTTGCCTCCCTCACTCCACTGTTTCTTCACACACACACTTACACTCGCCTCCCTCACTCCACTGTTTCTCCACACACTCTTACACTCACACTTGCCTCCCTCACTCCACTGTTTCTTCACACACACACTTACACTCGCCTCCCTCACTCCACTGATTCTCCACACACACACTTACACTCACACTTGCCTCCCTCACTCCACTGTTTCTTCACACACACACTTACACTCACACTTGTCTCCCTCACTCCACTGTTTCTTCACACACACACTTACACTCACACTTGCCTCCCTCACTCCGCAGTTTCTCCACACACACACTTACACTCACACTTGCCTCCCGCACTCCACTGTTTCTCCACACACACACTTACACTCACACTTGCCTCCCTCACTCCGCAGTTTCTCCACACACACACACTTACACTCACACTTGCCTCCGTGATCTTGGTAGTTTCCCCTCGCTATTTCCTGCACGCTTTTCCTCCCTCGCGTCTCATTCCCGTAATTTGTCCTTTATCTCGATTGTACTGAAGTGTCTTACCTACTGAAGCTGGAGGAATGGTCAGTTTCCTCCTGCAGCAGTGAGAGTGAAACTGTAGGAGTGGGTTAGTTTCCTCCTGCAGCAGTGAGAGTGAAACTGTAGGAGTGGGTTAGTTTACTCCTGCAGCAGTGAGAGTGAAACTGTAGGAGTGGGTTAGTTTCCTTCTGCAACAGTGAGAGTGAAACTGTAGGAGTGGGTTAGTTTACTCCTGCAGCAGTGAGAGTGAAACTGTAGGAGTGGGTTAGTTTCCTCCTGCAGCAGTGAGAGTGAAGCTGTAGGAGTGGGTTAGTTTCCTCCTGCAGCAGTGAGAGTGAAACTGCATACTATTATCATACACATATTATCATATACATTATACATATGCTCTTATCATACATATATACATACATACAAACATAATATAAATGCATGTTTACTTGACGATATAGTATAGAATATATATATATATATATATCTTTATTCAGGGCAGATATTGTGCCCAACATTTTATAACAGTGATCACTTGCTTCATGGTTTAATTTGTATAAGTAAACCGCCCATTTCTCTCTTCGTGTCAGTCATTGATAAAATTAGTTTAGCGACAGCCACACAGGTAAGACAGGATATAATAGTTACAGGTATTTTATATGACAAGAGAAATATTATTCAGCACCAGTGAGCGGTATTACATTATTAAACACGTAGGATGAAGAGGAATAATTTTTCTTCGTACTTGTTAAAATTTTACGCCATTTCTCCTTCTATTAGGGAATGAAGGACAATATCTTTAGATGTAGGAGGTAAATAAACGATAATTTACGATACTTTACGATCTTTCAGTATTACCAGAGAAGGATAAACAATACCTTGACTCATTTAAAGGTAACTTAAAGATAATTTAAGACACTACGATATTTCAGTGTTGCCAGAGAAGGATAAACAATTCACGATACTTTACGATACACATTCACAGTCAGAGATCATGCCAGGAAAATAAAAATTAATACCACTCACTGAAGCTCAACCTGAAATGGCTTTGGACTGAAATGGATTGGAAATGAAAAACAAAAATTCTAATATTTCAGAGAAGTCGTTGTGATGTATTAATTTTGATCACTCGCAGGTAAAAGTGTTTTGTGTGTGTGTGTGTGTGTGTGTGTGTGTGTGTGTGTGTGTGTGTGTGTGAAGTTACAGTAAATGCCTATGTCACTTAATATACAACAAATGCTGTATCATACGTGCTGGAATAATGTTTTTTTTTTATGTAAACGACTTTGTTTTCATTAATATCCGGTTGGTGTTACTTATGTAAATAACCTTGTAAAGTGACTATGGCGGAGAATTTAATGTCACCTTTTCCACGCAGCAAGATTTATTTATTTTAAAGTTTAGTGGATAGTAAACTGGTTTGTGTGACGACCCAGTTGATGAAATGGTATATATTAATGTCACTGAAACACAACTCGGGGTCAAAGTACACAGAATATAATATTAAAATAATGAAATATACTGGACACAAAGTTGGTGTTTTAGTCTCTGATAGTTAACTGCTGTTCGGGTTATGTGAGAAGGTTTATGAGAGGAGGTTTATGAGAGAAGGTTTATGAGAGAAGGTTTATGAGAGAAGGTGATGTGAGAAGGTTTATGAGAGGAGGTTTATGAGAGAAGGTTTATGAGAGAAGGTTTATGAGAGAAGGTTTATGAGAGAAGGTTTATGAGAGGAGGTTTATGAGAGAAGGTTTATGAGAGAAGGTTTATGAGAGAAGGTTTATGAGAGAAGGTTTATGAGAGAAGGTTTATGAGAGAAGGTTTATGAGAGAAGGTTTATGAGAGAAGGTTTATGAGAGAAGGTTTATGAGAGAAGGTTTATGAGAGAAGGTTTATGAGAGAAGGTTTATGAGAGAAGGTTTATGAGAGAAGGTTTATGAGAGAAGGTTTATGAGAGGAGGTTTATGAGAGAAGGTTTATGAGAGAAGGTGATGTGAGAAGGTTTATGAGAGAAGGTTTATGAGAGAAGGTTTATGAGAGAAGGTTTATGAGAGAAGGTTTATGAGAGAAGGTTTATGAGAGAAGGTTTATGAGAGAAGGTTTATGAGAGAAGGTTTATGAGAGAAGGTTTATGAGAGAAGGTTTATGAGAGAAGGTTTATGAGAGAAGGTTTATGAGAGAAGGTTTATGAGAGGAGGTTTATGAGAGAAGGTTTATGAGAGGAGGTTTATGAGAGAAGGTTTATGAGAGAAGGTTTATGAGAGAAGGTTTATGAGAGAAGGTTTATGAGAGAAGGTTTATGAGAGAAGGTTTATGAGAGAAGGTTTATGAGAGAAGGTGATGTGAGAAGGTTTATGAGAGAAGGTTTATGAGAGAAGGTTTATGAGAGAAGGTTTATGAGAGAAGGTTTATGAGAGAAGGTTTATGAGAGAAGGTTTATGAGAGAAGGTTTATGAGAGAAGGTTTATGAGAGAAGGTTTATGAGAGAAGGTTTATGAGAGAAGGTTATGAGAAGGTTTATGAGAGAAGGTTTATGAGAGAAGGTTATGAGAGAGGTTTATGAGAGAAGGTTTATGAGAGAAGGTTTATGAGAGAAGGTTTATGAGAGAAGGTTTATGAGAGAAGGTTTATGAGAGGAGGTTTATGAGAGAAGGTTTATGAGAGAAGGTTTATGAGAGAAGGTTTATGAGAGAAGGTTTATGAGAGAAGGTTTATGAGAGAAGGTTTATGAGAGAAGGTTATGTGAGAAGGTTTATGAGAGAAGGTTTATGAGAGAAGGTTTATGAGAGAAGGTTTATGAGAGAAGGTTATGAGAAGGTTTATGAGAGAAGGTTTATGAGAGAAGGTTTATGAGAGAAGGTTTATGAGAGAAGGTTTATGAGAGAAGGTTTATGAGAGAAGGTTTATGAGAGAAGGTTTATGAGAGAAGGTTTATGAGAGAGGTTTATGAGAGAAGGTGATGAGAGAAGGTTTATGAGAGAAGGTTTATGAGAGAAGGTTTATGAGAGAAGGTTTATGAGAGAAGGTTTATGAGAGAAGGTTTATGAGAGAAGGTTTATGAGAGAAGGTTTATGAGAGAAGGTTTATGAGAGAAGGTTTATGAGAGAAGGTTTATGAGAGAAGGTTTATGAGAGAAGGTTTATGAGAGAGGTTTAATAACAGAAGGTTATGAGAGAAGGTTTATGAGAGAAGGTTTATGAGAGAAGGTTTATGAGAGAAGGTTTATGAGAGAAGGTTTATGAGAGAAGGTTTATGAGAGAAGGTTTATGAGAGAAGGTTTATGAGAGAAGGTTTATGAGAGAAGGTGATGTGAGAAGGTTTATGAGAGAAGGTTTATGAGAGAAGGTTTATGAGAGAAGGTTTATGAGAGAAGGTTTATGAGAGAAGGTGATGTGAGAAGGTTTATGAGAGAAGGTTTATGAGAGAAGGTTTATGAGAGAAGGTTTATGAGAGAAGGTTTATGAGAGAAGGTTTATGAGAGGAGGTTTATGAGAGAAGGTTTATGAGAGAAGGTTTATGAGAGAAGGTTTATGAGAGAAGGTTTATGAGAGAAGGTTTATGAGAGAAGGTTTATGAGAGAAGGTTTATGAGAGAAGGTTTATGAGAGAAGGTTTATGAGAGAAGGTTTATGAGAGAAGGTTTATGAGAGAAGGTTTATGAGAGAAGGTTTATGAGAGAAGGTTTATGAGAGAAGGTTTATGAGAGAAGGTTTATGAGAGAAGGTTTATGAGAGAAGGTTTATGAGAGAAGGTTTATGAGAGAAGGTTTATGAGAGAAGGTTTATGAGAGAAGGTTTATGAGAGAAGGTTTATGAGAGAAGGTTTATGAGAGAAGGTTTATGAGAGAAGGTTTATGAGAGAAGGTTTATGAGAGAAGGTGATGTGAGAAGGTTTATGAGAGGAGGTTTATGAGAGAAGGTGATGTGAGAAGGTTTATGAGAGAAGGTTTATGAGAGAAGGTTTATGAGAGAAGGTTTATGAGAGAAGGTTTATGAGAGAAGGTTTATGAGAGAAGGTTTATGAGAGGAGGTTTATGAGAGAAGGTTTATGAGAGAAGGTTTATGAGAGAAGGTTTATGAGAGAAGGTTTATGAGAGAAGGTTTATGAGAGAAGGTTTATGAGAGAAGGTTTATGAGAGAAGGTTTATGAGAGAAGGTTTATGAGAGGAGGTTTATGAGAGAAGGTTTATGAGAGAAGGTTTATGAGAGAAGGTTTATGAGAGAAGGTTTATGAGAGAAGGTTTATGAGAGAAGGTTTATGAGAGAAGGTTTATGAGAGGAGGTTTATGAGAGAAGGTTTATGAGAGAAGGTTTATGAGAGAAGGTTTATGAGAGAAGGTTTATGAGAGAAGGTTTATGAGAGAAGGTTTATGAGAGAAGGTTTATGAGAGAAGGTTTATGAGAGAAGGTTTATGAGAGAAGGTTTATGAGAGAAGGTTTATGAGAGAAGGTTTATGAGAGAAGGTTTATGAGAGAAGGTTTATGAGAGAAGGTTTATGTGAGAAGGTTTATGAGAGAAGGTTTATGAGAGAAGGTTTATGAGAGAAGGTTTATGAGAGAAGGTTTATGAGAGAAGGTTTATGAGAGAAGGTTTATGAGAGAAGGTGATGTGAGAAGGTTTATGAGAGAAGGTTTATGAGAGAAGGTTTATGAGAGAAGGTTTATGAGAGAAGGTTTATGAGAGAAGGTTTATGAGAGAAGGTTTATGAGAGAAGGTTTATGAGAGAAGGTTTATGAGAGAAGGTTTATGAGAGAAGGTTTATGAGAGAAGGTTTATGAGAGAAGGTTTATGAGAGAAGGTTTATGAGAGAAGGTTTATGAGAGAAGGTTTATGAGAGAAGGTTTATGAGAGAAGGTTTATGAGAGAAGGTTTATGAGAGAAGGTTTATGAGAGAAGGTTTATGAGAGAAGGTTTATGAGAGAAGGTTTATGAGAGAAGGTTTATGAGAGAAGGTTTATGAGAGAAGGTTTATGAGAGAAGGTGATGTGAGAAGGTTTATGAGAGAAGGTGATGTGAGAAGGTTTATGTGAGAAGGTTTATGAGAGAAGGTTTATGAGAGAAGGTTTATGAGAGAAGGTTTATGAGAGAAGGTTTATGAGAGAAGGTTTATGAGAGAAGGTTTATGAGAGAAGGTTTATGAGAGAAGGTTTATGAGAGAAGGTTTATGAGAGAAGGTTTATGAGAGAAGGTTTATGAGAGGAGGTTTATGAGAGAAGGTTTATGAGAGAAGGTTTATGAGAGAAGGTTTATGAGAGAAGGTTTATGAGAGAAGGTTTATGAGAGAAGGTTTATGAGAGAAGGTTATGAGATGGTGATGTAGAAGGTTTATGAGAGAAGGTTTATGAGAGAAGGTTTATGAGAGAAGGTTTATGAGAGAAGGTTTATGAGAGGAGGTTTATGAGAGGAGGTTTATGAGAGAAGGTTTATGAGAGAAGGTTTATGAGAGAAGGTTTATGAGAGAAGGTTTATGAGAGAAGGTTTATGAGAGAAGGTTTATGAGAGAAGGTTTATGAGAGAAGGTTTATGAGAGAAGGTTTATGAGAGAAGGTTTATGAGAGAAGGTTTATGAGAGAAGGTTTATGAGAGAAGGTTTATGAGAGAAGGTTTATGAGAGAAGGTTTATGAGAGAAGGTTTATGAGAGAAGGTTTATGAGAGAAGGTTTATGAGAGAAGGTTTATGAGAGAAGGTTTATGAGAGAAGGTTTATGAGAGAAGGTTTATGAGAGAAGGTTTATGAGAGAAGGTTTATGAGAGAAGGTTTATGAGAGAAGGTTTATGAGAGAAGGTTTATGAGAGAAGGTTTATGAGAGAAGGTTTATGAGAGAAGGTTTATGAGAGAAGGTTTATGAGAGAAGGTTTATGAGAGAAGGTTTATGAGAGAAGGTTTATGAGAGAAGGTTTATGAGAGAAGGTTTATGAGAGAAGGTTTATGAGAGAAGGTTTATGAGAGAAGGTTTATGAGAGAAGGTTTATGAGAGAAGGTTTATGAGAGAAGGTTTAGGTGAGAAGGTTTATGAGAGAAGGTTTATGAGAGAAGGTTTATGAGAGAAGGTTTATGAGAGAAGGTTTAGGTGAGAAGGTTTATGAGATGAGGTT
Organism: Homarus gammarus; assembly: GCA_958450375.1. NCBI lineage: Eukaryota > Metazoa > Arthropoda > Malacostraca > Decapoda > Nephropidae > Homarus > Homarus gammarus. Next base: position 354,132 of record CAUDMG010000401.1, on the reverse strand, counting down.
TATGGGAGAAGGTTTATGAGAGAAGGTGATGAGAGAAGGTGATGTGAGCAGGTTTATGAGGGATGGTTTATGAGAGAAGGTGATGTGAGATATGTGGCTCAGGTGGAACACACATGACACTCAGGACTAAAACAAAACAAGCGATATAGCCACTTCAGGTGATGTATTATACCGTTAATTTGCTTAACTTTCACTGCGTTTTGTGACTTTTTTTTATGCTTTTGTTGTTCGTCTATTACTCGCCAAAAGTTCCTCTGCTAACATCGTGAGTATGTTGGGGGAAGCTTATGTATTTAAATGCTTGATGCAGGTGTGTAGGTGCGTATTTAACCTAACCTAACCTAACCTCTCTCTCTCTCTCTCTCTCTCTCTAAGCCACATTACCTACACAGACCACAAAATACGTGTTATCTGCCAGCTTGGCCTCGTCTGTATTACATATTACGACTCACCAAAACATCAAAAGCAAGAGGAGAAATAATGCTTCCCATCCATCTCCTATATACGTTCACCTCGAGTCACGTCGTATATATATATCTAAGACAAAAATATTATTACCTCAAGACGTCCAAGGTATGGGTTCTCCTACAGAGCTTTTAGTAGCGGGATCTCAAGTACTCGGTCTTAGGGAGGAGCAGCTGAAGGGAGGTACTATATTGGGTCGAGTGAAGAGTCTCGTGGTCTTTTGTCTTCATCTTTTGGATAGCTCCTTCCTGTACCAGATTTTTGTATAAATTTTTTTTTTTTATTATTCATGTTTTTTGGGGGGGATTTTTTGTGTTAGGTATTGCGTGTTTTGTGTCTGTCTCTGTCTTTTTGTCTTTGTCTTTGTGTCTCTTTCTCTGTGTGTCTGTCTGTCTATCTCTACACACACACACACACACACACACACACACACACACACACACACCTCTCTCTTACTAAACCAGGAAGTTCACTAATATCTTACAGCTTACTGGTTCTCCATAGTGTGTAATGCCAGAACCGAGAATTGTTTTAAAAATGGAATGGGTGAAATGTCATGTCAGAGTTATTCTTAGCAGTGCTCTGGCAGCGGTACCCTGCAGGCGGCTGACGGGATGATAACGGAACATAATATTAATTGCATCCCGTTTCAAAATCCTGCCAGCTTTTTTAACATTGGTTTTCACATTTGTTTTAGATAGATAGATAAATAGATAGATAGATAGATATATTCTACACCATAATCGTCATCATCGTAGGTTATTGTAAACTATCTGAAATCTGATTAGGTAATATTATTTAGACATACACCTATCTCTTCCAACCTGCTTCACATTGTACCCTTTACCTGTCTTCCTCTGAGTATTAAACTATTAACCATTCGTTAGTCTGTCTCACTCTGCCGGTGTTGTCGTTGTAGCAGTGATAAAATGAAGCTTAGTGGAGGTGATGTCAGCTTGTGTGTAGACGACCATTAATACTTGACGCAGCTCCAACTTAATACTGATGGGTTAAGAATTTTCTGTGACCGCGGATGTTTTGTTGATTTTAAATTCCTTATTGTGATTATGAGAAGCAAGATTGTAGTGTCAGTGTTGAAGGGAAATATATTGTGTTAGTGTTGAAGGGAAATATATTGTGTTAGTGTTGAAGGGAAATATATAGCGT
>CAUDMG010000401.1:225000-347500 GCA_958450375.1 Homarus gammarus | reverse complement strand
ACTTCTCTTTCCTGTTCTGGTAACATTGTTTCTTCGGGGGGGGGGGGGGGGGACTCGGCTGGTGGTGGCTTGATTAACGAAAGATTCACAATGGAGGGAGAGTTAACACACACACACACACACACACACACACACACACACACACATCATAGTATATTTATTCCTATTCAGTTAGATAATGTATACGTGTGTGTGTGTGTGTGTGTGTGTGTGTGTGTGTGTGTGTGTGTCTAATACAAGTCCCAAGGTTCTTAGTATTCACAAGGCGTAACTCTCATTTGGCAGTGTGTGTGAAAAGTTGTGTCAGATAAGAGTTCCATCACCTTAAGATTATCCCTTAATTGCCTTACCTATTATACTGTTTTAAAAGTTCTTAGCCATGTTTGTGTTGGAATAATAATTTTCGGGAATAATTTTTAGTTTTTTTTTTTAATCGATTAGTTTTCTCGTTTATGACATTATTAATAGTTATATTGATTGGTGGTGATAATTTATCTTTAATTCTTGCGTAAATTATTCTCACGGAGCTGCAGTACAATAGTAAGACATACATACTGTACACAGACATAACACAATAATAATAATAATAATAATAATGATGATAATAACAATAATAAACAGAATAATAATAATAATAATAATAATAATAATAATAATAATAATAATAATAATTCTCAAACATATCTAGTTAAAACCCATAGTATAAGTGAGGCCATAAGGATAGTTCAACATGGAGGGAACATTTGGGAAGTTAGTAGTCCGAGGGCGTCTCTCTCTCATTAGCTTCTATTACCAAACTTTTCACAGATAACAGCTCCTCTACCTGGGGGAAAAAAAAATCCTAATTGCCTTCTTCTGCGAAATTAAACGTCTTGTACAGTAGAATCCCAGTGTGTGTCCCTTACCATACATACATACATACATACACACATACATAAATACATACATACATACATACATACATAAATACATACATACACACATACACTCTCTCTCCCTCTCGTTAAACTTGTATGGTAAGACAAACAGTAATACCGGACTAGAGAGCTAGGCAGCAGTGGGGTAAATATTGAGTTGCCACAGTTTTTTGTTGGGAGAACCAGCGAAACTTATTGTGGGGTCACTGGCTGTACTGTGTGTTGTGGGGGTTATGTATTAAAGTGATACGGTACGGACACACACACACACACACACACACACACACACATACAAACATACATGGTTACATACACACACACACACACACACACACACGCGCACACACACACACACACACGCACACACACATACACACAAACATACATGGTTACATACATACACACACACACACAAACACACATACATAAACTACATGAGAAGGTGTAATTTCAGTCTGAGATGATGTTTAGATCGATAGATAGATAGATAGATAGACTACACTGTGTTGGCGTTGCGTTGTTGTCCTCAAGCTAGTTATGACGTCAACTGGGTGTGTTGTCTGTGTGTAAAGCTGTCAAAGTTGGTCTGGGGATTGAGACAGCTTTAACGTGGCGACGGATATATTACCACGGAGGGAGATGTGTATATTGTTTGGGCTCTGGGAAACAATGTAAATCTGAGCTTGTTCGGGTTAATTTACTCCCTGTGTGTGTGTGTGTACGCCCGCCGTGACTTACGACATGCTGCACGCCCACAGGAGAAAGGATACGCGTAGGTAATTTCGTGAGTGATCCTTCCTATATTAGCGGCTTAAATTTAATTCGTGATTCACTTTATTGCCCCGACTTTATACAGCAGTCAAGACTTATTACTGGTGAACCGCATTTATTACTGGTGAACCGCATTTATTACTGGTGAACCGCATTTAACAAGGAAATAATTTTAGTTTTGTCTAAGAATATTCTCTCTTTCTCTCTCTCTCTCTCTTTCTCACACAACCCTTTCCCTGCCTCCTGCATTACTCTCTTTCTCTCATAGCATCTTGCATCACTCTCTCTCTCTGTCCTCTCTCACACACGCAACACTCTCACTGTCCTCTACTGAGTCTACATCACACTCCGTCTCTGTCCTCACTCTCGCACACAACACTCACTGCCCCCCCCCCCTCCTCCTGCATCACTTACTCTTGAAACAAATACAACGTTTCACTTCACTCTCTTTCCTCTTGACAGAAGCTCATTGGGGACCCGTAAAAGTACTGATAGGTGGAATTAGTCACAGGTGAGGGCTGGTACTTGACTACTGTACTGTCACTTGTCTCACAGAATTGGCCTCTGAGTCTCAAAGTTTCATAGATTAAGTTTTTTTTTTTTTTACCTTAACTGAGATTGTAAGAATTTGTTTACATTAGTTAGGACGAGAATTTGTTTGATCGGAATGACGTCTATGCTGTTCCGAGACTCGATCATATTTGACTTTTTTTTCTTTTTTTTTTTTTTTGGTTTTTGGGTCGACCAGAGTTGTTTCATGGAATAAGTATATAGTAGGTTGTCGAGGGTGTCTTTGTGTGTCTTAAGTTGTTACATGATGCTACAGTAAATAGCACCACAGCACGCACACTTCAGCACACGAGCATCACCGTAGAACATAACTTAGTACTCCGCCATCACAGCATAGCACTCGTCAGCACAACCCCAGCAACACCAAAACGGTTCAGATTTCCCACGTCAGAAGCCTCTCTCCTCCCCTCTCCCCCCCCCCTCCCCCGCCCACTTCCTCCCCCGCAGGTGGCAATCCACAACCGCAGCAATCACTCTCTGTAAGCGAGCCCACGAGAGTCATTCCTTGTCCCAGAAAGGACATCAGGGCCGTGCTTCTCCCTCCACACAACTGAGACCCTTCACCCTCACCTCCCACCCTCACCTCTCATCATCTCTCATCCTCACCTCCCACCCTCACTTTCCCCCCTCACCTCCGACTCCTCATCCTCACTCTCGCCTTCACCCCTCACCTTTCATTCTCACTCCCCACTCTCGCCTTCACCCCTCATCCTCAGTCTACATCCTCACCCCTCACCTTCACCCTCACCCTCACATTCACCCCTGACCCTTACCCTCACCCTCAGTGGAGTCGATTATTTTAGGCCGAAAATAATTGCCCGGATGACCAATAGCAAACATTTATTTTGGGTGTCAGAATAGAGAGCAGTGTTTAATGGTAAAAATCTTAGCCTGTTGTTACACTTTTCTATCCTGTGTGTTACTCCTGTTACATGTTTCCTGCCTGTGAGTTACTCCTGTTACATGTTTCTATCCTGTGTGTTACTCCTGTTACATGTTTCTATCCTGTGTGCTACTCCTGTTACATGTTTCTATCCTGTGTGTTACTCCTGTTACATGTTTCTATCCTGTGAGTTACTCCTATAACATGTTTCTATCCTGTGTGTTACTCCTGTTACATGTTTCTATCCTGTGTGTTACTCCTATTACATGTTTCTATCCTGTGTGTTACTCCTGTTACATGTTTCTATCCTGTGAGTTACTCCTGTTACATGTTTCTAGCCTGTGAGTTACTCCTGTTACATGTTTCTATCCTGTGAGTTACTCCTGTTACATGTTTCTAGCCTGTGAGTTATATACTGTACATCTGTTACATAATCGTAAGCTTTTAAAAATAGGAAACATATGTACACTTGTACATATGTTTCCTATTTTTAAAAGCTTACTGTGTATTCTGAACACAAGGTTAAACTGATAATCATTTACAACATAGGTCAGTTTACCTAACAGCGAGAGTTTATCTAACAGCCAGTGTTTTTCTATGTAATTTGTCAAACGAAATTGCATATATCATAATAGTTTAACTTTAGTAAATATGATTGAATCGCTAAGATAATAACTTCTGGTGTACTGTAATTTATATTAAACTATAAAGTGATTGTCGCCCTTGGTCACTTTCTGACATTTCATCACTCGCCTTTGACCTTCGCGACCTGGTGACATTGCTTCCGTCGTTATTCTAGTTAAGTCGAATTAATACCACGCTTTAGTTCATACCCCAGAGGAACGTTTATGTAAATTATCAACCTTCAATGATAAACGTGTCTAGATATGATGTTTACACAAGGATGGCCATTGGCGAACACGAGGGTGATTACAGGCGAATGAGAGCTTGAGGCAGTGAAGCGCAGTGACAAACAGAGAGGCAGGAAAGTGGACAGACAAAAGCAAAACTTGGCCCTTACCTGTACAGTATATATCCAACCTGTATTTATTTTCAGCTATACATTGTACTACACCTGCCTGAATATAATGTACGTGTATGTTGTTATGGCGCTTACATCTCTCTCTCTCTCTCTCTCTCTCTCTCTCTCAGTGACAAGGGAGACCAGTGTGTGTGTGTGTGTGTGTCTGTGTGTGTGTGTGTGTGTTATCAATTGCCGCTGGTGATTGGCCAGTTAGCTACCCAGAGTGACCAATGACAAAATGCCGTCCATTTGAGTGTGGAATGCCAGAAATTTTGCCGCAATCCTCAATTTTTTACCCTCCATACCCCCCGAAATACCGGGAATTTTTTTGTGACTGGATTCTCTGTATGGGGGAAAATATAATACCAGCAGTTGGACTATGTTGCAAGTAAGAGCTCGGTACTCTATCCGACAGCATGATGGATAAATAGCTTTGAGAGTTGAACATGATTGATTGGTAACTTTTGAGGGTTGAACGACGATTGGGGGATAATTTTGAGATAAGAACGCGATTGACAGCTAAATTTGAACAGGAACACGTCGACTCCCCTGTTACCAATCTCTCATGTGCCATAATAATACTAACACCTACATCGTAACATATGAGCTATACTGTACACTTCGTCTTCCTTGTAGCCAATCTCTCATGTGCCTCCACTCCAGATTCTTCTTCTTCAAAAAAAAAAAAATGCAATTGCGACTTTCCCCGCCTTATTACCTCGCAGTTATAAGTATATTGTTTGGATTTACTTTCGCATCTAAGAAGAAGATTTAATGCAGGAATCTCTGAGGATTTTAGGCCAAGTTATATAAAAGTGTTGGTTGGGGACAGGACCCGAGGAAGAATGTAAGATTTAATTTTTTCTATAGTCTTGGTTGAGGGCAAGACCCGAGGGAACTTGTAAGACACCTACTGACATCTTTAGTTAGGAATAAGGAAAACAAAAAAATAATGAACGATCTTTTGAGAATCCAGAGCCAGTACTGTAGCCAACTATAAAGTGTGGTTCTGGCTCCTAGGAGGTTAGACAAATATAATCTCTTAAAGGTTCGTAGTTTGAAACAACCCCAGACGACACACACACACACACACACACACACTGCGACGACCATAACTCGTTGCTTCTCTCTCTCTCCATAAGTTACTGCTGAAAAAACTTACAGTACATGGAGGAATATGTTTGAGAGTAGTGGTGGGGGGGGGGGGTGAGTCTTCTGGTGTGGGGGGGTGAGTCTCCTGGTGTGGGGGGGGGGGGTGAGTCTCCTGGTGTGGGGGGGGTGAGTCTCCTGGTGTGGGGGGGGTGAGTCTCCTGGTGTGGGGGGGTGAGTCTCCTGGTGTGGGGGGGTGAGTCTCCTGGTGTGGGGGGGGGTGAGTCTCCTGGTGTGGGGGGGGGGGTGAGTCTCCTGGTGTGGGGGGGGGGTGTGAGTCTTCTGTTGTGGGGCGGGTGAGTCTCCTGGTGTGGGGGGGGGGTGAGTCTCCTGGTGGGGGCTGAGTGAGTCTCCTGGTGTGGGGGGGGGGGGGTGTGAGTGAGTCTCCTGCCTGGTCCGTCGTCATCGCCTGGGGAGAGAAACAAAAAGAAAACAGCTGACAAGAACGAAGGAGAACGTGTGGGATAAAGCTCTGGGGAACTTGGGGAGCTGGGGGAAGATTGAGAGGCTGGGGAGCGACCTAGGGGAGATGGGGAGGGGAGGGAGGGAAGAGGAGTGTGTCGAAGGGGAGGAGAGGGAGGGAAGAGGAGTGTGTCGTGGGGGAGAGGGGGAGGAGAAGGAGGGAAGAGGAGTGTGGTCTGGGGGAGGTGGGGAGGATAGGGAACGTGAGGACCTGGGTGAAGAAATGTAAGAGGGGATTGTGGTCTGGGGGAGATGAGGAGGTGAGAGAGGGAAGAGAAGTGGGGAGATGATGAGTGAAAACGGGGAGAAAAGAGAGGGAAGATAGATAAAGAAATGTGATTAAAAACATGAGACTAAAAAAAAAAATAATAATCACAAAATCATTAAAAAATAAAGGCGATAGTTTGCCTTTATTATATTCATTAGGGGGGGGGGGGATGGGTAAACAATGTAAACAATCGTGCACTATTAAAAAAAGAAAGTGTTAGGGTGTGCTTGTGTTAACATTAAGAGAGTAACTTTAACCTGCTCCTCATTATTATCTGTGTCGTTAAATCCCTCCAACACGGAAAACCTTTTTACCTCCAGAAAATATTTTTTTTTTCCCTTGCTCTCGTCCCTTCATTTTTTTTTTTTACCATAATAAAGATCCAACATTTTCCCTCAGTCTAAGTTTCTTGCTGAGGGAGGGAGGTGAGGGGGAGTTAAAACACGTGTGGGGTATAGAAGACCTCCACTGATCTATACTGACTTAAGCTGACCTACACTGATCTATACTGACCTACACAGACCTTCAATAACCTACACTGTTCTATACTGACCTAAAGTAACCTACACTGATCTATACTGACCTACACTGACCTTCAATGACCTACACTGTTCTATACTGACCTAAACTGACCTACACTGACCTACACTGACCTTCAATAACCTACACTGTTCTATACTGACCTAAAGTAACCTACACTGACCTATACTGACTTACACTGACCTTCAATGACTTACACTGACCTTCAATGACTTACACTGACCTATACTGACCTACATGGTGTTTATATGGACCGTGTAGCTCCTCCATCATGGCCGACCACCTTGGACCATGTACTGTATAATATGTGGACGGTGGAAGGCTTATGGAACACACCAACACCTTATCACAAATACAACTTGATTATTAAGCTCTCCACTCACACCAGGCAACAGGAGATTGTAAACTATAGAATATCATTGTAGTTAATTAGGGTAATGTATAGATCCCATAACGTGTTGTACTTGACTGCTGTACCACCAGATAACTTCAGGCATGGCTCCCCGCACCTGTACAAACTATCACATCACGACCAAAGGTTTAATGTGATAAACAATGAAAGTATATAAAAGTATGTAAAACTACTTAGATGTAGTACTCAGTCGCGTGCTAAAATTTAAGTCGTTACTGTAGTTACTTAAGAACATAAAATCTTCATAGTTCATACTTGACTTTATAAACACTTTACAACTTTAGATTATCATAATTAAGTAATGGACCTAAATTTACGCTGCGCTTTCCTGTTTATTTTCCTACAAGAGCCTAAAACTACTTAAAAAACCTTAATTATAATATTATTAAGTTAGGCACCTCACTTCGTCTTATCTCCTACCAGAAAAATTTTGTATTTGTTATGGCTCGATACCTCACCACCCTGATGATCCTCTCTCTCTCTCTCTCTCTCTCTCTCTCTCTCTCTCTCTCAAGTAATGTCAAAAGCCTCACACTAGACAGAGCATTACAGTCTCAAGCAAATACGAGAGTCTCCCCTCCCCCCCCCCCACCCCCTTCCTTATGCGTGAACTCGAACAACAGGGAAACATCAGCCGTGTCATCATAGCCCGTCCTTAAGCCCCTCTTACACGGGAATCCTTTTTAGCTTGCGATGGTATTTTTTTTTCCCATCCGCTATTTTTTAAACAAAAGAACTCTGTATATTTATATGCTTTTAGTACGTCTTGGAGGAAAAAAAAAGGGCGAAGAAAAGTGTGAAGAAATGACTTGGGTGTAAAGTTTACATATATATGTGTGTGTGTTTTACGTATACATACACACATACATACATACATACATACACAGAGAGAGAGAGAGAGAGAGAGAGAGAGAGAGGCACAGTACGTATTGGGTTAACACCTGGCATAAACCGTTTCATTACATATTGTATTGGTAGTACACCTTTTGGACTAGGGGTTACCAATGACTATTATATTACCTGTATTGTCCAACGCTCTCCGAATCCTATACACTTTTCGGCTATTTATTTTCTTTTTTTTTGTAAACGATTTATATTGCGTTTAGTTAAAATTTGGGATTTTTTTTTTTACATCAGCTCACAGGTGTAGACAACAACATAATTTATTTCATTCACTTACACAATAACGTACCTCACTCATTTAAACAATAACGTACCTCACTCATTTAAACAATAACGTACCTCACTCGTGTTAACAATAACGTACCTCACTCGTGTAAACAATAAAGTAACTCACTCAGGTAAACAATAACGCAACTCCCTCATGTAAACTATAACAAGGATCCCATTATTTTACACACAGGGAGAACTTGACAAGGTCGTTCCCGCTCCGTTGGTAAAAACAACGGAGCGGGACTTTATCGTTGTTTAACCAGATCGTTCTTATTCTAATGTGATTTTACTGTTCGTTCCCGGGAAAAATATTGTCGCGTTCACCACAGTAATGACACACCGGGCGGGTAAAGTTAATGATTATTAAACTCTTTGTTTCCGATCGTCAGTTACCACCAGGTTTATATTTTGGTGAGGTTCAGGGTTGTGTAATGTCGCTGTTGTCGTGTTAATGTGCTCGTTGGTGTGTGTGTATGTGTGTGTGTGTGTGGATGCTGTGTGATTATCATATTGTGTCGTGTTATTGGTCTATTTTTCGTTACTGTGGGTGGAGGAGATTTGGCCCACTGTTAAAACATCCTGATTATTTCTTCTTAATATCGTTTTTTTTTTTTTATTGGTTAATGGATGGATAATATCTGATGTCATTGTGAGCAACGGTCAATGAACTTACTCCATGCCCGGATACGCGTGGATTTTGTTATTTACCCTCCAGGCAACGTCTTAGTCGGGTGGGTCTCTGTTGTTGTATAGGTACCCCGAGCTCTAGAGGACCTGCTGATGAATAATGAAAGGTGTTTAGAGAGAGAGAGAGAGAGAGAGAGAGAGAGAGAGAGAGAGAGAGAGAGAGAGAGAGAGAGAGAGAGAGAGAGAGGAATGGACGGAATGAACAAAAATTAGATACATAAGAGTTAGGTTAGATTAGGTTAGTTCCGGTCGAGATGCATTAGGTTAGGTTAAGTGCGTTTAAATGGTCAAGGAGTGTGTTAAAAAGGACCAATAACAAGTGTATTTAAAGGTCAAGGATAGAAGTGTGTTGCGTGTTAAAGCTCAAGAAGAAAGGTGCGTTTAAAGAATCAATAACACTGGTGCGTTTACAGGCCTAATGAGTGGTTTAAATATACCAAGAAGATAAGGTTCGTTCACTTAACAAACCAATTTCAGGGTTTCCAGTTGACTAATCTACCATTTTCTCGGTCTATCAGGGTTCAGTATAAGGATTCAGGGGGAAATGTAACAGATGGCTGCCGTAATCCTATTAGCATATCAATGTGCTTTGCCGTCCAGCTAGATCAGTTCTCCAATATTCACCAAATTTAGTCTCAATCCCGAGGAAGCGTATAGGCAATCTGGGTAGGGGGTGGGGAGGTGGGTGGGGGTAGGTGTCTGGTGTGGGAGGTGGGGAGATGAGTGGGGGTAGGTGTCTGGTGTGGGGGGTGGGGAGGTGGGTGGGGGTTAGTGTCTGGTGTGGGAGGTGGGGAGATGGGTGGGGCTAGGTGTCTTGTGTGGGGGGTGGGGAGGTGGGTGGGGGTAGGTGTCTGGTGTGGGGGGTAGAGAGGTGGGAGGGGGTAGGTGTCTGGTGTGGGTGGGAGGGTTGGTGGGTGGGGGTAGGTGTATGGTGTGGGAGGGGCGGGGTGGAGGGAGGTGGAAAGTGTAGCGATATCCCTGGGTACGGTGATGTAAGCTTTTGAGTAACAATGACTTAATCCTTTGAGTACGATCACTTAACTCTTTTGTGTATAATAGCTTAACCCTTCGAGTACAGAGGACTTAATTCCTTTAAATATGATGACTTATGGGGTTATCGTACTCAAAGGGGATTAAAAACATATCTTAGTCAATAGGTTAATTTATTTTACTTAAGAGTGGTGATATCGCACTAAAGAGGTTCATTCTATAGTGAGTCTTGTATGATTGTTGCTTTTAAAGACGATTGTGTGAGGTGATTGTGTGTCTTGTGTCAGTTTATGTTAAGGAAGAGTTGTTGTTGTTTTATTTTTTCGAAGTTGTTAAGTTAGAAGAAAAAATTATCTTCATTATCATCGTCATAGTATAGTCATCATCGTCATCATTATTACATTCATCATCTTCATAAATATCATAGTGATCATCATCATCATCATCATCATCTGTATCGTGTACAGCAATAAACAAGATAATGTTATCCTAGCCACACACGTACCATAATCACCAACAATAAACCTCGACTGTCGACCATAAGAGCATCGTTAACATGTTACTTTATTGCCCCTCTTACCCTCCCTCCCAAGCTATTACGTTGCTACTTACTGCAATAAAAAAAAATGTTACTTTGAGTGTTCCTTCACGTATTTCCTTAAACACAACTGTAAAATGACAAAATGACTTCAGGTTTTTTGTAAATACATTTGTAAATACCTATAAAAATACACTTGTTTTGCCGATCTTGAAGTTTATATTTTTCTCAACCTGTCATGAAGAAATTGAGTGCTTGAACCATTTAGAATTCAGACATAGACAAGCGATAAATCGTTTACTAATACAGTATAATCAACAGTCCCATTTGGTTTATTTCTCATGCTGGTGTTAATATGATCAAGTAATTACTGATATTTTCAATGATTTATTTTTGTAATGCTAAGGATCACGTGAAGATTAGGTACCCCAGTTTTTTTTTTCACTTGATAATTAGGCACCCTAACGTTAACCTAGCTTAATCCAACCTTTGCATTTAACATAACTTAACCTATCTTAACCTAATCTAATCTCACTGAACCAATCCTACTTAATCTAACGTAACTTAACCTAACCTCGCTTAACCTATCCTAACAATCTACTGAGAGAGAGAGAGAGAGAGAGAGAGAGAGAGAGAGAGAGAGAGAGAGAGAGAGAGAGAGAGAATATTTCCACTCTCGAGGGAAATATACGTAGGAACCTTTGATAATCCAACCCTGTATTGTCTCTCACAGCCAGAGAGAGTACGGAGGCAAAACAGTACTGTCTCTCACTGAAGGAGTAAGACAAAAGGATCAATAGTAAGAGGAGGAGAGATGATGGCGAGTAATATTAACATGGAGGAGGAAGATATTTATATTTTCTCCTGTAATTATTGTACTGTACTTAAGGAACATTATGGTTACGTTAAGGTTAGGTTAGGTTAGGTTAGGTTACGTTACGCTACGTTACGTTAAGGTTAGGTTAGGTTAGGTTAAGGTTATGTTATGCTAGGGCTGCTAAAAGTTAAGTGACGCTGTTAGGTAAAGTAAGTTCAGGTTAGGTAAGGCTATGTCAGGTTAAGTTAGGTCTAGGTTAGGTTATGTTATGCTAGGTCAAAGTTATGTTGCGTTTGGTTAGGTCAACTTAGGTTTGGTTAAAGTCAACTAAGCTTATGCTCGGTCAATGTTAGATTAGAAAGGTCATTATCTTGTCCCAGTAGTGTGGATAACCCGGGTAGGTGGTGTAACTGTGGTTCATGAAGACATTATCCACAAGTGGTAATAATCCTCGTGGGTGTAATCCTCCGTTATGGCAGGTTACAGCTCTACGATGGTGCCATTACACTGTATTACGCTTATACTGCTCAAGTCGCCACACAAGGCTGAGCAAGTATTATAATTCCTGAAAGAGGTTTTGTGTTACCTTGCTTACCATCCTCTCGGTGTGTGTGTGTGTGTGTGTGTTGGTTTATATATGTATGTTTGTGTAAGAATAATTATTGCACCTCCTCGGGCAGGGTGAAACTATGGGCAAGTTTCTTTACGCCATTTACCTCTGTCTACCCAGCTGTAATTGGGAACCTGGATGTTAATCGTATTCCCTGGTAATGGTTAGCCAGTGCAGTTGGCGAGCTGTCCAGTCTTCTCGGACTATTACGTGACACTGGGTCATGCAGCTCGTTAACTTAAGGTGTGGTTGTTGTGTTGGCAACAGCTTCTACACCTTAACAAATTCACGCCTTGGAGGCCCTTGGGCCGGCCATCCTCGATTTCGAGGGGCTTCCATTATTATTATTATATTATTGCACCACACTCAGTTGACTTGTTTTGGTAAGAGTTGCAAGAGTTGCATGGATATACACATGTGTGGCAACCAGATAGACAGCCAGACACACATTCAGACAGACAGCCAGACGGGTAAACTAGAAAAAAATATTTTCCATTTGTGAGGTAACTTGTTTTATTCTTACTTGAGTGTTTTGACAACTTGGGAGGATAAAAGTTATTTCAGATGGGCCATTGTGGGGCACACGTGTGAGTGATCCATCCCACACACACACACACACACACACACACAACAGAGTAGGGTTAACAAGAGAGCCACAACAATAGAGGAAACCCACTTTGTCTTGTCTAATTTTTCTGAGGTTGAAAAAAGAAAGACAAGAAAAATAACATTATAACGAGTCGTGTTAACAAAAGGACCACAACAGTACAGGAAGCCCCTTTGTAGTTCTGCATTTTTGTCTTCTATTTTTTCCTGGTCAAAGTGAGGTTTAATATGTTCCCAGTTTCCTCAATTTTTGTTTCTTTGGTCATGTTAGTAGGTCAGGGTTTGTTGACTAAAGGAACACAATGTATGGTGTTGGTTGATTGTCTTCTGTCTCGCCCCTTTCTTGCCTCTAGCTGCTGGGTACTAGTATTTTTTTTACTGAATTTAATTACTGGGAGTGTGTTTGTTATTGTGTGGTGGTGGTTGGTGTGTGGTGTGGTTGTTGTTTTGGTGGTGGTAGTAGTGGTGGTTTGGCTGTAGTGTGTATGTGTGGAGAGAGAGAGAGAGAGAGAGAGAGAGAGAGAGAGAGAGAGAGAGAGAGAGAGAGAGAGAGAGAGAGAGAATGTGTGTGTGTGTGTGTGTGTTAATAAAAGAATGCCAATAGATATCACGGAGAGAATAGAGTGACTGAGTTATAGAGTGAATGATAAGAGTGAAGGTCTGGGATGAGAGCGAGAGGTGTGTCAACAGATGATGATGCTGGTGGGTGGTCTCTGATATTATTGTCTACTGAAGGTAAAGAGAATTTAGGATAAAACTAACACAAGAAAGAGCTGTGCTAACAATGGCCCGACGGCTGGGTTGGGTGGGGGGAGGCTGCAGGAAAATTATCTTATCAGTGAATTGGACTTTATCTCTGTGTGATGTGTGGGTGAGACTGATGTGTTAGTGACTATTTTACCAGTAATATAGATATTGGGGTTAGACGGAAAAATATCCCTGCCTCCTTCCTTAACTGCCTGCTCCCTGCCCCCTGCCTCCCCCTCCTTCCAATTCACAGTGTCTCAGGGAGGGAGGGAGGGAGGGAGGGACATTTTTCTGGGACACCCTATATAAGGTATAAAATAATACCTTATATATCAGTAATATAAAAGATTTCATTTCATTAATCTTGAATTTAGAATTAATTAGCTTTTCATCTATTTATGTTGTGTCATCAATGAGAAGCATTGTTAATTTTCCTGTTACTAGAAAACAGATTAGCGTACAGGTGTGTGTGTGTGTGTGTGTGTGTGTGTGTGTGTGCGTGCGACTCTGGAGGATCAACAAAGGTTATATGTGTTTGTAAGGAACACACATTATTTTCTCCCTATCAGTCAGACCTGTCAGACCACTAAGCTGACAAGGCAGGGAAATCAACAATAACACTCACATAATACCTCCCCCCCCCCCCCCCCTCACATTAGGTCATTCTTGGTGTTCATTTAAGTGAGAGAAGGGATGATGTGGAGGTGTGAGCAATTGCACAATCGGCACAGGTACAGGTACAGATACAGGTGCAGGTACAGGTACAGGTGCATGACAGTAGTTCCCATGTATGTCGTAACCTATGAATGAGACTTGTACTTAAACACCGCTGAGGATGTAAACACTCTAGTCCCCGTAGCTTTATTATGTAAGGGTCGAGTATTAAAGGGAGGTGTTAAAGCGAGGGAAAATGTGTCGTGTCTCATATACAGGTATTTGAGATTCTTGTCGAGATTCTTACGTGATTTTTTACAAATATTTTTAATGGAGATAAAACAGAGCTTAAATGCCACATAATTAAACAGACAGACAGACAGACAGACACACACACAGACACAGACACACACATACACACTTGATTAACATATTCATTATAACCTGGAAGTTACTAAAAAAAAAATATAAGAGGAACATTAGCAAGTTGTTACTGCCAGGAGGACAGCTGGGGCCCTTGCTGATAACCCCACTAACACTCAGTAAGAGCTGCTACTCCCTGATATACTGAAAGGTCAAACGAGGCAAGTTTCCAGGTGTTTGTTGGCTGGATCAGCAGGAATCTAAAAGGTGTAAATTCCACTTCAATGAGGGCATGATACTTTTCCTCCAACCTCCCCTCCAACCCTCCTCCTCCTTCCAACCCTCCTCCTCCTCCTTCCAACCCTCCTCCTCCTCCTTCCAACCCCCCCTTCCCTCCCGAGCAACCACATGTTCCCGTCCGACGTATAAAAAGCACGATTCTGTATTGGTGTTTTGTGGAAGTAGAATAACTGGATTTATAAACTCCTTCTTCCAGTCAATAGTAGAGTTAACAAGACACGTAACGATTTTCAGGATACACTCACACTCGCACTCAAACATGACCTAGCAGGTACAAGTAGTGACCAGGACACACACACACACACACACACATGAGTGACGTTTAATACCAGGCCGGGAGCAGTGTTGACTTGACGCCCTGCAGTGTAAACAATGATCCATCTAGTGTTGATGACCTAAGGACTTTCTCACGTCTTCTTCACCTCCCTCTTTCTCTCCTCCTTCAATTCCTCTTGTTCCTTCTTTCCTTTTTTGTTTTATTTCTTTCCGTCTTTCTTTTCCTCCTCTCTTACCCTCTTCCTTTCTTTGTCTCTTCTCCTTCCATTTTCCTTCTTCACTTCTCCTTCCCCCTAGCTTTCCTTGTTTCCTTTCCTTCCCTCTTTCTTTCTTTGCCTCCTTTCCTTCCCTCTTGCTTTCCTTCTTCACCTCCTTTCCATCCCTCTTCACCTCCTTATTTCCTTCTTCACCTTCTCTCCTTCCCTCTTTCCTTCACTCTTTTCTAGTCTTTATATCCTAACAATTTCCCCTCCGTGAATATTTAATCTGTCTCCCATCCATTTCACTAACCTTCTCTCCCCCCCCCCCCCTCCCTCACCAAACTCCTCTCCTTCCCCCCTCACCAACCTCCTCCCCCTCACCAGACTCCTCTCCTTCCCCCCTCACCAATCCTCCTCCCTCTCCCTTCCACCTCCTTTCTTCCCTCAGCACATTTACCCCTGCTCCTCCTCCCCCTCCCCCTTTCACCGCCCCCCTCTCATAGACACTTTTAATGGCAGTTCCAATATTTTTCACGAGGCTTCATCAGCTCCCGCGTGTAGAGTCAACACTGCCATGCAAATTTTGAAGGCCAATTAATTTCTCATCGGGAAATTTGGAAAACGTCAAGTGTTTGGTGAGGTAACAATTGTATTTTGGGGAGGAGGGAGGCTGGGGAAATTAGTATAGAGGTAGACTGGGTCAGGGGTACCGATTCAATCAGTACTTTTGTCGGTAGGAAAAGAAGAGTATTGATTCACTCAGTATATAAAACATTAAATACTGAAGACTATATATATATAAACTCATAAAGTGTATTTAAAATTGTTGAGGGAAAAACATAAGAGAGTGTATACAAAAAAAACAACTTTTATTCGTGGTGGCCTCGTATATTTGCTCTCTATCACAGTATCGAAATAACTCAATAAAATGCTTAATGAATTGTGATGGGCTGTGGCGCCGGGATGGTCGAGCTTTATGGTATATGATGTAAAAAATAATACTAAATAGAATAACAAATACACAGACTTAAAACACTTGGAAAGTAAATGTCAACAAATTACATGTCAACAGATTAAATGTCTTACTTCCAATGATAAATGAATGTGTGTGTGTGTGTGTGTGTGTGTGTTGATCCCCAGGTAAATGTCTTTCTCTTCTAATAGGTTTTTTAATTCTCCTTCACATTCATTGTAATTTTAAATCTAATTATCCTCAGCGGCTTAAGTAACTCCCTAATTGCTTTTTAATTTCTAATTTTCTTTCTGGCGTCACTTTTTTTTTTCTTTCTCTTTTTGTGTATCTCTCTCTCTCTCTCTCTCTCTCTCTCTCCTCCCTCTCTTCAACTATAAACCTCCTCTCTCTCTCTCTCTCTTTATTTTAACAGTTGCATTGCCCTCTCTCTCTCCTTCCTCTCTCCTTCACCTGTTGTATCTTCTTCTCCTCTTTCTACCTTTTCCTCCTTCCTCCTCTTCTATAATTTTTGTTCCCATGGCATTTAAAAGTATTTCTTGTACTTCACTTTAGTCGTGTATTAAAGAGATCACCTGAAGATTAAACACCCTAATGTTATCTGGAAAGGTTAGGTTAGCGTTAGGTTAGGTTAGGTTAGGTGAGCGTTAGCGTTAGAGAGGTTTAGCTTAAGGACAAATAACTGAGGGGTGGTATTCTTCAGGTGGTCCAAATAAGAGACAAATATAAGTTTTGCTCCCCTGGGTGTTAAATAATGTTGGCGTGTTCTGTGTTTGGTGTTATAACATGTTTGCTGGTATTTTCCTTCCCTGGTCAATTACATACTGTTTTTGTGTGGGTTTTTTCTCGTAAATTTTAACTATAAATGTAAGCAGCAATAGATAGATGTAGAGAGAGAGAGAGAGAGGTGCTTCATCGAGGCAGTGTGAATGCGAAATTGTAGATATTCCAGGTATGCAGCACACCCACACACACACACACACACACCAGTGGGCTCCGCTCCGCACTATGTTAATCCTGGCAGGGCAGACTAACAATCATGTCGTAACCCTGGCAATGACCATTTATTCTCCCCGTGAAACACCCTCCCACAGCAGCGACCCTCCACCTCTTGCTGCTGCTGCTGTTGCTGTTGATGTTGGGACCGTTGCTGCTGCTGCTGTTCTCTGAAAACGTTACTGCTTGCTGCTGTTACTTATAATGCTGCTGCTGCTACTCTCTGCTACCGTTACTGACTGCTTCTACTGCTGCTAGTGGTGATGACTGTGCTGGTGGAACAGTTCCTGTGATTATGTTTCAGACTGGAAAATATAATTAACAACATACAGTTTGTGCATCATCATATGAAGCTCCATCTACACGTTACTAGATATTTTTTCATTTCCATCGTGAAAGAGAAAGTGGGTCACGTAGGTTAGACGGGCAATGAGGATATAACACACAGTAGAGTAAGATTTTTACACGGCACGCAAGGAGGCAGTGTGGCCAGACTACACCCTACCACCTCCACTAGCGTTTGGTACCGATACACAACTGGGTGAACTTAGGGCACCAGCGACTCCAGGAGGAGAGGTGAGCGCTTCATCCACTCGACGGACTTGAACGTAATGTTTCACTAAGGTGAGACTATATTTTGAGCTGTATTATACCTTATATGATAAGAGTTGTGGGATAAGATCATCTTTGTTTATCTTTGGAAGTTTTGAGACGTCGCCTCTGGGATGAATAATATAATACCTCTAATACACTCTTGGCTAACATATAAATTCGCTTTTCTTAACAAGTTTTAAGAGGCTGTCTGTGTAAGTTTGGTACACAGTGTGGGAGTAAGGTAAGGTGTCGCACGCTGTGTATACAACACCTGTTTTTGCCCAGGTAGGAAACACGTCACAGTGGGACGGAAAGTTCTTGTCGAGTTGTGATGAAGAGTTGCTTAAATGATATACAGAAACGTGAGGTTTTTATGAGTCTTGTAGCTGAGAGAGAGAGAGAGAGAGAGAGAGAGAGAGAGAGAGAGAGAGAGAGAGAGAGAGAGAGAGAGATTTTAACAAAATAAGTAGCAGTCTGGCTCTTAGTACTGGTAATTCTGGTTCCTCTTCTCTCTTCTCTAGAAATGTGTGTGTGTGTGTGTGTGTGTGTGCGCGCGCGTGCGTACCTTCCTGAAAAATATGGTTTTATCCACCTCGCTTTTGTGAGTTATCTGGGTCAACGACGCTCTTGCTTGTTTGAACGACCAACTTCCCGATATTTATGGACAAAATTGTTGTTTTTAATTGGTCTGTTTATCAATTTATTTGCATCGAAATGCTGTGCGTTTTATGGGTTCAAGGCGTGTATTCCTCCCTGTACTACATTTATTGATTTTCATACCGTAAGACTGTAACATTGTTTCATTGTTTTGCTGTATTTTAACCAATATATCACCATATCACGACAACTGTATCGCTCTACTGCTGCATCATTGTATAACAGGATCATTATATCGTTCTAACCTTGCACTATTACATACTGTAATTAGGTATAATATAGGCCAAGTCTATAGCACTTAGGCTGAAAGCCACGTTGAAGTAAGTAGCGGAAAAAAAAAGTCACTTTCGTAGTTTAGGTTAAAATTTATTGCTATACTCCGGTAATGTTTCATCTTTTAAGGAGACTAATAGACCTAATGGTGGTGTTACGGGGACCAACAAGTGCTGATGTTAGAGGTTTAAATTACTAGTTGTGGGAAGCAAGAGTCGACTATACATGTGGGGCGAAATTACTGCTGCTGACGCCGGACGATACTATTTGTGACTTGTGATGGCTCCAGATTACTACCCTGAGGAACCCCAGTGTTGGTGTGGGTGAATTACTGGTTATTGAAATATATTAACCGATTTTTTGTTAACATAGGGAGGAATAAAACCGATTTTATATAAATTAAATGGATACTATTTATGGCCAGCGAGTTTGTCTGCCATTTACGTGACTTCATTATCCGTATAGGGGCAACGAACTAAGAAAATTATGCTTAGGTAACAAATTAATGTAAATAACAAGTATAAACAAATAACAACCTAAATCCTGAAACAGTTACGACACATTGACAGCAATTACAACAACAAGAACAACAAGGACAAATTATAACAAAAACATAGGCAAAAATTTATTCATAGTAGAATCAACAACTTTTCTATTACGAACAACAACAAACGCAACAAGAAACAACAACAATACCTATAAACAACGATTACCAGAAACAAAAACAGCATCAGTCAGAGACAAGAAAAACAGCAGCTAGAAACATCAACAACAACAACTGCCAGAACAAACAAACAAACAACAACAACAACAAACTACTTGGACCTTCGGGGTGTGGTTCATTTACATAAACTTTTCATGAAAAGCCAAACTTAAACACTTTCTTCTCGACATGCTAAAAGTTTCCTAAGACGCTTAACCACACACACACACACACACACACATTAAGTCAGGAAGGACGTGTTCGATTTTTACCTTGTATTTGTACGTGTGTGTGTGTGTATGAGAGAGAGAGAGAGAGAGAGAGAAAGAGATTAATTATGTTCACAGACCTCTCTCTCTCTCTCTCTCTCTCTCTCTCTCTCTGCTGAAACTGACCTCGAAAAGTTTATCCCTGAAGAAGAATCACCAAAAACATCAAAAGAAATGATTAAAAAATCCCCCTTTCTAAACCGTGTGTAGATCATTTTCAAACACTAAACACATACTAGCCAGCCACCACTACCACCAGTCTGCCACAGATTATATACTTTTTTTAGTTCATATTCCATGAATCTCATTTGCATAATTAATTGGGATTTGGTTCCGTCATGGCAGAGAGCGTGATGTTAATTATCATAAATCTGCAGCTGATTTTGTCACTTGTTGCATAATTGATGGTCCTCTGTCCCAGGTGTTCAAGGTAATTGTGTTAATGAGAACCTGGGACAAGGGACAGGTGTTTAAGGTAATTGTGTGAGAACAGATGTTTATGTACAGTATGACTATATACATTATATAAAAATACATTTATATATACAAAAATAAATATTATATATATATATATATATATATATATATATATATATATATATATATATATATATATATCCTCTCCTTATTATCTGTTTTTGTCTCTGTCTCTCCTTCTCCACCTTCCTTTCTCTCTATTCCCCAGCTCCCACCCCTAATGCATCAATCTCCCTCTTTCCCCGTCTGTGTCCCTCCTTCTTTCACTTGCTGCCTCTCACTTCCTCACCCTCTCAGCCTCTCTACATCAGTCACACCCTCTATCTCACCCTCATTCTCTCCTCAACCTCTCACACTTTCTTCATCAGTCAACCTCCCTCCCCCCCCCCCCCCACACACACCCACATGTATAGTGGTAGTCTCAAAGGTCCTAATTAAGGGGGGGGGGGGGGAGTGAGGTGGGGGAAGGGAGTGGGAGGGAAAGCTTCAACAAATATTCTCACAACACACACACTGGAGGTTCATCTACCCGTAGTTAACACTTAGCTAACACACCACCAAGATTGAGCCGTGTCTTGTAGCGCATTGTATTATAGTTAAAGAAAGATAGAATATAATTGTTTTTGTTGCTGTACTTGTTGTTGATGTGGTTGTTGCTGTGGTTGTTGTTGTGGTTGTTGCTGTGGTTGTTGCTGTACTTCTTGTTGTGGTTGTTGCTGTGGTTGTTGCTGCTGTTTCTGTTTCGCTTAACAAAAAAACACACACACAAAAAGCTCGTTATGCGCCACCCTGTAGGTACACACTAAACTGAGGCAAGGAAAAGATGTCCAGTAAATTGTCTTGGTTTTGGTACATCATAAGGACGTCATGATGGACCAAGAACTTCATAACAAGCACAAAACTTCACGGGAGGAGAACTATTTATAACGAGGGCACCACCAACTACCTGACCACGTAACGAGTAGAGGAGGAGGGGGAGAGGGGGAAGAGGAGAAAGAGGGAGGATGGGGAAAAGAGGGAGGAAAGGGGGAGCGAAGGAGGAGGAGGAAGAAAGGTAGGATGACGGGGAGGAGGAGAAGGGGTAGAAAGAGGAGGAAAAGAAGTAGCAGTAACATGGAAGGAGGAAGGGGGAGGTGCTGGTGGGGACAGGTAGGTAGGGGAGGGGGTAGGTCGGGGGGGGGCAGGGTCAGGGTAGGTCGGGGGAGGTAGGTCGGGGGGAGCAGGGTCAGGGTGGGTCAGGGGGGGGGGGGGAATCAATCTCTGACCATCGTAACAAGGCACCTTACTACTCTTCCGTGCCCAATTATAACTTATGGCCCTAACGCAGAGATTTTGTTAAGTTCCTACGATATTTTTTTATCTTATAAATGTAAAATAAAAAAGAAAAAAAAGAGAGAAATTTCTCGTAAATATTTTCTTGCGATGAAAAGCAAAGAGAGAGAGAGAGAGAGAGAGAGAGAGAGAGAGAGAGAGAGAGAGAGAGAGAGAGAGAGAGATTTTTACCTCGTATAAAATCCACCCGACACCCCGACCTACCTAACACCCCGACCATCCGATTTCCCGACATAAACCTTCTTCAGTACTATTGTCGGTGTGACCCCTGAAGCGTTCACACACACACACACACACACACACACACACACACACACACCACCAATCAGACATTTCAATTCTCAACCGGGTCCATCACCCCCCCCCTCCCACATCCCAACACCTCAACCAATCATACGCGTCCGCTACCGTGGGGAAGGGCGCTAATTGGCCATTGTTCTTCGTAATCAACTCTAATTGGTCCTCAACTTATGCTCTCCCTTTTCCCAATCTTTATCTTAACTTCTTCGTAAAAAAAAAAAATCCTTTGAATGATTTCTTGAGTGAGTCGAGAAAAGTTATGGATGGCGTCA
This sequence comes from Homarus gammarus, assembly GCA_958450375.1. NCBI lineage: Eukaryota > Metazoa > Arthropoda > Malacostraca > Decapoda > Nephropidae > Homarus > Homarus gammarus. The sequence goes on along the minus strand of CAUDMG010000401.1, from coordinate 325,700 downwards.
AGAATTATGAATTAATCTGGAAAGTATTGATCGTATAACTTGTATCACTCATAATTTTCTCGGGAAAGTGACCCCAGGTTTAAGGAATTTGGGTTACATTGGGATCACCTGTAGATTTGGACGCTCCCTAACCTAATCTAACCTAACCTAATGCTAACTTATCCTGACCTAAACTAACTTAATGTAACGTAATGTAACATATCGCTAACCTAACGTATCTTATTTTAATTTAATCTCTCTCTCTCTCTCTCTCTCTCTCTCTCTCTCTTTTGCTCCCTCGAGGATCACCTTGATGCGCCTCAGGTCATGGGTATTGATCAGGTGGACCAGGTGACACACCCACCCAACCAGGCTACTCTCTCTCGCTCTCTCTCTCTCTCTCTCTCTCTCTCGGCAACATTCAATCATATCATATCACCTTTACTTTATACCGAAACCTTTAAGGTGGAAAAAAAAAATCACTCCCTCAAAATCCATTTCTCATTTACATATCAATTTTCGTTATAACTGGGGAAATTTCCTTGTGGGGGGCGGCGGTTGACGTTCCATGCATATTAATACTTGGCCAGAGGAATCTTACCCTCTCTTGCCATATTTATACCAAGTGTGAACAAGGTCGCTGGTACTTTACTGTAGCTTTGAGATATAAATATTATAGACATAAGGTTGTGATAAAGTTTGGTTTGGTTTAGTGCGGTTAGGGTTGGTTAGGTTAGGTTAGTACTTTCCTCACGGCATAAAACATATTCGGGGAGAGGAACGACAGGCAATAGACAGTACAGGAAGTTATAACATGTGCCGTACTCAAGGTAGTATCACGCCCCCCCTCCCCCCCACCGGCCCTCTCACACATACAAAGTGACCTTGTTACTCGTAGTTACGTGACGTGAAATGTGTATTCGTGGTGCCAGGGAGCTGCTGTGGATTATTATGGTAGGGTAGGATATGTTAGAGAGAGAGAGAGAGAGAGAGAGAGAGAGAGAGAGAGAGAGAGAGAGAGAGAGTGTGTAGGGTAGGAGGCTGATGGTAAGAGGTTGCCTTCCAAATGTGGTGATTAAGTTTCATTCCTCCATCTCTCCACCCTCTCTCTCTCCTTGTCTCTCCTTCTCTCCCTGTCTCTCCTTCTCTCCCTGTCATCTCCTTCTCTCCTTCTCGCCCTGTCTCTCCTTTTCACCCTGTCTCTCTATCCCTCTGTCTCTCCATCCTTTCCTGTCTCTGCGTTTTATGGACTAGGAATAGAAATTACAAAGGGTGAAAGATCTTAATGTGTACAGGTTACCCACCACGACCACCACTACCACCTCCACTACCACCACCACAACCCCCACCAACACCACCACCATCACCTCTATTAATCACTGTCCTCTCGATTCTCGGATTCTCTTTGACAAGCTTAGTGGCGCTACAGCCTAAAGAGAAGTGTGAATAATTTACACACACACACACACACACACACACACCATCTGTGAGGGAGTTACTTCATCACGTCAGGCCCCTCATAACACCATCTGTGAGGGAGTTACTACACCACGTCAGGCCCCTCATAACACCATCTGTGAGGGAGTTACTACACCACGTCAGGCCCCTCATAACACCATCTGTGAGGGAGTTACTTCATCACGTCAGGCCCCTCATAACACCATCTGTGAGGGAGTTACTACACTACGTGTCTGCTGTTCAACACCTCAGCGCACATGATCTACGTGACTTCCACTGTAAACATTAATCTGTATGTTCACTGTATGTTCCGTTACCTTTCTCTAATGAAGGCTTTTATTAAACCACCAATGTCAATGTATGTAATAAGTCACTTATGTTCAATGTATGTTTTCAGCTTTCGGGCTGCAGAACTTTTTCAATAAACCGTTAATTGTTTTTATTGTTATTATTACACACACACACACACACACACACACACATTCAGAATTAAATTTGTGAAGAGTCATTTCCTAAGTTTATTCTCGTTTATCCTGCAGTTTGTTCAGTCCAGATAGTGTGTATTAGATTAGTTTCACACCAGAATTTTACGCCAAACTATCTCACTGGGCCTGGAGTGTGGAATGGTGAGGCGGCTTGATTCTTAATGACTTGTGAGATGTAAAGTTGGAAGCTTTACCCCTCTGCTACACTGACCAGCTTAACACATAACCTTGCTGCTAAACTGACCACTAACGTCAGCTTAATCACACATAACCTTGCTGCCACACTGACCACTAACGCTAGGTCTTTAAAACATGTAAAGTATTCTTCCTACACAACACTGCTGCTGGCACGTGTGGTCGCTGCCAGAATTAAACCCTCGATAAATTATTCATTCAGATTCAAGGACCATCACCGATGCAATCTCCAGCGCCGGAAATTATCCCGTCCGGTCACTTAGAAACCTTCACTGGGTGGAAAGTAGTCTGTCCTGGCGGCCTCCCACTGGAAAAACGACACGGTGTCCCCTCGGAAAATTTATGTTTCACTGAAAAAAAAAAAACCCGACATATGATTAACTCGGTGTTTTATCCTCTCTCTCTCTCTCTCTCTCTCTCTCTCTCTCTCTCTCTCACTCTCTCTTTTCTTCTTTCTTTCTTTCTTTGTCTAGCTCTCCGTTCCTTTCTGTCTTCATCTCTATCTATCTGTCTATTTCTTTATCTTTCTCTGTCTCTCTCTCCTCACTTGGCTTCACCTCTGGCCGTGCTCGCTCCCCCATCAGTCCATTAAAGTGAGGTGATTAATCTCTCTCTCTCTCTCTCTCTCTCTCTCTCTCTCTCTCTCTCTCTCTCTACCTATTGGCTTTCATATTGACCCTTGGTAGAAAGTCCTCCTTCAACTTCTGTTATGTTTTCCCCCTTGCTAAGTTCTTTTTTCACGCTGGATGTCTCTCTCTCTCTCTCTCTCTCTCTCTCTCTCTCTCCGCCCCCTTTCATTAACGAGAGAGAGAGAGAGAGAGAGATTCTTTCTTCCAATCTCTCCGTTTCTTCTTCCCTCCTTTTCTTCCTATCTCTCCCTTTCTTCCTGCCTCATCATATCTATCCCTCCTTCCCTCATCCTCTGATATTCTCTCTCTTCATCGTTCTCCAGATTTATCCCATCCACCTCCTTCTTCTCCACTTAGTCTGTTTTTATTACTTCTTCTACTTCATTCCCATCATTCTTATTTATCTGATTCCTTCCACCTGCCTTTGCTTATTCCTCATATGTTTTTCTTTATCTTTATCATCTATCTCTAAGTCCTTTCATCTCCCCTCTCCTCTACACTCTCTATCCTATGTCCCATTTATCACCTTCTACTAATTCTATATCTCCCTTTAATGTTTTGTTCTTATTTTGTTGATCCTTAGTTCTTATTGCTCTCTCTCCCTTTCTCCACTCTTTCCCCTTTTCTCTCCACTCTTTATTTTCCTGTTTCCTATTCTCCCTACACGTTATCCTTCTCCCTCATCTCTCTCTCGTTCCTCTTCCTCTCCCCCCCTATCCTTCCTCTCCCCCCCTCTCCTTCCTCTTCCTCCCTCTCTCCTTCCCCTTCCTCCCCCTCTCCTTCCTCTTCCTCCCTCTCTCCTTCCCCTTCCTCCCCCTCTCCTTCCCCTTCCTCTCCCTCCTTCCCCTTCCTCTCCCTCCTTCCCCTTCCTTACCCTCCTCTTCCTCTCCCTCTGTCACTGCCATCCCTCCTTCTCACCACACATCTTGGTTCCTCTGATCCACCTCTCACCTGCCGACGATCCAAATTAAGTTCCGTTACCTTGGTGGTGTGACGAAAGAGGACGTGCGAGAGAGGAAAGGAACCAGTGAAGGAAGTGGATACTGTAATGGAGAGAGAGAGAGAGAGAGAGAGAGAGAGAGAGAGAGAGAGAGAGAGAGAGAGAGAGAGAGAGATGGGGGGGGGGGGGATAACGATCATCTTCACTCTGGTGATAATATTTTCGTTGCAGTTGTCTCATAAGTTACAAGACAAAAATATAAAACCATCTCATCCACACTAACTCTTTATGTTTTCTCTCTCTCTTGCTCGGGTTATTTTATCACATTTCTTCACCACATCTGCTGTCTTTCGCTGCCACAACTCTCTCTCTCTCTCTTTACACAATCATGGAGCAGGATCTATATTTTCCCCTCGTCCAGGTTTAAGGGGATCAAAGGAACGAAGCTGGCGGGAAGGAAGGAGGGGGTGGAGGGCTGACAGAGTGGTAATGGAAGGGACAAGAGGACTGTCAGGGTCTTGAGAGAGGAAGCAGGGGACAGGGAGAACAGGGAGGACAGGGAGGACATGGATGAGAGAGTGTGTGACGTTAAATGGTGGACGAAATGATTAATGACATCAGCAAATCACATCTACTACTCCTGAGTGATGAATGACATCAATTAATCACACACACACACACGCACATAGACACACCGTCCCTGCATCACCAATCAGATCAGGGACTCTCAGCTACATTCATCCTCGGCTGCCACATCGAACCAATCACGTTGCAGCATTTGACAGTATCAGTTTATGTATTAATCGTTTATTCATTCACATTAGTACACAACATCAGTCAAACTTCAGCGTGAGAAACAGTTGGGGAGATTCACAATGGCTGGACAGTTGTTTGAGAAACTAAGAGTCCAGTGTTTTTGTTGTGGTAAGATAGGATGGTTTAGTATTGTTAATAGCTGTGTAATATATATTGCTTGTAACCTTTATTCGTAGTAGATATTAAAGGATCGTTAAAAGGGTTTGATATGGTAGGTGAGGAGAGTGACGTTGGAAGATAATGTTTATTTTGAGTGATTGATTGATTTTTTTATAGAGGATCCACCGCCTCAGTCGCTTGTATCTGGCGTCACATAGCACAGACTGGTTCAGATTAGGTTAGGTTAGGATAGAATGGGCTAGGTTAGGTTAGAATGGGCGAGGTTAGGTTAGGTTAGGTAAGGTAAGGTTAGATAAAATTAGGTTAGAATGGGCGAGGTTAGGTTAGGTAAGGTTAGATAAAATTAGGTTAGAATTGGTTTGGTTAGGTTTGGTTAGGTTAGGTAGGATAAACACATCTCCCACTGTTGGTCTGTATATTAATCCTACCAGCATTAGTTTACACCGGTTATTATTTCCATCTTCTTCATTAAGATTTGAACCTGGGACTAAGGAGGTGTCAGGCCAGTACACACAACCACCTCACAACGACGCCCTTGGTCATGGTGGTGGTGGTTCTGGTGGAAGGTCTCTCTAATAGTGAGTCGACAATGGACGTTTATAAATAAAATTATTACACGATTATAAAGCATTAGCACACACACACACACAGGTACAAACAATAAATTCGCATAAAAAAAAGAGACAAAAACATCCACAAAAACACACATACGCACAAAACTATGTCATTAATGTATGTCTGTCTGTTAGTGGTGTTTGTGTGTAAGTGGGAATGAAGAAGGGAGGGGAGGGAGGAAGAATGAAGGGCAGGAAGGGAAGAAGAATGAAAGGAATGGAAGAAGGAAAGGAAGGAAGGAATGGGAGGTAAACATGTTCTCTGTCAACAACAATTCTTGTCTTATTAATTCACATGTTCTTCATTTTTCAGAAACAGGAAGATGCATCACCGTCACCCATACCATAAACCTAGCGTCAGCATGAGCAATCAACACCGCCTGGCGTTCACCATAACCCCACAAAGACAACTTATGAAGCTACGCCAGACAAACATTGACCTACCTTCTGTTGTACCTGTGGCTATTGTTATGACGCCACCATTAATACCTGTATCTCTACCTGTACTTAGATTATCAATAAACTTTTTATAGAGATTCCGAGTTTAAGTTCAAACAGTGATGCTGACCACCATAGATGGGGGGAGGAGGAGGGGGAGATGGTGAGAGAGACAGCCAACAGTTTGTATCCTGGGAGGTGAAGGACACAGCTGAGGGACATGAGAGACACAGCTGACACATGAAGCACAGCTGACACATGAAGCACAGCTGACACATGAGAGACAGCCAACAGTGTGACTCCTGGGAGGTGAAGGACACAGACAACAGTGGCCTTCAGCCTAACTTTTACCACACAAGTTGACAAGAGGTTAAAGGGGGTGAAACACGCTGGTGGGCGCAAGAAAAATCTACTTCAAAGACCTACATTTCCACAGTGTTCCGGCAACAACCCTGACTTGTACCGCAGCAGACCCACCCCAGCTTATACTAGTGGTGTGGTGGGGAGGATATGGAGCGGAGTAAGGGAGACATTAATTACCAAACGACAACAGTACCTGCCACAAAACAACCTTTCAGACATTCTGATGTGAGAAAAAAACATCCCCTCCCCACCCCTAACATGAGTGTGTGCTCCATAAGACGAGCTTTGGATAACTTCTCTCTAGCAGACACATTTAGACGAGTGTGTAGACTAGACATGGTCACCAACTTCCTTCTCGACTTACATTATGTTAATAAAAGTGACAAGTCAATGTTCTAGTCTCATACTATTACCGACAGCCACAGAGGAAGGAGCGACACCAGACCAAAACTAAAATACAAAAATTACACAACCAGGGGACATGTTTCACTTTTACAACCAAATAAATCAATGGAAACCTGATATGTCATTGCTATATTCGGTCCCAAGGTAAATGCTACTATGACCACACATTACATTAGATAGTACTGTATTCCCTTAAGTTATATTAGCTAGTACAGTAGATTATGTACCTTCTGGTCTTACTCCCTCATAGACAGCCAACAGATCCGTCCTTCAACCCTTTATATTCACCACTGTTACTGTATCTCATTCCAGTCCATGTACACTAGATACTTGAATGTATTTGGTTTCAACATATTCCTCCCATCCTCTCCAGTCCTATCTCGCTTTACTCTTGCTGCACTAATACACTGTTATGAACCTACAACAATATCACCTCTCCAGTATTATCCGCACATTCTAAATTGTTTAATGATAACACACCTGTCGTATTAATGTTACAGAAAAATATACAAATACAGTTTACATAATCAAGCACAAGTACAAAGATTCTTCCTTGATAACAAGACACACACACACACACACACACACATGCATTCATTCATTCACTGAAAATTACTGTAACATGTCACTAAAGCAGTACAGGTATATACAATGAAACCTCTATTTAATGGACTATGCGGAGAGGAAAGTCCATTATATCGAAAATCCGTTAGATATTAAACCCCAACCTAACGGATTATATGTAAAGAAAAGTCCGTTATATGGAGGTTTCATTGTGTCTTACTAGTACAGAAAAAAGACTTTAAACCCGATTGCAATACATAAACACGTATCTTGATCACAATTCAGTACATTATCATATCGTATCATCTTGCACACGTACAGCACGAAACCACATGTTTATTTCACCCAATTTTGTATACTACCTGCCTGCTTTTCTCCCAGACACCATTTACACTCTATAATAAAACATAGTGACGTTATACACAATTGTCCTTCACTCCATAATAGTCTACCAAAATAACATATAAGGGAAGGGTCTATGTAATTGAAGTGATTTATACAGTCTCATATGAATGTGATTGATTACTCTTCGTATTTGTAAATATCGACTATACAGGTGTACATTAACTCCAGGTAAAATTGATGATAAACTAAGGTCGCGGTACAAAGGTAAGTATTCATATCCCAGAATTAATGATGGAGAGTTAAGCTGCCGATACAATATGAATAATTTTATAGATTAATTTTACTATTGTCACTGTATAAGTAAAGGTAAGTTCTATATATTTATCTCCCTCACATACCCAACACCTGTACAGTTACCACAAACGTCTAGTACAATCATTAGCCTGAAAGTGTGTGAAATATTCCTAACATTAACCAATTTTTCATATTATTTAAGATGAATGACATACAAGTGAAATTTGGGTTAAGTGCTTAGTAAGTGTGGGTCTGGGGGGGGGGGGGGCAGGAGTGGGAGGTGGTGGAGGGGGGGGGGGGCAGGAGTGGGAGGTGGTGGAGGGATGGCAGGAGTGGGCGGTGGTGGAGGTGTGGAGGAGTGGGAGGTGATGAAGGGTGGCAGGAGTGGGATGTGGTGAAGGTGTGGAGGAGTGGGAGGTGGTGAAGGTGTAGAGGAGTGGGGAGGTGGTGAAGGTATGGAGGAGGGGCAGGTGTGGGGAGGTGGTGAAGGTGTGGAGGAGTGGGGAGGTGGTGAAGGTGTGGAGGAGGGGCAGGAGTGGGGAGGTGGTGAAGGTGTGGAGGAGTGGGGAGGTGGTGAAGGTATGGAGGAGGGGCAGGTGTGGGGAGGTGGTGAAGGTGTGGAGTGGGGAGGTAGTGAAGGTGTGGAGGAGGGGCAGGTGTGGGGAGGTGGTGAAGGTGTGGAGGTGGTGAAGGTGTGGAGGACTGGGAGGTGGTGAAGGTGTGGAGGAGGGGCAGGTGTGGGAGGTGGTGGAGGGGTGGAAGGAGTGGGAGGTGGTGAAGGTGTGGAGGAGTGGGAGGTGGTGAAGGTGTGGAGGAGTGGGAGGTGGTGAAGGTGTGGAGGAGGGGCAGGTGTGGGAGGTGGTGGAGGGGTGGAAAGAGTGGGAGGCGGTGAAGGTGTGGAGGACTGGGAGGTAGTGAAGGTGTGGAGGAGGGGAAGGTGTGGAGGAGGGGCAGGTGTGGGAGGTGGTGGAGGGGTGGAAGGAGTGGGAGGTGGCGAAGGTGTGGAGGAGTGGGAGGTGGTGAAGGTGTGGAGGAGTGGGGTAGGTGACACACACACACACACACACACACTACATGCGCGCGCGCGCGCACACTAAAAATAGCACACATGGGGAGGACTGGCCACAATTATTACATAAGTACATAATTGTTTCACAATCGCTAATTAAAACAGGTCAATATTTAGTACTTGTCAAAGCGTTAACTACTGTAATAAACTTTTTACACCATCTCTTATCGTTACTATGAAATAATATATTCGTAATTTAAAAACATTATGATTTGTTCAGCAGCCTGAATTATATTTCATATTTAGTTTAACAATAATGTGTGACAAAGTGGAACAAATGTGTTGTCATTATTAACTCTAAACTCAATATTTATCGAACTGATTACAACACAATAATAATAATAATAAAACATTTCATAGTTCAATATACTACACTTTCCTCTCCTCTACCAGATCATAACAACATGTAAGGTCATCTTTCTCACCACTAATCATATAACTTAACTTCAGGTTAATATTTCCATCATTTTTAAACATTTAATCGACGTCTTAAAATCTTGAGAGAAGAAAAGAATACCAAACATCACCATCATCCTCGTGCCTTAAAACTTTTCATCGATACCCATTAAAAATATTCAAAAGACCAAAGTTTAAAAAAAAAGTTCAAAGTCCATAATACAACAAACTTTGCAAGAGAAGTTTGACTGGCCAAAAGTTTTTAGTTGATAAGAAAAACACAACCTGAAGCTGTTCTCTTTGATGCGGGGTCACAATGCTGTTTTATTGTGTGTGTTTATTTGTTTATATCACGGTTATAATAGGGATCAATATTAAATGATTCTTGTGTTTTTATACGATTATATACTCACACACACAAGAACGATGACTGATTGTGCGTGTGTGTGTGTATGACCCCCACCATCACGATGACTGACTGTGTGTATGACCTCCATCACCATGACTGACTGTGTGTATGACCTCCATCACCATGCCTGACTGTGTGTATGACCTCCATCACCATGCCTGACTGTGTGTATGACCTCCACCACGACGACTGACTGTGTGTATGACCTCCATCACCATGCCTGACTGTGTGTATGACTTCCACCACGACGACTGACTGTGTGTATGACCACCACCACGACGACTGACTGTGTGTATGACCTCCACCACCATGCCTGACTGTGTGTATGACCTCCATCACCATGCCTGACTGTGTGTATGACCTCCACCACGACGACTGACTGTTTGTATGACCTCCACCACCATGCCTGACTGTGTGTATGACCTCCATCACCATGCCTGACTGTGTGTATGACCTCCACCACGACGACTGACTACAAAATCAATGCCTCAGCCGTCTGCCACACCCAACACCTCACTGACTGCTGTGTTAAATTAAATTAACGCATCGGTCACTGACTGCTGTGTTATGTTAATTCAACGCTTCCGGTCACTTACTGTGTTCAGTTACAATAACGCCTCGGTCATTTGCTGCTGTGGTAAGTTAAGTCAACGCCTCGGTCACCGACTGCTGTGTTAAGTTAATTCAACGCCTTGGTCACTGACTGCTGTGTTAAGTTAAGTCAACGCCTCGGTTACTTGCTGCTATGCTTAAAGAGTTGCTGTACTACTTGCCCACTGTATTAAATTAATGTGAGTCTTTCCCACCAGCTGCTGCGCGACCTGGCTGCTGTTATTAATCAATGTCAGGTTCACCTGCCACTTCCAGCCAGGTGTTGTGCTGCATCAGTGTCAAGGTCACAGCCCGTCACCCAGGTCCTCCTGTTGTACTAAGTGTGCGTCACAGTTCACCTGACATAAGTTAGTGCGTGTCAGGTGTTAGTGTCAGAGTGATAGAACTTCAGGTTGGTTAAGCTGGGAGGCGAAACTTCAGGTGATTCAAAAAGATAAAATTATGAAAGGTCTCGTTTGTGGGTCGACTACATCTCTTCCCCTAACCTAACCTAAGTCACAATACTTCTCAACAGATGGATAACAATTACATATTCTCGGTATGTGTGTGTGGGGGTGTGTGGGGGGTGAGGGTGGGGGTGTGTGGGGGGTGAGGGTGGGGGGGGGGGTGAGCGTGGGTGTAGTCCTTCACACACCACGACAGCTCCTCCCTCATTCTCCCACACACGTATTAATAATATACACAAACAAACAAACAAACATCAATATGACGGCATCAATCACCCCCTTGGAGTTATAAAATATGGTCAAGTAATGTATCCAGACTTAATTTGTTTGTTTACATAAGCACACGTGAATCGGTGTGTGTGTGTGTGTGTGTGTGTGTGTGTGTGTATGATAATTGGAGAGAAAACATTGACACGAGTCCACATTGGTGAGTTGTGTTTATTTATGGTGGGTGAGAGATAAGGTCTATATTGATGACGAATAAGTCCATTGATATGACGATCTTACACACAGACACACCAAGTATAATACACTTTACCAATTAAACAAGTTATTTTTATTTGTGTCCACCGTCCTCCTCAACCAACAGCGTCAAATGAAACCAAATTTGTTTATTCATTCATCAACAAGACATGATGCAAATTTCGAGGCAGATAGGAATTAATTACATGATTGCTGATAATTGATATATTGTCACGTTTCTCTTTATATAACTGGTGATGACAACAAAATTTTGGAAAATGGAAAATTATATTATTGGGCAAAATGATGATTGAAATGTTGGTATAAATTGCATATTGGTTGTTCTTGATTAAAACAATTATTGCATAGTTTACTTGATGTTATTGGTATTATTATCATCTCTCTCTCTCTCTCTCTCTCTCTCTCTCTCTCTTTATTGTTTTCCCTCCCTACGTCTTTCCATTGTTCTGTTACCTCTGCTTTTCACCTTTACTCAATAATATTTGTATCTCTCAAGTACATATAATAACAAGTACACTCATTCCCATGCACACGCACTCCCATGCAGACATACTACAAGCACACACACACACTAACATGCACACACACTCAAGCACACAACAACAACAAAAGTAAATGTCCAAAAACAAAAACAAAACTAAACAATAGATGAAAACAACGACAGTAACAAGCGACAATAAAGAAAAATACAGCAAACAACAACAGAAAACAATAAACAAAAATAAACATCGAGATAAAAGACCAACAATAATAACAACTACAATAAAAAAAACCCAGAGGAACAAGTAAAAAAAATAAAAATTTAACTCTCTAGAACATTGTCAAGTTAGGCAGAAAATCCCCCTCCCTCCTCCCCCTCCCCCCCCCCCCCCCCCCCCCCGAGAGGAAAGGGACCGAGAAATTGAGTGAAATGAAACAGAAAACAAACAAATTGTCCAGAAAACTGAGAAAGAATAGAAACGAGCGTCTTTATGATATATGGAATAAACATGCGTCTTCCTTTGTTGGGTAGCAATGATACAAACTGGACACACACACACACACACACACACACACACACACACACACACACAAATAATACAAGAGCAATGTTTTAAAAAGTTTCATAGTTTCCTCTTCCTCTTGACCAGCCACCCCTTTATCATCTTACTCTCCCCCTCCCTCTTGTTCCGTTTGCACTGTCACTTCCGTCCTTCCCTTCCACTACAGGAGGGTGTCAACTGCCTCTTGAGCTGTGTGTAGTATTAGTAGCTCCTGTGTTGTGTGTTCATACTTCTGTACATGACTTTACATATATTTTGTGTCCATGTGTATTTTCTAGGTGGATTGTTTTGATACAGTGTGTTTGGGTGGAAGGGTGAAGTGTGTATGATGTAGGATGAAGTGTGTGTGTGGGGGGCAAGGGTGAAGTGTGTGGCGTAGGATGAAATGTGTGTGTGTGTGTGTGTGTGTGTGTGTGTGTGTGTGTGTGTGAGCCACGAAATCTACATCAAAAAGACCCTTAACATAACCAACTTTAATTTTTCAATCTGTTATCAGAGAAATTAATTTAAACTCCACATCGTGAGAGTAAACACGCCACAGTACGAGATAAATCACCAATCCCATCTCACTCATACAGGCGATGGTGGTAAGTGTATGCGTGTTTAATATTCACATCATCAAACTTCAAATAAATTTCTAAATTAAGTTTTGATTTGGCTAAGTTTATTTTTAGGTTTTATATGAATTAATTTATTGTTTGTTTTTTTTGTTTGGTGAATTGTATTGTTAGGTAATTGTTTGTTATGGTTTCTGCTGTCAGGAGGAACATTATTTCAGAATATTAAGTAATCTCTCTCTCTCTCTCTCTCTCTCTCTCTCTCTCTCTCTCTCTCTCCTTAAAAACATCCTACAGTATTTTTACCCTAATTAGTATTCCCGCCAAACAATCGATGCCATCAAGACCTCATTACAGGGGCTAAAAAACGCCTGAGTTTCTAAACTTTGGAAAACGACGGCGTCCTCAAGTTTGGGGAGAAAGCTCAATGAGTGGTAATTACAGAGGCGGTGAGGCGTAAGTCGGAGTCTGTTTCCCTAACTAGACTAAAGTGTGTTTGTGTGTCTGGTGACGTAACCAATACAATAATGATGGCCACGGGTGTAAACAATTATTCTCTGTGTTGACAACTGGAGACGAAATGTTTACGAGAGAGAGAGAGAGAGAGAGAGAGAGAGAGAGAGAGAGAGAGAGAGGGGGGGGAAGATAAAGAAAAGGAACAGCGGAGAAACAAGAAATAAAGACACACAAACAATTCACAACACTTCCTATAGTAACAGCTCAAAATAACACAAAGCAACATGATATGGTCGTATTTACAAAACAAACACAAACAACACAACTAAGGAATACATTTACAAAAAAAAAAATGTACAATTACGCCTCAAATAAACATTGTACAGTTATTTAATGTTACTCACTTGTATAAACTACCTTTGTGTTCGCTCCCTTCCCCACAGTTTCCCCAGTAAAAAAAAATATTGCTGGCCAGTTTGCACGACAATTTCCACAGGTAAATAAATACTGTTGTCAGCATTAACATTTACATATATAATGCCTATAATATATACGTTCATCAAATGCGTTTCATTACGTTTGACAAAGTGAAGCCAATAAGATTAGTTAATGTAAATGACGTTGTTTTGTGTATATAATTATCATGTGGAAACTATTTTACGTAGAAAATAAAGACTTTTATTATAAGAGGTCATTATTTATTGTTTTTTTATAGTGGAATTAATATATTTTTATTTTATTTTTTTTATATATAATTTAATCAAAGTTGCCAATGTTATAAAGTAATGAGACACAGAGATGGTATTCCACTTAAGCAATGAGACACAAAGACAGTTTTCTCAGTCAGGCAATGAGAAACTACAGTGGGTGTGTTGTCAGTGATGTTGATAATTATCCCCACGAGTACGATGATTTAATCCCTTGAGTACGATTGATTCAACCCTTTGAGCACGATGACTAAACTCTTGAGTTCTATAATTTAACCCCTTGAGTACTATGATTTAACCCTTTAAGTACGATGACAACACTAAAAACATGTTATTAAATAAGTAAAATAAGAATAAAGTGTTGTGGTAGGCAGCAGGTTCCCTCAAGTGTCTGTAATATTTATGGTCAATATGTGAGATGAAAAGAAAATGACCTGTAACATGCCATCACCTTCACCACCTGGTAAATTATGGTGGGGGGAGGTGGTGGGGGTGTTTGTAGGGAGGGGGTGTGTTGGGGAGAGGGAAGGGGTGTGTTGGGGAGAGGGAGTGGGTGGGAGACAGTGGAGGGGGTGTTTGGGGGAACAGGGAGTGGGTGGGAAGGGAGTTAGGTGGGTGTGTGTGTGTGTGTGTGTGTGTGTGTGTGTGTGTTTGCATTTACATATGTTTCTGAGTGACTGCGTGTCTACCCATTTCACATTTCTCCTCCAAAGTAAAAATATAATTGTCAGTGCCACAAACTTTATATGAGCTGGACATAACACTGTTTCCATCACTCTATTCAGTAAAACAAATCTATCAATAAACCAGTGAAAGTTTTATTGATATTACATGATTTTCTTTACTGGTACAAGTCGACAATGCAATCGTCCCGGTAAAAAAAAAAGGAATAAAAAATGAAATGGTTTTAATTTAATCATTTCGAAAGCCTAACATAATATCAACTGGTTTAACAGTGTCGAACCTAATTTAGCCTCTGTCATCACTACCACTATTCCCACCACCACGACTATAACCATCCTCACCGACAAACTATGACCACAATTAACATTAATCACCAACACCTCCACTACCAACATCATCACCACCACCACCACCATCACCACCACTATCACCACCACAACAACCACAATCACCACCACCACTACCTGACTCGCACACAAAACATCTAATTATAAAATAACAGATTCCAAATTAATTTAATATTAATTTCCTGTGTGCGAGTTGCTGGTAAGAGATCCTGTCATTTCAGTAAGTTGATTAACTGTCTGATAAATTAACCACCGGAAACCCAATTAATTATAACATCTTTCCTCTCATTAAAAATTACATTAAACAATTTAACTTATCATGAATTCATCTATTTTTATCTGAGTATCAAAATTCCACAATGCAGGTGTTTTAACAGATAATTACAGGTGAGCAGCATGTAATAAGCATTAACTCACCACGTTAGGAAGTGTAAAGTTTATAGTGTATAAAGATTGTGTAATATTTTCAATCATCATATATATTTGAAGTATAGATAGACAAGACAAATAAATCATGGTATGACTTAATTAACAAAATGTGATTAAAGCAAACTGGAACACAATGTTAGTTTGTGGTTATATTTGTAGTCCTAACACTCGTATGGCACCCCTGAAACCTATGTAGTATCCCTGACATACTGTATATGGCACCAGTGTGTGACACCCTGACACCTGTGTGCTCAACTTGTAAATGACCTTCAGAAACACCTGGTCCTGCCTTCATAACTGTATTATTCTGTTGTTGTTTTTCGTTCGAGGAAAGTAAAGTTAAACTGTAAACATCATCCCAGTTGATAGTTTTATGGTAATGGGTTTGTAATAGTGAGATCAGGTATGTGTGAGGAGACGAGGCTGCTGGTGTGTCAGGTGAGGTATTCGCTGCTTTATCTACTGCTATTGTCTACATATATGACAGGGAGGAGTTGGTGTTGTTGTACATTTTTTTCCATTTTCAGATTTGATTTGCTGATGTATAAAAAAATTACAATTGTTTTTACAGAGCTGTGATGGTACGTTTATCACTTTGTTATTGTATATTGCTGACAATGCATCAGTTTGTGTTATTGTTTAAAACATGAGTCAAGAGAGTGTTGTAACGTGTTATTGTTGCAGGTAACAGGAGGCGGCTGTGTGAGGACGGACATTACATGTAAATATTGGCCACAAAGTGAATGTTGTGACGACAGTGTGAAATGTCAGTGTGACATGAGTAATATATGACAGTGTGACATGAGTGTGATATACAGCATGCCAGTGTGACATGAGTGTAATATATGACAGTGTGACATGAGTGTGATATACTGTATGACAGTGAATTCTATCAAATAATCACTAACATCCATTTTGGTGTTGATTGATGTAAGTTCAACACTAGTATGTCGTGAAGGTGAATTTAGATGTAATAAAACCAAACAAGAGTTGAGACTTAAAATATGAGTTACCAGATTAATATGAAAGACACATGCGGCAAGGTGATACAGGGTTGTGGTGTTCACGTCACTGTACTACCAATAATACGTAATACATACACAGTATACAAGAATACACAATATAACACCCAAATACATTTGTGTTGTTTCCTGGTGTGGTGGATTTCTTTACAAAAACTATTAACAGTTTTTGGTCAAATATTTATTGTTTAGTTAGATCAATATGAGTCAATACGGCAGTTGATCGTAAACAATACCCAAATTTTACTCGATTATTGATAGTTGTTCTCAGGTTATGGGTGAGAGAGAAAACGAATGATTTTATGAATATTATCTTAGCGCCACAACAGCCAGGGTCAATGGCGCCGGAGATAATTGATATTAAAAGGCTAAACTAAAATTATAATGACGAAAAATAAAACGACCAAAAAGTTAACAGCAAGAATAAAGAAGCCTAAAAGAGACATAGAAGGCCAGCCTCCTCCAAAAACATTAGTCTCAGCCCCAGGCAGCATGACTCCTACCCCAGCACCGCAGAGAGAGAGTGTAAGAACCATCACCCCCACGGCTCCGTGAGACCTGCCTATGCCGCCTGTACCCCAGACTGGGACACTGAATCAGCAAGTATGGTACAGTCAAAGGCACCAGGCAGCGAGCCGCGCCACCGTCCATAAGGTACCCGTCTGTCAACCGGGTATGGCCGATACGGAGACGAGTCAAGGCGGTCTGTAACCGGCGAGGCATCGTCGGGTACCGCCACGGATACACCACATCAGTTATCGCCACATTTTGTTGATACCCGCTCCAGCCCACTGGTCCTGCCACAGGCGGTGGACAGTCCCCCGGAGTACAGGGTGGATGTCGTGGTGAGGGAGAGGCCTACAGCCCCGCCACACGCCAGAGAGAGAGATTCACATTACTATAACACACCTCCAAGATCACCATCAACACACACCATCACCTCATTTTCACTTTCACATTCACTATATATTCACCACCTTACTCACTATTATGCTGCCAACATTCATCTTCTGTATAAAGATCCTTAATGAACGTATGTGTTGTTGTCAATCACCAGAGCCCCATTCTTCTAAAACAACAAAATAAAAACACAACAGCGCAAGAGTAACACGACGCCAAGCTTGATAAAACACTATCTAGTACATTACTCCCTCAACAACACAGACAAGAAAATATTCTCACATTGTACCAAACACAAACTGGAGTAAAAACAATAATGAAGTTACAATGTAACGTTTTAACACACATGTTCTACTAATAATAACAAAAGTCGAGTAAAAACAACAGTACAGTAAGGCTGTAACAGCAAAACCTAACAGCAGTACAGTACAGTACAGTACATAACCGTACAGTAGTATAGTAAGGCTGTAACAACATAACCATACAGCAATATATCAGTACAGGAAGGCTGTAACATAACCTTACAGCAGTACAGTCAGGCTGTAACATAACCTTACAGCAGTACAGTCAGGCTGTAACATAACACTACAGCAGTACAGGAAGGTTGTAACATAACATTACAGCAGTACAGGAAGGCTGTAACATAACCTTACAGCAGTACAGGAAGGCTGTAATATAACCTTACAGCAGTACAGCAGTACAGGAAGGCTGTAACAACAAGTCTGTCCATCATTTACATATCAACAGACCATTAAAGCAGCGACCACCTCACTTACGTCACGTCACCAGCAATATTGTTGTCATGCTGGAGAGCAACTCAACCTAACACAACACGGAGCAGTCATACACACCTGGCATGCATACTCCTACATACCTGGCATGACAACCATGCATAATTCTAGCCACCTGTCATGGCCGTCATGTATACTCCTACCCACCTGTCATAGCCGTCATGTGTACCCCCACCACTTGTCATAGCCGTCATGCATACCACCCACTACTTGTCATAGCCGTCATGTGTACCCCCACCACTTGTCATAGCCGTCATGTGTACCCCCACCACTTGTCATGGCCGTCATGCATAGTTCTACCCACCTGCCAAAGTGCTGTACATTAATATTCACGACATTTGCGTTTGTAATTGACATTTGCTGGTAGTGAGGTAGTGAGACCCTCCTCCTGGCCTGGTGGTGTAGCCGTGACACTAGCAATAAGGCTGATAGATAAGCTAAAAAAGATGATAGACTAAATCGCATCACATGAAAATAGCGCACCGGGCATTTTTCACCAAATGATTAAACATCCTAACTTAACCCAAACCAACCCAAACCATCCCAACTTAAGCCAACCTAACCTACCTCAACCCAACCCAACCTCAGCTAACCTAACGTAACCTAACTTAATCTAAAAATATTATGCATAACAAGGAAGTGGAGAGAAAATGAAAGATTCATAGAAATGTGAGAGAATAAAATCTGTTACATTCAGATATAATACTGAAAGTAATAAAACACGAAGGCCTGGGTATATATACAGAATATATATATATATATATATATATATATATATATATATATATATATATATATATATATATATATATATATATATATATATATTTCCCCCGTGTGTTCCCCACTAAAACAATACACCAGATTCTCGTTCGCAAAACATTACATACAGCGGAATCTACATTGTACAGCGCCAGGATTCATAGTTCTGTTTAAAATTCATCAGTCACATGTATTCCCTGTATCTCCTGTATATAGGTATGCGTGGATGTTTGTGTGTATATCGTAGATTTATAACCTCGGTCGTGCCGCTGTGAAGACCCCCTCTGACCGCTGGTTAGTAAGATCAGGCACTATTGTATTCAGTCACTACTATGGTCTACAAATGTCACAGGAAAATAAAGGAAATTATTTAAAATGAAAGGAACATTACACTTGCTTTCCTAGTAACTCTCTTATGCTCAGTAGCACTAGGCAGCGGTTCATAGTTTGCACTGGCCTAGTCATAAACGTCAAAGGGAAACATAATATATTGGCTGGACTGACCCAAGCAGCATGTACAAGTATTGGTCTGAACTCTGAAGCAATTTGCCTCCTGCATTTTTCTTTATCCATTTGTAAGGCACAATGTTTACCTCGCTCATACACCGAGGACTACCAGCGTCTGCACTACTCGGCGCCACAGCACACACAGATTCTTAAAACTACAGGGTGGATGTCGCGGTGAGGGAAAGGCCGTCTCGCTACCGTTAACCCCGACAGGAGCAGGTACCCGGCGTCGTAACTGTATGATGATCCTTTCAGTCAGTAAACTAAAATTGTTATAAAACTGTGTCAGTAACTTTCTATATTAATGTGAACATTATATTTCACTGCTGCCATTTACACGTTACTTCTACTGCTAAACTTATCATAAATATATTCAGTGTCGCCTCATGATCTTCACCGTCACGCTGTTCTTGACAGATATTTTAACTTGTCATACCCAGGTTGTGACACACTAACATGAAGAAGGTTTACAGCCGAGCCTGCACAGTGAAGCACCTCGTATTGCTTGTATGAGAGTAGAGGTGAACTAACTTACATATTTGGGAATTATGATAAATTATTACACATGGAAGTCAAGTGTAGAAGTACCTATTTGTGGAACAGTGTTGAGGAGCTGCTGACAGACTTACACCATTTTACTAATAACACAATTCGGATCACGTAAGACTCTCACACCACAACCCATTTCAGTAACATATCTCTCCTAGATTCGCCTCTAGATCAATCTACTAACATTATTAGAAGTTATATTTTTGTAAGAGTGAGTTTTATTCCCCTTCTACACTTGAACTGAAGGAATCAAGTAGGAGACTAGATCGCTTGTTGGGTAATCGAGTAAACTACTTCATATTTTTCTTCTACCACAAGTACTCCACCATATACCTTAGTACACTACACCCAACAAATTGGTGGCAGTAGTGGGATACAAAGGGATGGAATGGAAATGAAAACAGACAGATAGATAGATAGATAGATAGATAGATTGATAGATAGATAGATAGATAGATAGATATAGCGAGAGAGAGAGCACGTCAAGGTCATATATACCGAGGCACCGACTCTATTCAGAGATAGTGAAGAAAACAAATTAAGCGAGATAGTAGTGACTAGTAACGATGTTAGTAAGCAAATAGACAAACTGAAGCCTAATAAGTCACCTGGTCCCGATGAGATATTTGCCAGAGTATTAAAGGAATGTAAGGAAGAGCTTAGTATGCCCTTAGCAAAGTTGTTTAACATGTCATTAAAAACAGGTGTAGTACCAGAATCCTGGAAGATAGCGAATGTAATACCGATTTTCAAGAAGGGGGGATAGATCACTATCCTCTAACTACCGCCCAATCAGTCTAACATCAATAGTAGGTAAATTACTAGAATCAATTATTTCAAACTCTATTCGAAACCACCTGGAGAAGCACAAGTTGATCAATGATTCCCAACATGGCTTCACAAGCGGGCGTTCATGTCTAACTAATCTATTAACATTCTTTTCATCAGTTTTCGAATCGGTGGACGAGGGGCACAATTATGATGTGGAATATCTCGACTTTAGCAAAGCCTTCGACAGAGTCCCCCACGAAAGACTAATTAGAAAGGTAGAAGCGCATGGCATCAGCGAGTGAGCATAAACGGAACTAAATCGCATTGGAGCAACGTCACTAGTGGAGTTCCCCAAGGCTCAGTACTTGGACCATTATTATTTATTATATACATAAACGACATAGATATCGGTATAGACAGCAACATAAGTAAATTTGCTGATGACACTAAAATAGGACGTGTAATTAAATCTGACGAGGACTCTGCAAAACTACAGGAAGATCTAAAAAAAATTTTCGAATGGTCGGAAAAATGGCAGATGAAATTCAATGTGGACAAATGTAAAATACTCAGTATAGGAGATGTAAACAGGGAAACCAGTTACCAGATGAACAACGATGCCATTGTGGAATCCAACTGCGAGAGAGATTTAGGAGTAATGATAAGTAGGAATCTTAAGCCAAGTAAACAATGTGTTTTTGCTCGTAACAGTATGGGTCAATAGGCCCGCTGCAGTTTCCTCCATTCTTATGTTCTTATGCAAGTAAATCACTGTAGTTGCGCGTGATCCAGGTTTATGCTGATAACCACAAGGAAAGAAGAAAACGCGAAGTTCCCAAGCGCTTTCGTGTAATTCACATCTTCAGGGGTGAGTACAGACTAAGGAGAAGTACAAAACAAGGTGAATATATACAGAGGAGGGTGAGATCAGGTCCACAATGGTCAGGTATTAGGTAATGACCCTACTAATCTTTACAAAGCACCGCAACGGTCGGTAGATGTGAATTACACGAAAGCGCTTGGGAACTTCGTGTTTTCTTCTTTCCTTGTGGTTATCAGCACATATATATATATATATATATATATATATATATATATATATATATATATATATATATATATATATATATATATACTGTACATCTCCAGCTCCGCCGCCTTGTGTTATGTTTCCCTCACATCTCATATCACACGTATCAGCAGCCGAGTGTGGAGACTCAGAATAGAACATCCAGATTACAAAACTTTTTCTTTCCTGGCGATTTTTTTTAGGATATTTCTCCACCTATACACGAGAAAAATTTTTACTGAAAACATTTACCTGCAAATTGAATCTGTGAAGGTGAGAGGTAAAAAGTGAATGATAAAAATGGAAATTGAGAATAATCTAAAGAAATATGTGGTTAAAGAATCAGAGTGTAGATTATGACTTCAGTATATATTCTGGAGAAGCTGTTTATAAGTCTTCTATCACACACACACACGAATATATACAATCAAATAAATAATAAATTGACCCATATCTGTCATAGGTGAATGTATCTCATAGGCATTACACCACTGTAGCTCTGTGGCTAATTAATTCAGCCCAAAATTAAAAGTCTACCTCTGAATGTGGTGACGGACAGTGTGAGCTCCTGGGACTGTACCTTAATTATAGAAGAACAGGAATCCATACAGTGACAACAAACAACACTAAAATAAAACAACAACAAAAACCAAAATTTACTTCCATACACTGACAATAGTTAACAAAAAGAGCGTCTGGAATTTACCACCACAACAAACTTCAACCAGGAAAAATTACCACCAACCAGGACAAACTACCATCAATTAAGAGCGCCAGAGATAAATTTTCTCCACAATGATAACTTTTGCCACAAGTCATTAAAACAAAGGAGCAGATTTGTGTTAGTAATTAATGTGTAAGTTGGAGTATTAGGTGGAGGCGGCCCTTAATGATGGTGACTCTCCTGACGTCACCTGCCATTAATTACTTGCAGAAAGGGGGGAATTATTACTGAACACACACACACACACACACGTGCCCTGACCGCAGGAGGGTGAGAACGCGCATAGGTGCTAAGGTGCTACTCTGCAGCTGCCAGGGCCAATTGTTGGCCCCTACCCCAACTTACTCCCCTCAACCCCTCCTCCTCATCAAAATATCAGCAAATTCCTCCATAAGTTCATTTCGTTTCGGAAAGGAGTGGAATAAATGATGAACAGTCCTTAAAGTCAGTGAAATCGACGCTAAACAGTAACATCTGAGAGTCGTGGCCAAATTAATCTACACACCCACCAGTGAGGTCCCAAGATACCCATAGGTAACCGCCCATGAGACCCTACAACAGTCGGTGAGGTGCTAATCAGTCCACGCTGGAAAGCCTGGGAACAACCAAGGGTAGGACCTCAGCACCCAACTGTGAAGTACCATTACACCACACAGTAATGAGTGAGGTCCTGCGACACCACCACGCGGTGTTCCCATGACACTACGACGCCACGTAGTGAATGAGTTACTACAACATCACGTGAGGCCCCTCATAACACCACCTGTGAACGAATTACTGCACTACGTGTTTGGTGTTCAACCCCTCAGCCCACGTGGCCTACGTGACCTCACACAGAAGGCCAAGAGACCAGCCCCTGCCATCCACTGCAAACAATAATTTGTATGTTCACGTTATGTTCCCTTTCCTCTCTCTAATGGAAACTTTTGTTAAACGACCTACTCCTCCAAGTCAATGTACGTAGTAAGCCATTTCTGTCCATGTATATTTTCACCTTTCAGTCTGCTGTAACTTTTTCAGTAAACTGTTAATTATTATTATTTACAAACATACACACCTATACGCATTATTTAAATGTTCTCAGGAGATCATTAATGTTGAACGTGGTAAGAATGTTAGTATGGGTTGGTTATTTCTAATCATATCCTCCTCTCATTTTTTGTCTTTCCCTCCTCAGCCCTCCCCTTCCTCCCTCCTCCCTCCCAACTTGAAGTAGTTATAACTCTGGAAAATAACAACAAAAATAAACTACTAAATTCTTCTGATATTTTGTTATATGTCCCTTGTTGTTAATATGAGTTATGATCTCCACAACCCAGGGTGGAGGAGGGGGGGGGGGTGTTATTCTCCTCTCGGGATGTCTAAAGAAAACATCGTACTCCTATTAACATCATCACAAGCTAGTTGAAATATCACGGTGACTTTGTATGCTTAAAAAAAATACATGATTATTGTCCTTTTTTATCAACTAAGCTCAATTATACGTTTGGTATAAAGAAAAACTTTGTTGAATGCTATAAAATATTCAAAATTGTTTCAGAATAATATAAAACTCACTAAATATTTTAAATCCGCGATGATGAACAATGTATTTAGAATAAAATCTATATTATAAAAAAGTATACAATATAACACAAATTATCATGACAATACAATATGACCCTAAAATAACCTTAACACAAAGCAAATGTCACTAACACCAGCAGTGAACTAACATGTATTGTGAGGGAACCAGTCAGCGTACAACTTATTCATGTAACATTCAGTAAACATGACTCGGGAAGCTGACTTTGTAGTTCGTTGTTGAGAGGCAAATGTGATTCAAACTGACCAGATAGTTATTGTTGGGGTAAATATTGTTTATTTATGACTCAAAGATAGTTGTTATTATTGTGAATATTGTCTATGTGTGACTCAAGATATAATTGTTGTTTATGGTGACTATTGTTTATATGACTCAAGAGATAGTTGTTATGGTGACTTTTTTATGGGTGACTCAGAGATAGTTGTTCCTTTGGTGAATATGACTTAGACTGAACATATAGTTAAGTGTTATTGTTTCGTTCAATAAATAATAATTACCAAAGTTCCATCAACTCAACGTTTATGACGAGATTGACGAAACATTTTTTTTTTAGTTTTTACATCAAAGACAAACAAGATTTATTTCTGCGTCAGTTGTCTGTCAGTAGTAAATAGTTTAACTCTGATGTTTTAAACTGTTTAAATAAATCCTTTGTGTACATCAGTGTCACTCTCTATGGTACGGTTAAGCTTTTGTTTTCACTGTGAAACTTTTGGCATTTTGGTAACTGTCTTAATAGTTGATTTTTGCTCAATAATAGACTTTGGTGACATATAATTATATTTACTCTAATTGTTTCGCTATAATTAATAAACATCTTTTTGGACGTTGAAATAATTAATATTTTTTCCACAGAATTATGTTTATTTGTGTTTTTTTTCATTTATTATAGTTATCTTATACACTAAACCCACACAACATCACACACTATATCCACACATCATACACTACACCCACACCACATCACACACACTACACCCACACCACATCACACACCACACCCACACTACATCACACACACTACACCCACACCACATCACACACCACACCCACACCACATCACACATTACATCCACACAACATCATACACTGCCTAAGTCACCTGGAAGGAAGAGCAGCACCAAAATGTATTACACATTCACTGGTGTGCACAAACAATATTCATTTCTGTTTCGCGTGAATAACAATACTCAGCTATTTCAGTGAGCTGTATAATGTAGAGCTCCAGAGTATTAGCAAGTGGGAAGCAGTTCTGGATATTTACAGTACACGGACGCTGAATTTTTCTGCCACAGTGTAAATGTATGTATGTATGTATGTATGTATGTATGTATGTATGTGTGTGTGTAATACCGTCAACAACTTACGAGTCTACTGGAGTTAATAATGTCAACTATTATATAACATTAACACGTGACGTCACCTTCCTCACCTCACAGAGTTTAATGATGGTGGTGGGGAGCCAATCATGACCTCGTATACTGGGTCATTATCCTCACTAACAACACCACAAGGTCATACTCACTCACCACAAGTAATGACGATAAGAGCTGTGTAAATTATCCCCCCCTCGTGCTGGGCTCTCAAGTACTTCACGACACACGCATGTAACAACCACCATAACCCACAATCGCCATATCTCACTGCCACCATAACCTACAACCACCATAACTTACAACCACCATAACCCACAACCACCATACCTTACAACCACCATACCTTACAACCACCATAAGAACCACCATAATTGCCCAGCGTTCATGTATATATATATCTTGCTGAAATATATAAACTGTCCCACTCATGCCTACAGCCACCTCCAGCCATCATGAACACGCCAGGAGATCAAGATAAAACAAGGACTGAGCTGTCATGACCAGACTCCCGGGCGGAAAATTCTGGCCGAAAAATTCTCCTGAATCACGAGTTTAATTGAACTGAGGCAGCGTCAGGCCGTCCTCACCTTCTCTCTCCCCCTTCTGCTTTCCTCTCTCCCTCACCTTACCACCTCCCTTTCTGCTTCCCCTCCTCCCTCTCTCTCATCTTCCCTTTCCCCCTTTTCTGCTTCCCCCTCTCCTTCCTCCCTTCTCCCCTCCTTTTCTGCTTCTCCCTCTCCTTTCACCCCTCCGTTTTTGCTTCCCCTTCCCATGTAACAAAACAAAATTAAACAGGAACAGCGATATAACATTACTACAACACTTATATATAAGAGTATGATAATTTATACGATAGATTCAAGTGTTGTAATATTTCACAACAGACGATAGATGTTGGGTCATACTAAGTTGAGAATATTTTAAGTAATAAATATTTGTGTTGGTGAATTAATAAAAGTTTAGGATACAAAAATTACATCTATGGATAATGTTGATGCTAAAAAAAATGTTTTAATTAATTTAATATGAGAAAAAATCCTGAAATTCTAGCTCATAGTTTTACCTCAAGGCTGTTTTATGTTTAATGCATTTTTTTTTCAGTGTGAGCCGGCGTGTTTACTCTGGACCCCCCCGGCAGTAATTCATAAATTAAGGTTTAAACTATCACACATTTTCCATATCAAGTTTTACTGAAAATATTATTACTTATATCCTTAAGAGTTTTTGGGGGTAATTTAGGCAGAGTGAATGTTGGCAGAGAGTTTGTGTTGTGTAATTAACATCTGGTCACACACTATAACACCTGATCACACGGTATAACACTTATAAACACCTGGTCACCACAAAATAACACCTGGTATAGAGTATAACACCGGGTCATAGAGTATAACACCTGATAACACCTGGTCACCACAAAATAACACCTGGTACAGAGTATAACACCTGGTCATAGAGTATAACACCTGATAACACCTGGTCACACAATATAACACCTAATCACAATAACTCACCTCTATATTCATCAATACTTACAACACCGAACAACACTCCCCCACACGTCACCTCCTCTCATCCAAATACTCTCTCCCTCTACCTTACTCTTCTTTCTCTCTCCCTCTACCTTACTCTTCTTTCTCTCTTTCTCTACCTTACTTTTCTTTCTCTCTCCCTCTACCTTACTCTTCTTTCTCTCTCCCTCTACCTTACTCTTCTTTCTCTCTCCCTCTACCTTACTCTTCTTTCTCTCTTTCTCTACCATACTCTTCTTTCTCTCTCCCTCTACCTAACTCTTCTTTCTCTCTTAGAGAAAGAAGAGTAAGAGAGAGAGAGAGAGAGAGAGAGAGAGAGAGAGAGAGAGAGAGAGAGAGAGAGAGAGAGAGATTAGCAGTATATACGTTACTTACTGAGACACCCCCACTAGTTTCCTTTGACAGTCAACCTTCATTAACCCACACATCCTCAGAGAGCTCCATTAATTATCCTACCGTCTTAGTATCGCGATATCTAACCTTCCTGCCAAGTGTAATTATCCCATACCAAGATGAAGTTATTCTATGGTGTTATATATATTATCGTCCCTATAGTTAATGTTATTGTACTCGTATACTGTATTATGTCAGGAGTATAAGGTAATATATCCCAGAGAGAGAGAGAGAGAGAGAGAGAGAGAGAGAGAGAGAGAGAGTGTGTGTGTGTGTGTAAAATCAACAACCTTACTGACAAACTACACAAAACATAGACTTAACTCAAACAACACATATATTAACTATACCCTATCAACGAATGAACTACCCTGTTACATCCAATCACTTCCTTTGCCAATCTGCCCATTTCCCTCAACCCATTCCATTCATGAGAACACTTGCGTCACTACTACTGTATGTTTAATTTCCAGTGCCTTAGCTCAAACGTTGCCTGCGATATTGCCCAGACAACCAACTAACTGAGACTCGTGACAAGATGATGGACTAATTCACGAAGTACCTGACCTTGAACTACTGGTGGGGAGGACAGGAGGGAGGGAAGGAGGAGGTGGGAAGGGGGAGGGGTATGGGACGGGAAAAGGGAAGTGGGGAAAGGAAGGGAGGAAGGGACATGGGGAGAAGGATGTGGGGAGGGGGGAAGGAGGAGGTGGGACGGAGGAGGTGAGAAGGGGGGCGAGAATGGGACGGAGGAGGTGAGGAGGGGGAAGAGGGGTGTGTACAATATTGACGCTTACTGCACCAGTCCTAATTTAGCTCAACCATAACTTTTCTGTAATTAACGTGACTTAGTACCACCACCACCACCAACACCCCCCCTCCCACACCTACCACCTACCACCAACACCCCCCTCCCACACCTACCACTTACCATCATTACCACCAACTAACACAATCACCTACTATCACCATCACTATCACCTACTACCACCATCACTATCACCGACTACCACCATCACCACCACCTACCATTACTACCAACTGAATATGGTGTGGTAGAATTGTGTGGAGTGGTGGGGTATGGTGGAGTGGTGTGGTAGAAGTGTTTACCTCTGACAGCTCCCTCTTCTTTCCTCCTTCTCACCTCACTTACCAAACTCCCTCTCCCTTTCTCAATCCCTTTCCCCCTTTCTCAATCTCTCCCCCTACCCCCTCTACCCTCTAGTTCCCCTTCCCCTGTCCTTTCTCCCTCCCCACCCCCTCCCTCCCTCTCCCAGTCACCCCCCCTTCCAAGATAAGATAAGGAGTATAAGGTTGAGAGAGAGAGAGAGAGAGAGAGAGAGAGAGAACGACAAGATCCAGGTTATTAGGTGAATACTTTTCCGGCTCATAGATATAGTGAGTGATATTGCGTTGTGTGAGCCTGGAGCACCGACCCTCACCCTCACACACCTCCCTTCCTCACTCACTTTCACACACACACACACCTCTCCCTTCATCACTCACTTTCACACACACACCTCTCCCTTCCTCACTCACTCTCATTTCTTCCTCGCCCTCCACACTCTCATTTACTTCTCCATCTTAATCCTCCTCATTCTCACAACCTCACCTTCTTCTCCCTCCATTCACACACTTCCTCCTCCTCCTCCTCACATCAATGGTAGGGGCTGCCGGACGCTGGGGGCCATATGTAAACAAAACCAAAACAATAACACAACCTTATCATCTGAAAAACTTATGATGTAATAAACTTGTCTTCTGTGTCATCTTTCTTTCTTTCCTTTTTCTCTAATCCTCCCTTCCTCCCTTTCCTTTCCTCAGATCCCCATAAAGATTCTGGTAACAGGGTGAGAATGATACAAGAACACCTATGAGGTTACAAGGAACACATCGACTATACATACACAAGTCACTTACACGTCGGTAACTCGTGTTCAGTATCAGAATATGTGATTTATATTTTTTGTATCTAAATAAGAAGGTTAACAGCTAAATTATAAAGCAGCTAATTGATTGATTAGTTTAATAAGCACAAAAATAAAACCACAGACCTGCACTAGTGACGTGAGGGATCAATAATGTAATGGTGTTTATATGTTGTAGTACAGTTAGTGACCGCCAGGAGGACCAGAACCAGGAAGTGATGGCGACCTCAACATGGTTTATGTCTTTATTCATCCAATGACGCAGGGAACATATTGCCCAACACTGCCTACCCCCCTCCTTCACCCCCTCGCTTCCTCCTCCCCGTTTCTCTGTCAGACTTACCCACTCCATAACACCACACAGTTACCCCCTCCCTGCCACACAGTTCCCCCCCTCCCTGCCACACAGTTCCCCCTACCTCCTGCCAGACAGTCTACCCCGTCCCCCGCCAGCCAGACAGTCTATCCCGTCCCCCGCCAGCCAGACAGGCTCCCTCGCCAGGCAGACAATTAGAGCCGAGGAAGGAAGGGAGACGTGATAATACCACAAATCTCGTTAGGTCTTGTTGTCGTCTTCACTAGAATTTATATAGATTTTTTTATTACGTTTTCTACGAATTCATTTTATAAATTCATAGATTATTTTCTATCCTTGTCCTGTATACTGTTATTTATACCCCCGTCACAACCTGATCACGGGTATTATGCGATCACATTCTCTGTCTGTCTTGGTAGGAGGGAAGGCATTGGTATCTAGGTAGCATTAAGGTGGTTAATATTCAAACTGTGGTAAATAATCTTCAGGTGAACTAAGCTGGGGTATCTAATTTCCAGGTGATGCCTAAAAACGTATTCTTAGGATAAAATACAAATAAAACAAATTCCCTACACATAGAGACTGTAACACTGTGTATTGTTATCCAAGGTAAGATGGACTGGCCTATCCACTGTTACCTAGGCGCTATCAGTGAGTGTCGACAGGTGCAATTATGGTTAATTATGGAGCCAGCGTCTTGACACAACATTGCCATCCTAGAGAGAGAGAGAGAGAGAGAGACGGGGGGGGGGGGGGGCTCTATCTAACAGCCCGAGAAAGGAAATTCTTAAAAAAAAAGTAGAGGCAAGATGACCACACTAGTCTTATCTGTGTGTTGCGTTAGTAGACAATACCAACACACGGAAAATGGTCAGAAAATGGCAACAAAAATAAATAACAACATTAACAACAATACCAATAACACTAATAACAAATAAAATAATAACATAAACAGTAACAAAGAAAAAAGTTGAATAAATTTAGTGAAAAAAACCCACAAATACTTCACAATCCTCATTTTAAATCAGTATACCTACAAAATAAAAGTCTGAACATCCAGCACCACTACCATCATTAAAAAACATCACCTCAAATATTAAATAATTCAGATGAAAAAAAAATCCTATGACTGATTTAAGACCAACAGATAACCAGACCATCAAGCTTCAATAATCCAGAACGTAATATAACTCGTGTTCTCATGTATAACAAAAAGCTTGAATTTAGACAGGTGAAATAACAAAGTGGTGAATAATTTTATTTTGCATCACGGTTTAAATGTTTGGGTGTTGAAATGTCCGGGAGTTGATATGTCTGGGAGTTTAAATGACCGGGAGTTTAAATGTCCAAGAGTTTAAATATCCGGGAATTTAAATATCCGGGAATTTAAATGTCCACGAGTTTAAATATCCGGGAATTTAAATGTCCACGAGTTTAAATATCCGGGAATTTAAATGTCCAAGAGTTTAAATATCCGGGAATTTAAATGTCCAAGAGTTTAAATGTCCAGAAGAAACATTAAAAATTTAAACATGGGAAAAAATGTTGTACTGTATGTCTGAGTGTGGATGTTAAGATTTGGAGATAAATTATAAAACATTAAGGAACAACACTCAGAAGTTAAGTGACATTTACAGTACAAGTTAACCCATGTTGTTATCCAAACTTTTACCAGGGAAACTTTAACACTATATGCCAGAAATAATACGAGTAGTCATATTACCGTGAGGCAGGCCAAGTGTAGGCTATTGTTTTTATGGGGGTGTTGTGTTTTTGTTAATGTCATGTCTAACTCGTAAATAATAATAATAACAATAATATATAATAATAATATATAAAACAAAAATAATAACAATTCCACAACATATCCAGAAAAACGACTCAAACTTTACCACAAACATTTATAAAAACATTTCTACCATATTAGCCTAAACATTTCTACAACATTATCACAAACATTTTTACATTACCCCAAACATTTCTACATTACCATAAACATTTCTACAACATTTCTACAAACATTTATACATTACCCTAAACATTTCGACAACTCTACCATCATATACGAGTACGAGAAAATCTGCTGGGTGAAAATAATGTTTATTAGTAATTTTTATTCCAGTATAGCCTCTGTTTATCCCTGGAGGCTTAGGGGAGAAACACACTATTCTATTATTCCCAATGCCTATACCTAGAGGCCTATCTCCCTATAAAACCATCTCTAGAGACTATGAAGAGGAAAAATGTTATCCCTATTTCGTGTACTGTACTAACCCGGGAGACAGACAGACATAGTGAGACAGAGAGGCAGACAAAAAAGGAGACAGAGAGACAGACAAGGACACAGAAAGACAAACAGACAGAGAGACAAAACAAACAAAGGCAGACAGACAGACAGACAGACATGCACCAGGAACATATACTGTAACGCCTCCAGCACCAATAAATAGGAGAATTTCTACCTAACTAACGAAGGCAATCTACCACAATATTCTCTACAATTTTATCTTATGCTTGATAAATATATAATAAACGTGTATGTCACCCTGTGTATTATTCACTAGCAATGAAGAAAAATTTAAAGGTATATAAGTGAAAAACAAATAAATAAATAAAAAACAGATTATTTAGTGATTTATGCAAGGAACAGTAACAGATAACAGGTAAATTCGTGACTCATAACAGGTAAATTAGTGACTCTTATCTCAGGTAACAACTTCCAATCATCATCACACACAATCTGGTTAGTAAAGTCAATCACCATAACTTTCCCCATTGTTCACCTGAATGTCAGAGATCAAATGTTTAATATTCATAAAATTAAATTGATGGGAGTAGCGATCTGTGCATCAACCTTACACACACACACACACACACACACACACACACACACACACACACACACACACACCACGTTACATGTGTTACAGTTTTACCGTGACAGTGTCGGTGATGACAAGAAACATTACAGTAATAGTTATCTACAATGGCTGTGTTTCCCTGTGAGTGAGGAACCATTATCTGGATGGCTCGCTCCCAACCTTCAACTCCAAGTTTACTGTTACTGTCTGGGGGAATACCTGACTCTTTATAGTGCCATGATACACGCTGGAGAGAGAGAGAGAGAGAGAGAGAGAGAGAGAGAGAGAGAGAGAGAGAGAGAGAGAGAGAGAGAGAGAGAGAGAGAGAGAGAGAATATCGACGTAAAAAAAAAAAAAAAAAAACATTCCCCGTGACACTGTTGTTTACACCAAGAGATACGACACAAATATACAACGTTTATTACCCAGACTCATAAAAGTTAACAGAAAACCGAAGCAACACAACCATAAAGTAAGAGACACTCAACCAGATCATGTAAGTCATAACCATTTTCCTATATGATAAACCTATATAACCACCCAAAGTACAACTATATAACTGAATACTCTATATGATATTTTATCTTATAGGCATTACTAAATATTGAAGAGCCGTGTGTTTGTATGTACCAGGGAGCTTAGGTGAATTTATCCTGGTAAAAATATTGTTTTTTTTTATGTACGGTATGTTAGAAAGTGAATGCCAGTATGGAATTCGTCCACAATTCCTGAAATACTTGACCCAACATTTTGTAGTTCTTCCTATGTGGAGAAGAAGGATATTTTTTCTTTCTGTTAGGAGCGAAATATTGTTGAAAAAGAATTGTCTTATTTCTGAGTCGAGCAGCTGAGATTAAAGGAGACGAGGCTTTATCCAGTCTACTGAGAAATGGTTATTGTGTCTTAGTTATGTGTTGAGATAAAGATAAAGGAGACGAGGCTTTATCCAGTCTACTGAGAAATGGTTATTGTGTCTCAGTTATGTGTTGAGATAAAGATAAAGGAGACGAGGCTTTATCCAGTCTACTGAGAAATGGTTATTGTGTCTTAGTTATGTGTTGAGATAAAGATAAAGGAGATGTGGTATTATCTAGTTTACTGAGAAATATTTATTGTGTCTCAGTTGTATATATTCAGTCAACTGTTAACGAGTTACCGTCCACACACTATAATTATAATGTGAAATGACACGAGAAAAAACACCACAGTTCAATTATAGCGAGAGCGCGCGCACACACACACACACACACACACACACACACACACACACACACACACACTTGCTACACATATCTAAAGGACAAAATATAAACAAAACAGTCATTATTTTATACCAAACACGTCAAACGAAAAAAAAAAAAAGTAAAATTTGAACATATTCCCCCAAACAGCGTTAGTTGAACCCGTATATTTGCAGGTCACTGTAAACAAAATGTCCTTTGATGTATAAGACTAATTGTTTCAATTTACATAAGCTTAATAATGAAGGTATTTGCCTCCCCTGTTAGCCTATATTCACAAAATGGAAATAATTATGTAAATTGAATCTCACTATCATACTGGTCTTGTTACGGTTATATTCAGAAGTGATACTGATTCGGCTAGTTACGAAAACACAAAGCGAATCTGTAATCAGCGAATGCTTGCAATAATTGGATAAAATTGTATTATAGTTTGACGTGTTAAAGGCGTTGTTTCAGCTTTTCCGCCGCGATATGTGTTACAACGCACAATGAGAGTTTGACCAACGAGGAAACGATATTAATTCAGCATATCATTTATGAATTATATTATACACAGAAAACGGGATGTAGTTAACCTCAATGAGTGAAAATATTACCGTGGGATATTATACTGACGGTTATAATGTAGACGATAACTAGATAATGCCTTTGTCGATTATGTTTTATCGCTGATATAATGAATTAGAGGATTATAGTGTTTCACTGTTCGCCTTTAACTACACCTACGTCATCATACAGATACAATTAATTCCTACCATCATACACACATCATTAACTCCTATCACCATCACACACACATCATTAACTCCTATCACCATCACACACACATCATTAACTCCTATCACCATCATACGCACATCATTAACTCCTACCATCATACAGACACCATTAACTCCTATCACCATCACACACACATCATTAACTCCTATCACCATCATACGCACATCATTAACTCCTACCATCATACAGACACCATTAACTCCTATCACCATCATAAGACATCATTAACTCCTATCACCATCATACACACATCATTAACTCCTACCATCATACAGACACCATTAACTCCTATCACCATCATAAGACATCATTAACTCCTATCACCATCATACACACATCATTAACTCCTATCACCATCATACGCACATCATTAACTCCTACCATCATACAGACACCATTAACTCCTATCACCATCACACACACATCATTAACTCCTATCACCATCATACGCACATCATTAACTCCTACCATCATACAGACACCATTAACTCCTATCACCATCATAAGACATCATTAACTCCTATCACCATCATACACACATCATTAACTCCTACCATCATACAGACACCATTAACTCCTATCACCATCATACACACACCATTAACTCCTATCACCATCATACACACATCATTAACTCCTATCACCATCATACGCACATCATTAACTCCTACCATCATACAGACACCATTAACTCCTATCACCATCACACACACATCATTAACTCCTATCACCATCATACACACATCATTAACTCCTACCATCATACAGACACCATTAACTCCTATCACCATCATAAGACATCATTAACTCCTATCACCATCATAAGACATCATTAACTCCTATCACCATCATACACACATCATTAACTCCTACCATCATACAGACACCATTAACTCCTATCACCATCACACACACATCATTAACTCCTACCATCATCATACACACATCATTAACTCCTACCATCACACACACACACCATTAACTCCTATCACCATCATACAGACACCATTAACTCCTATCACCATCATACACACACCATTAACTCCTATCACCATCATACACACACCATTAACTCCTATCACCATCATACACACACCATTAACTCCTATCACCATCATACACACATCATTAACTCCTACCATCATACAGACACCATTAACTCCTATCACCATCATAAGACATCATTAATTCCTATCACCATCATAAGACATCATTAACTCCTATCACCATCATACACACATCATTAACTCCTACCATCATACAGACACCATTAACTCCTATCACCATCATACACACACCATTAACTCCTATCACCATCATACACACATCATTAACTCCTATCACCATCATACGCACATCATTAACTCCTACCATCATGCAGACACCATTAACTCCTATCACTATCATAAGACATCATTAACTCCTATCACCATCATACACACATCATTAACTCCTACCATCATACAGACACCATTAACTCCTATCACCATCATAAGACATCATTAACTCCTATCACCATCATAAGACATCATTAACTCCTATCACCATCATACACACATCATTAACTCCTACCATCATACAGACACCATTAACTCCTATCACCATCATACACACATCATTAACTCCTATCACCATCATACACACATCATTAACTCCTACCATCATACAGACACCATTAACTATCACCATCATACACACACCATTAACTCCTATCACCATCATACACACACCATTAACTCCTATCACCATCATACACACACCATTAACTCCTACCATCATACACACACCATTAACTCCTATCACCATCATACACACACCATTAACTCCTATCACCATCATACAGACACCATTAACTCCTATCACCATCATACACACACCATTAACTCCTATCACCATCATACACACACCATTAACTCCTATCACCATCATACACACACCATTAACTTCATCATCCTCACAAAGACAATCCTCTAAAAATTCTCTTAACTCATTAATGAACGAACGGGATTATTTTTTTCAATATTTCACTGTTGCTAATTTACAGTTTTTTTACCTTTTGTTTTGGTAGTGTTAATGACTCAGATAATTCTTTGATACTTTCTGTAAAAAATAAAGTAATAAACATTAATCGGGTTGTTAAAAGCATATTTCAGGAAGCTTTTAACTTGTAAGTATAGGTGTGTGTGTGTGTGTGTTTTGTTATATGTTCATGTGTCTGTCAATGTGTGTGTTTTGTTATACGTTCATGTGTGTGTGTGTGTGTGTGTGTGTGTGTGTGTGTGTGTGTTTGTTATATGTTCATGTGTCTGTCAATGTGTGTGTTTTGTTATACGTTCATGTGTGTGTGTGTCAATGCGTGTGTGTTTTGTTATATGTTCATGTGTATGTCAATCTGTGTCTGTGCTGTTATACGCTCATGTGTAAGTATACATGTGTGTGTTTTGTTATACGTTCACATGTAAGGAAATAATGTTTACTATACGTGACGTCATTCTACATCAGTCACATATCACTGAATATTTTGGCCAGGTAAAACTCCTAATATTACTCAATGGTTTATTATTAACCTTGAAAATGACCAGCAATAATTAAAAAAAAATCCCAGGTAACTAGACCCCATTTTTACCTAATTACGGGTATATTAACAAAAGTTTATAATTGTTGAGGAAATCGTCGACTAACCCCTTCTGTGCGGGAATATGGAAACAAAGAGGAATAAACAAGAATTAAGAAAGAAGTTAAGGAAGTCGTCAATTTTCTCATGATAAACGTATGACCTTAAATCAGTCTGGCTGTGATAGAGAAGGAAAACTTTGGGGCGAGGATCATCAGCGGCAGAAAGTTGGGTGAAGAACTACTTTAATTAGTCATTGTGGGAACCTTAACTCACCTCCCGTCACATCAGTTCACACCAGACTCATAATGGAATATTTTTTACTGATGGTGGACACACACACACATGAACACACACACACACATGAACACACACACACATGAACACACACAGTAAACAACCTATACCCCGATGGATAAAAACTATTGTATTTGAACACCTCATTGTCTGATATTCATGAATTGTCACATTTTTACAACAAACACATTACAACTCTATGAATATTCTGCCATTTTAATGTTGACAACAATACACATAACACTTCCCATGGATGCTCTCAAAGTGACGCTGTTTTGGTCGTGCTTTACTGCCAGCTGACCCATATACACCCCACGGTTTTGTTTAGTGAATTAAATGAACAACGGGTGGGGATAAAATAACACCTGGATGGGGAAATAAACGAGGAATATTATAATTTAGTAACAGTGTTTACCTCCCCCTCCCACACCTATGTATATTTCATCTTCCTGGCTCAATAAAACACCTGAGGCATTACCTGGAAAAGCAAGAACACAAACACACGGAATAACCGCTCATAGCTTGGAAGACAACAAATACCGGTACAAGTTCTCTCCACTGCTGTTGCTTAAGACGGTATTTTACTGCATTAATCTTACATAATTCAGGAATTTATTGTCCTCCTTAATTCTCGCTTCCTCCAGCCTGTGTGTAAGTAGTGAGGCGATTAAGGAATCATTATCGTGTGTTATTACCTCCGTACTAAATCTTAAACGGGGGAGAACCTCACTGTTAGATCATAAATTAACGCAAAATTGTAAATGAAAAAAATTATGTAAAGCAGATAAGTGTTTTGTTAAGTAGAAAGTGTTTTAAGTGGAAAAGCTTTGCTCGATAGATAATTTTTTGGTTCAGTAGATAAGTGTTTAAGTCCTATAGATATAAAAAAAACTCGGTTGCAACTTGTTAGTGAGTAATGAACTGTAAATAATGGGTAAAGCCCCACAATAAGTAGAAAATCAAGGTAGGTTAACTTGTGTACAACTTCCTGTCGTGTTGTGGTTCATTAAAACTTGTGGTAGTCCATTATATATAAGTCTTGATGCTGGACACTTGATATTAACTTCTGGTTTTGTTGTTGTAGCAGAGTAAAGAGAAACTTCCTGGTCTTAGAAAATGTCGAAATAAGTTTTAGTGAAACAACATGTATTCCGCCCTCTGCCTCTCCCCACACTCATTCCTCCATTCCGTGTACCCTATCCCCCTCTCCCACTCCTACTCCCCCATTCCATGTACATTATTCCCCCCATTCCCACTCTCCCCCTATCTCTTCCCCTTACCATCTCTAGGTGTGTGCGAAGAGAGGTAGTGTAAACAGAATAAAAAAACATCTTTACAATTTTGTGTGAGACAATATAACCCACCGAGACAACAGGAGTCACTGTATTCATTTTGAAACTCATCGGCCCCACCGTGAAGATACTTTCTTGGGTGTACACTGAACATAGCCACTAATTGTCCGGTACTCAATCGGTGTTAAGAGATTCCTGAGCCCAGAAAGCAATAAAGACCAAACGATGACTTAGGTGAAAGAATTGATCCGAAAGATTAAAGTATTGCAGATTATTGCCCCAGGGGAAGATATTAATGGCCTCGGGTATGTGGTTCATTAAACTTTATAAGAGAAAGTTAATAACATCCACCAGACTTCCTCCGTCTTCCTCCAACACACACAATATATTTGTCGCAGTTCTTCAATATTCTGGTCGACATTCTCTCAAACGTGACTCGTCCCAATTCCTTCTCTCTGTTGGCTTAGGCAGAAAAGTTTGAACGTTTTGTGTTTTGCTGGATTAAGATCGAGGTCACACACCACCACTACGTTAACGCTGGACTCGTTTCAAATTCGTATCCCCATTCAGGAAGCAAAGTTAACTAACCATCTGATGGTCCAACATCAAAACCTTATGTCAGCTCAGGATTATCATATAAGTCCTTAGACAGGATAAAAATTTTAGATCAAAGAGTTTACACAGAAACAAACATTTGGATGAGTGTGTATAAAGAATAAACTGCAAAGAGTTAACTTCGCAACATGGATTTCCATGCAACCTAGATCCCAAAATGACAGAGAAAAAGGAAAGGGGAGGCGAGGAGGGACATACCTGTCCCCTCCCCACCTGTGTGTAGTAAGTGGAGCCAGGCTCAGGTGGGTGAGGCCGAGGGTGGAGTCGTAAATGTTTTAGCATCGAGTGTTTGAGAGGCAAAAGTCGCTGTGTGTGTGTAACTCGTGTCTTTTCATGTCAATAAAAATAGGTAACAGCAGGTGACTTTGGCTGTGGTGCTTGCAAGGGGGTGAGGCGGCCGAGTGGATATACCGCTCGCTTCCCGTCCTCAGGGTCGCTCGATCGATCCCGGGGCAATCCCAGTCCACCCAGCTGTAAAGGGGTTCCTAAGTTCACAAACTGAGCAGAGGAAGGCTGTTGAGTGCTGTATCCACACTGACTGTAAATGGTTAGTCACGCCTAAGGGATCCACTTTCATTTTTCTACTGTGTTTTCCAATAATGTTGTGCCTGAAAATTTTGCTTTGAGTTTATTGATAAGCAATCTGTAAATTTGTTTGCCATATGTTAAATATAATTGCAAAACAGACAAACATGAACTTAACGGAAAACTTAAACACAAATATGGACTGACAGATAAACACACAAATACACACAAATTCTTCTCTACTTTCCCTTCCCTTACCCTCCTCTCCCCTCCTCTTCTCCCCTTCCCTTACCCTCCTCTCCCCTCCTCTTCTCCCCTTTCCCTTACCTCCTCTTGGACTATCACTTTAGTCTGTATTAATAATTAAGAAAAGATAAAAGTTTCCTCCCTCATCCAACCCTTCCTCTTCCTCCAGCTGCCTCCTGCCCTCTGTTCCTCCCCCTGCAGCAATGATGAGATGACCGAGGAAGAACCTGACACAGCAGTAGGAGGGGGGGAGGGGGGAAGAGGGGCAGCAGCAGCAGGAAGGAGGCGGCAGAAGGAAGAGGGCAGCAGCAGGAAGGGGGGCAGCAGCAGGAAGGAGGCGGCAGAAGGAAGAGGGCAGTAGCAGGAAGGAGGGCAGTAGCCGGAAGGAGGGCAGTAGCCGGAATGGGACAGTAGCAGGAAAGGGGGCAGCAGCAGGAAGGGGGGGCAGCAGCAGGAAGGGGGGCAGCAGCAGGAAGGGGGCAGCAGCAGGAAGGGGGGCAGCAGCAGGAAGGGGGGCAGCAGCAGGAAGGGGGGCAGCAGCAGGAAGGGGGGCAGCAGCAGGAAGATGGGCAGCAGCAGGAAGGGGGGTGGCAGCAGGAAGAGGAGCGGCAGCAGGAAGGGGAGCGGCAGCAGGAAAGGGGCGGCAACAGCGGCAGCAGGAAGGGAGTCAGCAGCAGGAAGGGAGTCAGCAGCAGGAAGGGAGTCAGCAGCAGGAAGGGAGTCAGCAGCAGGAAGGGAGTCAGCAGCAGGAAGGGAGTCAGCACCAGGAAGGGAGTCAGCTGTAGGAAGGGAGTCAGCAGCAGGAAGGGAGTCAGCTGCAGAAAGGGAGTCAGCAGCAGGAAGGAGGGCAGCAGCAGGGGCAGCAGAAGGACCAGGTGTATAATGGACTTAACTCAACTTTTAATGAACAACTACACGCCAGTCATTCCCTCATGATTAAAACTTGACCCGGTTTTTAATGGGAGTTTCAGAGTGGCAGATGGGTGGCAGATGGGTGGTGGTACTGGGTGGCAGATGAGAGGTGGTACTGGGTGGCAGATGAGTGGAATCGGTACTGGGTGGTAGGTGGGTAATGGTACAGGGTGGGTGCTGATACTGGGGTGACAAATGGGTGGTGGTACAGGTAGGTAAGTGGGTGGTGGTTACGTGGTGGCAGGTGGGTGGTGATACTGGGGTGGTATGGGTGGTGGTACAGGGTGGTAGGGGTGGTGCTAGGTGGCAGGTGGGTGGTGATGGGTGGAGATGGTACTGGATGGGTGGTGATGGTACTGGATGGTACGTATAGGTAGGTGGTGGATGGGTGACGGTGAGTGACAGTGTGTGGGAAGAATGAGTTACAACAAATCACACTATTCTCAGAAGGAAGGTTCACTATATGCAGGTCACAGGTAGATGAGCCGCCAGGTATGTCAGTACAAATATTACCTCATAATTCATTCCTTTGTGGGCTGGCTTTTAACCCTGACGCTTATTGTTATATTCTTGTGGGATAATTCAAGACTCTTAATAATGATATCTTTCATCGCAGGATATTCTTAGTGTTAATTTTATGAATACTGGAGGTGATCGAAAAGTCCCTGGTGCACCTGTGATGATTGACCGTTATACCTAGGTTGTTAATTTATTTATTTGGTTAGCCTGGAGGTCATCATCAGTAGGACAGAGAGTTATGAAGCACCTGTGAACACCTTTACCTGTCATTAATCGTCATTCTATTATACCTGATATCCGAGACTGAATTTTTAACATTAACGACACTGCATTGTTTAATAGTGTCATTTACTTTTAGGTTAGGTTAGGTTAGGTCTGAGGTGCCTAATCTTAACGTAATCTCGTGTATAATAGCCGTACCAAGACTTTACAGTAACGTTCACTTATCCACACTTAACCTTAACAGCTTTGAGAATTCCTCAAGAACAAAATCCCAAACTTATTACCAATTCGACGAGCTGCCCTTGTGTTCCTAATTGATTCCACTCTCACTAAAGGTTACCTCTCCCAGGTGACAGTGATCAGCGTCAATATTTTACCGATGTTCCTGATGCAGTACTCCTGGTAAATTGACGACATGGCAAATATCTCAATATGCAGGAGCTGGGGATCTCTCGAGTACCTGGTAGTATGCGAGTCAGAGGGGCGTGTCCCTCCTGAAGGCTGTTTGATATTGTGTTATAGGATTGTTCGATGATTAAACACCCTAATTTATTTCACCTGAAGATTAACTACCCTGAAGCTAGTGTAGTCTAACCTAACCAAACTGAATCCTAACTTAACCTAATATAAACTAACAGAACCGAATCCTACCCTACCTACCTTATCCCCACCTTCTAGTAACATTAAGGTATTCAATCAGGTGAAATAAAGTATGGGACCAGAATCATAATGAGGTGGGGTAGACGAACACCACCGTACACTACCGTAGTCAGCATCTCGGTGGCTGATCGTGGCCTCTCGCATCACCTCCTCTCAATGGCTAATGGCACGGTGTTACAGGCAGCTGGTATCAATCACCTTAATTCTCACATTTGTTCTACGTATTAAATAAGGAATTCTAACCTTATAGCTTTATTAAGTACAGGCAGTGTGTACTCAACAGGGTGTATTCAACAGTGTGTACTCATTAGTGTGTATTCAACAGTGTGTACTCAACAGTGTGTATTCAACAGTGTTCTCATCAATGTGTCCTCAATACTTTGTCCCCAACAATGTGCCTCATCAATAAACTAAGAAACATAAACATTCCTCAGCTCCCTCCCCCCCCAGATAACACACAACCATGCAACACAATCGACGTATATCTAACCTCCTTATCAAACTAACCCCCACATGGACCAAGAAAGCAAGAAACATGATACAACTCTATAAATTAAATATATTACGTGAAAACATCTAAATAAATATCCTGACACACACACACACACACACACACACACACACACACACACACACACACACACCAAAATAATAACAGTAATCCACATGATAAGAAATACCAATGGTGAAATCTAAGTGAATCATGAAGAAAATGACTAATGCCTCGACAAATATTAAAGACGAGGTTTCTGTGAGTCCCTTATTTATGTCATGAGAAGATGTAGTCTGAGGTCCATTAGTGTCACGTATGTCAGGAGGTCATGACAGTAATATTTGGGTGTGGCAACAATAAATAATGACTCAATATTAGGATTATAGTGAGTGCCTCGGTACACCATGACTGTCGCGAGGGCCTTCAACTTAGACTTATAACTTATGAGTGTCTGTATCTTGCTTATGATGTGAATAGTAGTTGTAAATTATTATGTAGTTAACTTACAAACGAATACAATAATAAATACATGGAATAACATTATTTTTTCCTTAATATTATGAGATTCTTCAGAGACAAAAAAAATGGTTCTTTTAATATGAAACTCTTCCGTGTAGGTTTTGTCGACGTCAATATTTGGCCATGCAGCCGCTCGTCCTATCAGACCATCACCTGTTGTATAAATATTGGAAGTATTAATATTTTTCCCAGCGTGAGGTTAAACTTCCTTCAATACAGACCCCCCCCCCCTCCCTCTCCAACCCCTTCTCTCTCCACCCCTCCCTCTCTCATTTATTTACATATTACTTTTATTTCCTCTTTTACTTCTTCAGTTATAATGTGAATCATATTGAGTCATATTGTGAATCATATTGAGTCATATTGTGAATTATATGGAGTCATATTGTGAACCAAATTGTGATTCATATTGGGATTCATAGTATGCGTCAGTGTGTCATATTGCAAACGTGCCACACCCCATGAGACAGGCAACGGGGCCGGGATGATTTTAGTTCTGTCGCTGTAACATTCAACAATATCTCCTGCAACACACTGAGGGTAATGGCGCTTGTCCATGTACCATTATTTTAAACCCA
This sequence comes from Homarus gammarus, assembly GCA_958450375.1. Lineage (NCBI taxonomy): Eukaryota > Metazoa > Arthropoda > Malacostraca > Decapoda > Nephropidae > Homarus > Homarus gammarus. Next base: position 281,818 of record CAUDMG010000401.1, on the reverse strand, counting down.
TTGTCCATGTACCATTATTTTAAACCCATTGTTCATTTACCATTATTTTAAACCCATTGTTCATGTACCATTATTTTAAACCCATTGTTCATGTACCATTATTTTAAACCCATTGTTCATGTACCATTATTTTAAACCCATTGTCCATGTACCATTATTTTAAACCCATTGTCCATGTACCATTATTTTAAACCCATTGTCCATGTACCATTATTTTAAACCAGTTGTTCATATACCATTATTTTAAACCCATTGTCCATGTACCATTATCTTAAACCCATTGTCCATGTACCATTATTTTAAACCCATTGTTCATGTACCATTATTTTAAACCCATTGTTCATGTACCATTATTTTAAACCCATTGTCCATGTACCATTATTTTAAACCCATTGTTCATGTACCATTATCTTAAACCCATTGTCCATGTACCATTATTTTAAACCCATTGTTCATGTACCATTATTTTAAACCCATTGTTCATGTACCATTATTTTAAACCCATTGTTCATGTACCATTATTTCAAACCCATTGTCCATGTACCATTATTTTAAACCAGTTGTTCATGTAGCATTATTTCAAACCCATTGTCCATGTACCATTATTTTAAACCCATTGTTCATGTACCATTATTTTAAACCCATTGTCCATGTACCATTATTTTAAACCAGTTGTTCATGTACCATTATTTTAAACCCATTGATTTACTTTCACCTTCATGTTACACCTTAACTGACTTAACGTGTAGACTGTAACCTTTCAACCAATTGTTTTAGCATTGGTGATTTATTGGCCTTGGTCCTTGTGCTTTGACCTTGACCCTTGATCTATGACACTGACCCTTGACATATGTGTAAGGCTTTGAGCAGTGATGGTGAGGCCAATTAAGACTGATGTCGTTTCGTCAAAAGATTGTGAGACTAACTGAGTTGGCGACATCCGGATCATCACAAGACAGACATATTCATAGACAAGCAGACAGTGAAGTCCACATCCTGGGGAACCGACTACCATGAGATATCACAACACCACTTAGCAGAGAGTAGGGTACTGTGACACCACAACCACACGAAACCACTCCACACCACACGGTGTCTCTATGACCACGTGAGTTCCTTCATGTCAACACCTAAGGACGAGTTACTGCACCACGTGGCCTACGTGACCTCACACAGCAGGGCAAGAGACCGGCCCCACCAATCAACTGTAAACTATAATTTGGATGTTCAATTCATGTTCCTTCTCCTTTTAGTAATGAAAGCTTTTGTTAAGCGAATCACCTACCCTAAGTCTTTGTAGGTAAAGCTGTAAGTCATTTCTGTCCAATGTATAGTATTTTCAGCCTTTTGGCTGCTGAACTTTTTCAATAAACCGTTAATCATAATTATTATTATTATTCTACGCACACGACTGAGTATCAACATCACCTCTTGACCAATATTAATTGGAAGGTGAAAACTAATTCATTCCCTTTCCGTCTACCTGCTGAGACGGGTACACAGACAGATCGAGATACAGTGACAACAGACACGATGACAAGAAGAGTGACGAAAAATAATATAACACTTACCAAAAGCAAGGAAGAGCGATAATGAACAATAACTGTTGCATCAAAACCCAATAAAAAAAAAAAAAAAAATAATAATAATAATAATAATAATAATAATAATAATAATAATACACTAGGTAATCATTCCTGGGGGTGGACACAGTTGATTGCTATGAGTAAGACAGTGCTACACCACGAGACCAATTTCATTGTTGTATCACACGAGGGATATTTGCCTAATGTACAGGGTTAATAAGGCTGAATATGTGGGAAAACAATGGCAAACGATAGGGATTATGTCTACATTATATCACAAGGTTAAATTCAACCTTGTGTGATGTTGGTGTTGTTTAGACGAGGAAGGAAACACCACAGGGAACACAGTGTTAAGCAACATAGAATATTCCGTCTTTATGTGATTATAAAGTTGTGTTATGTGTACATCTGGCTGGTAAAGTGAGGTGTAATGATCTGCTTCAGGGAAACAGTTTACATCCAAGGAACAACACATTAACAGTTTACATCCAAGAAGCACCATCTTTAGGTTACATTCAAGGAGCACCATCTTAAGGTTATATTCAAGGAACACCATCTTAAGGTTACATTCAAGGAGCACCAGTTTAAGTTTACATTCAAGGAGCATCATCTTAAGGTTACATTCAAGGAGCACCATCTTAAGGTTACATTCAAGGAACACCATCTTATGGTTACATTCAAGGAGCACCATCTTAAGGTTACATTCAAGGAGCACCATCTTAAGGTTACATTCAAGGAGCACCATCTTAAGGTTACATTCAAGGAACACCATCTTAAGGTTACATTCAAGGAGCACCATCTTAAGGTTACATTCAAGGAGCACCATCTTAAGGCTACATTCAAGGAGCACCATCTTAAGGTTACATTCAAGGAACACCATCTTAAGGTTACATTCAAGGAGCACCATCTTAAGGTTACATTCAAGGAACAACAAAGACGTGCAGCAAACCACCTCCTCCACACACTGGCGAGTTGTCCAGCCCACCCCCACAAGAGCTGTTACGCCAGGCTAAGTGAGACTAACTCAATGACGCGCTCAATATCTTCTCCCGTCAAGCGTAACATCGCCAGACGTTATCAACAAATATTTTTGTGGGTGTTGGTGATGTTTTATGGTGTGGGGTTTTGGTCTTCTCCCTCACCACACCTCCTCCCTCACCACGCTTCCTCCCTCACCACACCTCCTCCCTCACCACGCCTCCTCCCTCACCACGCCTCCTCCCTCACCACGCCTCCTTCCTCACCGCGCCTCCTCCCTCACCGCACCTCCTCCCTCACTACACCTCCTCCCTCACCACACCTCCTCCCTCACCACACCTCCTCCCTCACCACACCTCCTCCCTCACCATACCTCCCACATTACACTATCTACTCTTAATTTATTTAGAAGGAAAAAAGAGAGTAGAAGGAGAGAAGACGAGAAGATCAAGAATATAAATATTAACACTATACACACTATGGCACAATATTCATTACCTTCCTGGCATAATATAACACACCATTAGCACTATACACAACTAATTTCCATCACAACAGAACACAACATTATAGTACCGAGTAAAAACATAACCATCACTACACTACACTACTCTACACTACACTACACTACTCTACTCTACACTACACTACACTACTGTACAGGCAAAATCAGTGCAGTAAACATGACCCGCATCCAGCTGCTCCCGATCAAGCACTCACCTGACACAATAAACAGTTCATGACCCTTATCACTTAACCAGAGACACACTACTACTACTACTACTACTACTACTACTACTACTACTTTGCTGTCACTCGGAAACTGAATATGACGATCATCCAGCTGTGATACAATGATATGAGTTATTAAGGATGTCACCTATGTCTCTGAGGGTTTGGGGTCTACCAGAACTAAAGGTATACACACACACACACACACCCACACACACACACGTATACATTTTCAAGCGGTATTTTCAACCATTAATTTTTTTTGTACATTAATAATTTCGTATAAATGTAGTTAAAATATTTAATAAATCACTGTTCTCTATACCCGTGTTCGTTATAAGTTAGAAGGTATTTAATTAATCTCAACGGTGTGATATTTACTGTACCTGTATAACAATAGTAACATTTGATTTCAATAGTGTTAAGTGTGTCAAGCGCTGGATGGGTTAAGTAGGACAGTCTAGTCTAGTTATTTACTGTCGAGTGAACACAGCAGTCAAGGGGTAAATCAGAGCACAACCTTTTTACCTCTCACTCGACAAGTTTATGATTGTTAGAAATAAAATATAAAATACCTTTCTTTCATTTATGTGTTATATTATCGTGTGCCAGTTTAGTGGAGTTTGTAGGTGGGTAAGTGATGATGATGATGATGATGATGATGGTGGTGGTGATGATGATGATGGTGATAATGGTGGTGATGGTGGTGGTGGTGGTGATGATGATGATGATGAACCTCAACAATACTACCAGGAAATACGACTCAGCAGCTTTACCCCACAGTAATGGCAAGACTGGAGATTTGTCCAGTGTTTAATTAAATCCATTTCAGCACCGCCAGTGGGATAGGTGGACCGTCCTCTTGGTGAAATGTGAACAGCAAATTGTGGTAGTCTAGTTGTCTGTCTCTCTCTCTCTCTCTCTTAGTCATTCCGTCATTCTCTCTCACTCATACCGCCCTTCTCTTTCTCTCTCTCTCTCTCTCTCTCTCTCTCTCTCTCGTCTTGGGTTGCATTCCTTAATTTATGTGCGACACGTGACATGTGGCCCAGGTGGATCCAACAGGTATACACGCAAGAATGTGGTATAGCACCCCAAAAACTAATACACAGACTACAGTAACATTTTGTAGACTTGTGGATCATTAACTTGGGACGAAGTGGTAAAATTCTGGGGTTAAAGACAAGACTATAGAGCTACAGGTTAAAGCGGCGTTAATAAGAGTTAATGTGTTACCTTGACTTATTTCACCTGATGATTAAACACCTTAAATTTACCCTTGGAGGTTAGGTTAGGTTAGGTTAGGACATGGCATGACAGGTTAAATTAGATTAAGTTAGGTTACCATTAGGACATTTAGAGACACTAATCTTCAAATAACTCAAATTTTCTTATACAACCTTACAAAACCAAATACAATGAAATATACATAATCTGATATATCAACAATCCAGATATATTCCATACCATAATTAATTAGCCGGTATATATATCTCTCCTAACAGTATATATGAGACTAAAGAATTAATTTACCGTCACTAATGAAAGCAATATTGACAAAGATAATTACGATACATCAACATGGATGACAAATTAACCTGGATTTACAGATCAAATTTCATCAGACGAGGGATAATGTTACTGAAAGCTGACCTATAATATAAGTTTCCTGATGTTGTATTGTCATGTAATGTGTTCGACGGCAACAAAAATGGTCAAAATAAAAAAAGTAAAAATACGAATAAAAGGACAAATAATCAAGCTTAAAATAAAAGAGGAAAAACTAATAAACAACTACCGGATGTAACTAACTAACTGACTGACTGACTGACTGATGAGTGAAAACAAACATCACAAACACAGACAAAACAAAACAAAAAGAAAATATACCCAGAGAAGATAATCCCAATCCCTCAAAAAAAAAAAAATTAATTAAAAGCAAAGGCAACAGGTAGGACGCAATGAAAGCAAAGCAAAAATAAAATAAAAACCTTAATTAAGTTAGTTTATATCACAGACGGTGTTAGGGAGAACATAAAAATCATCGTGAAAAAATAAATAAAAGTTGGATTAATAAAGAGAGGGAGGTGAGGTGTGAGGCAGGTGAGGTGTGAGGCAGGTGAGGTGAGGTGAGAGGCAGGTGAGGTGTGAGGCAGGTGAGGTGAGAGGCAGGTGAGGTGTGAGGTAGGTGAGGTGTGAGGCAGGTGAGGTGTGAGGCAGGTGAGGTGTGAGGCAGGTGAGGTGAGAGGGAGGTGAGGTGAGAGGGAGGTGAGGTGTGAGGCAGGTGAGGTGAGAGGGAGGTGAGGTGTGAGGCAGGTGAGGTGTGAGGCAGGTGAGGTGTGAGGCAGGTGAGGTGTGAGGCAGGTGAGGTGAGAGGCAGGTGAGGTGTGAGGCAGGTGAGGTGAGAGGCAGGTGAGGTGAGAGGCAGGTGAGGTGAGAGGGAGGTGAGGTGAGAGGGAGGTGAGGTGTGAGGCAGGTGAGGTGAGAGGGAGGTGAGGTGTGAGGCAGGTGAGGTGTGAGGCAGGTGAGGTGTGAGGCAGGTGAGGTGTGAGGCAGGTGAGGTGAGAGGCAGGTGAGGTGAGAGGCAGGTGAGGTGTGAGGCAGGTGAGGTGAGAGGCAGGTGAGGTGAGAGGCAGGTGAGGTGAGAGGGAGGTGAGGTGTGAGGCAGGTGAGGTGAGAGGTAGGTGAGGTGTGAGGCAGGTGAGGTGAGAGGCAGGTGAGGTGTGAGGTAGGTGAGGTGTGAGGCGGGTGAGGTGAGAGGCAGGTGAGGTGTGAGGCAGGTGAGGTGAGAGGCAGGTGAGGTGAGAGGGAGGTGAGGTGAGAGGGAGGTGAGGTGAGAGGGAGGTGAGGTGAGAGGGAGGTGAGGTGAGAGGGAGGTGAGGTGTGAGGCAGGTGAGGTGTGAGGCAGGTGAGGTGAGAGGGAGGTGAGGTGAGAGGGAGGTGAGGTGAGAGGGAGGTGAGGTGAGATGCAGGGGGATGAGATGCAGGGGAGGTGAGAGGGAGGCGAGGTGAAATAGAGGTCAGATGAGAGGTGAGGTGAGAGGCAGGTGAGGTGTGAGGCAGGTGAGGGACAGTGATAGTTTCTATGTCTGTACCTCACGTATAAGGAGATTAATCCCACCTTACCTAACCTCACCTCACCCTGGCATCGGTCCACCATTTTATTCCTTCATCACACAAGGCAGACAGAATATTAAACTATATATATACTATTACCATTTTTATCACTATTAATTATTAACTATGCGTGTGTCTATATAAATTGCTACTCGTCTATATTTGTAATTTGATCTTTATAACTCAACTAAATAAAAAAAATCGAATTTGTCTCTATTGAGGGAAACAAAAATACACCCATGTAAAATATTTGTACCACATGAAATAATAATTAATTACTGGAATAAATTGTTTACTTTTGTTAGGTGTATATTTTTTTTTTACCATCGTCTGTCGTTTTTGTTCATCATTATATTTCCAGTTCAGTTTCATTTAAAAGAAAAATTAAAAGTTTATCCGTTTCTCTCAGATCAATATTTTAACAAGATAATTATAGCATGTGGGATAACTCTCACAGTGCATAGTTAAAACCCTCCTACCTACCTACACACACACATACCACCCACTCCTTCCCCCAACACAACACACACATACCACCCACTCCTTCCCCCAACACACACATACCACCCACTCCTTCCCCCAACACCCCCCCCCCCCCCCAACACACACATACCACCCACTCCTTCCCCCTACACACACACACCCGCCTATCCACCTCTGATATACCATGACAGTATATTCCTGTATGATATTTCTGGTACTAAACCGACCACTTGTCATCAATTTGTGTGGTTATGAATATAAAGCCAAACAACGTAACTCACTTATTAAACTGTTGCGTCCCTAAAAATAATAGAGTATATACAATTTATATATATATAGTGGATAGTTGATCAAGTTTTACATATATATCTAGTGCATATATACTTTGTGTGTGTGTGTGTGTGTGTGTGTGTGTGTGTGTGTGTTATTATGTCTGTTTCATGATCACATCTGGCTGTTATATATCAAGTGTGTGATTCCTTATATAAAATGGTTGCCCCTCGTGTTCAAGGATGGCCGGCCCAAGGGCCACCTAGCCGTAATTTGTTTACGGTGTAGAAGCTGCTGCCAACACAACAACCACACCCTGAGTTAACGAGTTACATGTCCCAGTGTCAAGGAATAGTCAGAGAAGACCGGACAACTCGCCAACTGCACTGGCTAACCATTACCTCGGAACACGATCCGCAAATCAATTAACACCCAGGTCCCAAATTACTGCTGGGTAGACAGAGGAAAATGGCGTAAAGAAACTTATCCATAGTTTCACCCTACCCAGGAAACGAACCCTGGCCCACTCTCTTGCGAGGCGAGCATGTTGACCATAACACACACACACACACACACACACACACAAGATAATTTACTGCAAATAAAATAAATTTGTATTGTTCTCCTAATCCCGGATATTGTGTTGAACCAAAGTTGACCAATATACCTGTGGTTATGTCCTTGTTGCCCGCACTACACCCAATAAAGGGACAAAGTTCTGTTCATGTCGCTTTTGTTTGTCTTATTTATTTCCTATCGCGTGAATTCACTTCTGCAAGCTGGGTGAGAGAGAGAGAGACAAACAGACAAAAAGAGAGACAAAGAGAGATACAGACAGACAAAAACAGATAAAGAGAGAGAGAGAGAAAGAGAGAGGGGGGGGGGGGTGGAGTATTGTGAGCGTGCACCTGTGAACGTGTGTGTAAGAGAGAGTGCGTGTGTCTCCCTACACCCCAGCTAACTGCTCCTTCCCATTAACCCACGAGTTGTTATCACATGTTACCACTTGGCTGATACAACAAACATTACTCATCTAAATATCGTACATAAACACAATTTCCACAAAGGACAAATTAATCAAAACAAAAGTAAAACAAAAATTAGAAAAACAAATTATTACTCGACACAAGACTTAAGAGGATAGATTACAATCCCTAAGTACTTTCGAAGTATTAATCCCTCACCTGAAGATAATTATATACAGTTTACGTTAAGAAGGATTATCTGAAGGTAAATTATGTGTATATTGTTAACAACTTTCCTAAATAAGGTGCACAGTGTTTATAGTAGTAAGGTAAGACAACACAGTACACAAGGTGAGACACGAGACACGAAAGAAAACTGAAACAATAAGAATAACGAGACGACACAGTAAATGGCCAGTCAGCCTCCTGGGGCACATACAGCACCTTAAGAGTGTCACTAAGAGGTCTTGAAGCTTTAAAATAAAAGCTTGGTGCTACGGAATAAGACAATGAAGCCTTACCAACAACCTTAAACCAGTACCACACTATAAGGCCGAACACACCTTAGAGTCTGACAATAACAAGGTTGGAAGTATTAAGTAGAGCCAGGCCACAGGTGATGCGGGTTGGGGTACGCGGAGGCAAACGTTCGGTATCATAACACAACGTCGCCACTGTGAGCACGAGGAGGATAAACGTTTGTGTTGTGTAGCTTTCATAAACATTTTGTTGCGGAATACCTGTCACTGCTCGTGTTGGAGGTGTGTAACAGTGATGAACTAAACACCTTGAGACAATTACAAGTTATTCCTATCTGACTAACATCCTTGTGGGGTGGATGGGAACACCTGCTGCTTGTTACTCTTGTGTTGGCTCCCTTTTAATAATAAATACTTAAGCATCTAAGACCCTTAATATTTTTCTTTGTGTGGAGCAGCGTCTTCAGGTCAGTGGCGAGGCTCTAAGAGGGTCAGTGTGAAAGGAAGAATAATGATGTTTACCTTGCTGGCGACGCGGCCGCTCTGGGTCGATACTGGAACAGGTGAGTGACAGATGGACAATAAGATGGTAACAAGGTGTTGGCGACCTACGAGGGAACACTCTACTGCTGTACTATCATGTCTCAGGCTCTACACTCTATGACAATAATGTGTCGTGTTTAAATATGCGATGCTAAATTAATTATACAGGATGGTCGAAAAATCCCTGTGCACCTCCAACTATTAACACAATTTTACTGCGACCATTTCCAATATTACCTGTGGGTAGAAAAGATAACTAAGGATATTGAGAATTATCGTAGGTGCACAGGGTCTTCTCGATCACCATCTAAACAACACAATATCCTTGTTTCTACGTGTTTATAAAGGTGCGGTGGAAGAGTGGATACAGTACTCGTCACCTGTCCAAAGGGTCATTACTAGGATAATCCCCGAGTCCACGCAGCTGTGAATAAATACCTAAGTTTACAGATTGAGAAGTGAAGGCAGTCAGGTGGAGTGTTGGCCACGCTTTGTTTAGTGTACCCAAGGCTAAGTGTCCAGTGTTCCCTCACAACCGTCCCCGACCACTATGTCTTGTGTATTTTCCAGTTGAAGATTGGATTCAACAAACACACACACACACACACACACACACACACTAAATCAGCCTCGCCCATTTTTATCTTCGCCAATTCAATTCTTGCCTCTCTGCCACGCTCCCCGCTCCCAACCTTAATTGGCTGATCCGCTATAAGTTTCACTTCCGCCCAAACAACTTTACCCTAGTGTGCAAGTACAATCAATACATCCAAAACTAATTGGCTAATCCACTATGATTCTCTCACCCCTTCCCCTTGGTGCAACACACAGCCCCTGTAGTCATCTGACCCTTAGCCGCCACCCACTGTACAGAGGGCCACACTGTGTCCACGTTCTATACAGAAGGCCACACCGTCTCCACGCTCTGTACAGAGGGCCACACTGCTTCAAACATAGGTTAAATGGATATATGAGCGATAGGGGTTGGGTGTAAGCGGGACTGCCCAATATGGGTCAATAGGCCCGCTGCAGTTTCCTCCATTCTTATGTTTTGTGTTCAGTTTCTGTACAGAGGGCCAAATTGTGTTCCAGATAATGCACAGAGGACCACACTGTGTTCTGGGTACTGTACAGAGGGCCACACTGTTCCAGGCGCTGTGCAAAGGGCCACACGGTGGTCCAGGTAATGCACAGAGGGCCACACTGTGTTCCAGGTACTGTGCAGAGGACCACACTGGGCCCAGGCACTGCACATATGGCCGCACTGGGTCCAGGTACACTCCACCCTGCACAAATGTTCATTTACTACAGCCATATAATCCATCGTTAACTTCCCTGTGTGAAGATCCATCCCATCCTTGGTAATCCTGAATTTTCTCTTATCCACATACCGATATATACCAACCTGACCTGTTACCACCTATGTCTCCCCAGCCACTTGCTGTGTGAGGCAGAAACAGGCAGACACACACACACACACACACACACGAGTGGTGGTCACTTACACAATTGAACTTCACGACCAACGCTGAGCTAAAAGTTTGACAACCATGTGTTACCTTAATTGTGGACCAAGAGGAGGAGGAGGAAGAGGAGGAAGAGAAGAAGAAGAATAAGGTGAGGGACGTTGAAGAGATAATGCTTTACTGCGCTTCAATAGCTAGGGTCATTAGGCGTGTAACTAGGGAGGGAGAGTTGGGGGGGGGGGAGGAGAAGGGGGAGGAGGAAGAAAGCGATATAGTAAGGAGAAAATGAGATAGGGAAGAGGGGAGGAAATAGAAGATGGGTAAAAAGAGGAGAAAAATGAGGAGGAAGAAGAAAGAGGGGTAGGGAGAAGAGGAGGAGGAGAGGGGGGGGGGGTAACAATATAACAAATAAAAAATATTAGTCATATCAACAATAACATTTAACGACAAAAAAAAACAAAAAAACAAACAATAATTTTCTCCCACATAAAAGTAGATTTAAAATTAGATACAAGAAATCATGTTAAGAGGCTAACCTAACCTAACCTAACCTAACCTAACCTAACCTAACCTAACCTAACTCAGCCGAAGGTGTGAACACTTAACTAAAAAACACAAACACAACGTGATAACATCTCATAGTGAACTAGTCCTTAATGCGGGTATATCTGTAGTCTGAAATGGTGTAGAGGAGAAGGGGGCGATAAAGATGAGAAGAAGAGGCGATAAAGAGAAGATTCTGAAATGGTGTAGAGGAGAAGAGGCGATAAAAGTGTGCACAAGCCTGGGGGTAATGGTGGGTGTCAACATAGTGGCGCTCGTCGGTCCAATATTGAACTCTGAGTCTTGGCTCCTGTAATTATATATTGTTGCCAAGTTGGGGAAGGTCACGCCCTCTTTTACTGTCACTTTACTGCCCCATTTTGCATTATACTTTGGTTAGGTTAGGTTAGCGCTAGGTTGTAAGGTAAGGTTAAGTTAGGCTAGGTTAGGTTAGGTTCAGTTAGCATTAGAGTGATTAATCTTCAGGTGATCCGAGAAATTCCATAAATAAAGTCTCCTAAATATCCATCTGTACTGCCATAAGTATATAAGTAAATCATTACCTCAACATTCATCACAACATTCAGTCACTTTATGAGAGGTCAGGCAGTAACATAAACCTCTCCTCAGGTTATCAGCGTCCAGCGTTGTACTCAGGTGTGCGTCGTAAAGTGAGCATTTATGTTCGCTCAACACCTGTGAACCAATATCTACCCAAGTCACTAAGGACAACTTGGATATACGAAGCAATACTGTGCCTGTGTTGTCTTTGTACACTGTATACATAGTTATGTATATTGTACAGGTACACTGTATACATAGTTTTGTATATTCTACATTGTATACATAAACTAACATCGTAGCGTGAAATTTATTGCATCTATTAATGTATGTCAACTTAAACAAAATCTAATCTAACCTAACCTAACCTAACCTAACCTAATTGTTCTATCCTTGACTCGAACAAACTTAGCTGAGGGTTAATGCTGCAGCAGATGTCTAGGTGATAAAGGACCAATCAAAGAACTTCACACCCGGAAACACGTGGATTTAACCTTTTACTGTTTGTATGAGCAAAGGAGGGAAGGCGAGGGGGAGGAGACGAGGAAGGAAGGAAGAGAGGGATGGGGAGAGGAAGGAAGGGGGAGGGTAGGGACGAGACGAGAAAGAGAAGAGAAAGGAAGGAGGGAGGGAGGGAGGGAAGAATGGAGGGCACAACAGCAGTCTTTGTGAGTCAGAGCACCGCCACAGTGTACAGGTATATATGCTCTGCTCTTATGAACCAAATTAACCTTGATACAAGCAACAAGGAGTTTTAATCAACGGCTGCCAGTTATTTTTCTTATATAAACACAACAACTTGCCTCTACCTGTTCTGTTAAATGATAACACACACGAGGGTCACTGTTACCTGTATGTTGTGTTATAATACAACAGTTATAACACACACGAGGATCACTGTTACCTGTATGTTGTGTTATAATACAACAGTTATAACACACACGAGGGTCACTGTTACCTGTATGTTGTGTTATAATACAACAGTTATAACACACACGAGGGTCACTGTTACCTGTATGTTGTGTTATAATACAACAGTTATAACACACACGAGGGTCACTGTTACCTGTATGTTGTGCTATAATACAACAGTTATAACACACACGAGGGTCACTGTTACCTGTATCTTGTGTTATAATACAACAGTTATAACACACACGAGGGTCACTGTTACCTGTATGTTGTGTTATAATACAACAGTTATAACACACACGAGGGTCACTGTTACCTGTATGTTGTGTTATAATACAACAGTTATAACACACACGAGGGTCACTGTTACCTGTATGTTGTGTTATAATACAACAGTTATAACACACACGAGGGTCACTGTTACCTGTATCTTGTGTTATAATACAACAGTTATAACACACACGAGGGTCACTGTTACCTGTATGTTGTGTTATAATACAACAGTTATAACACACACGAGGGTCACTGTTACCTGTATGTTGTGTTATAATACAACAGTTATAACACACACGAGGGTCACTGTTACCTGTAGCGGACTGTATCTTGTAACGTGTTCTAATTAATAAATAATAATAATGGCCCCTCCTCGTGTTCAAGGATGGCCGGCCCTGGGGCCACCTAGGCGTGAATTTGTTTAAGGTGTAGCTGTCGCCAACACAACAACCACACCTTGAGTTAACGAGCTGCATGACCCAGTGTTTAGGAATAATCCGAGAAGACTGGACAACAAGCCAACGGCAGTTTGCCAACCATTACCCCGGAACACGATCGATTAACATCCAGGTCTCCAATTACTGCTGGGTAGACAGACGCAAATAATGTCAAGAAACTTGTCCCTGGTTTCACCTTGCCCCTGGTTTCACCTTGCCCGGGGATTGATCCCGGGTCCACTCGCTTGCGAGGCAAGCATGCTGACCATAACACCATGACGTGTTATAATACAACAGCTATGAAGGCTCTTGAAACATTTTATAATACAACAGTTATAAAAAATCAAGTTTCATACCACAATGTTGTCATGGTTTTGGGGTGGTTGGTAGTGGTAGGAGTGGATTATATTATATAAAGATAATAATATGTAGTATTTCTTATTTCTTACCGTAGAGTCCGATACCTTCACACTGATTACTTACAGGAGATTATGGCGTATCTACGTAGAAGTCCACTCCACCACTCGACATTCCATGATTTATACTTGATAAATGATGATTTAATGAATTCATTTAATTTTCAACATCCATCTAAGTTATTGGTTATACTATGTCATAACCAATCAGTCATTACCTTTAGTAATAATAAGATAGGATCATAGATACGGGCAGATAATTGCACTTACATTTATTTGTCAAGCTTCCATACAATGATTTACAATTTGCATGGATATATGATTTACTCACGTTCACGCTGTAATTAAATTCATCTTCTAAAACAGGGAATTTTCAACTTGGGGACACATGTGGTTACTCTACTATGGGTGTGACTTAACACAGCCTTAATTCTTCAAGTGATACATTTACTGCCAGCCTGGATTGCTTTTGTTGCAACCAGGCTTCATCACAAGAACTTCTTCCCACGGCCATAACAACAAAAAGGTACTCTTGGGTTACCACACATAGTCTCGCGTCACTGACAGTCACTGTGGACGGTTGTCGCGGCAAGTAGAACTGGTAAGCGTGACTTGAATTAACCATTAGGTGCAATAGACCAGCCTGGATTGCTTTTGTCGCAACCAGGCTTCCACACGTGATATTTCCACGGGGATAACAAACCTAGGTTAACACACTTAGTCTCGTGTCGATCACGGTCACGGTAGACGGGTGTCGTGCAGGAGAACTCTGTAGGCGTGAATTAATTAACCATTTACTGTAGGTTTGATAGGCCAGCCTGGATTGCTCTTGTCGCAACCAGGCATCCACACGTGATATTTCCACGGGGATAACAACCTAGGTTAACACACTTAGTTTCGTGTCGACGACGGTTCACAGGACGGAGTGCGGTGGAGGACTCTGTGTGGTGTGGTGTCCCGCCCCCCCTTCAGGAGGGAGAGGATGGAGACGTCTTAACTAACCCATGGCTCAGGGGGTACTACTTAAAATGAGGTTTTTGGGTGTGAAGCGATGAACAGTACAACACTGTTTCACTGCCCACCCCCCTAAAGGCTGGCTAACATATACTAATGGAAAAATACATGTCCCAGTTATGCCTCGCCAGGCGTCTTATCCCTGGTAAAACAAACTTTGGAGTTGGTTGCGTGGGTAAGCCTAACTCAACCCATGACAAACGTAAACAGAAGCTCTGATTCTCCAAGACTCGTAACTTAAATCTTCATCGTATTTGTGTACAACAACAGCAACTTAACTCACTGTTCCTAAACAACAGACGGACAACACTGGTCTAAAGAGTCTACATAACATGCTAACAAAATGATCAACTTTCATTTCAAATCAAGTACATGGTACATGAAGCCACAGCTTACAGCACACTGCTGCGGTCACTACTGCCTCAGATATTTACTGCAATAACTTGCACATCACTTTCACTGAAACGAAATTCTAATTTTTTTAAGACGACGAAGACAAGCCCCCCTCCCCCCCCCACACACACACGAGACAGCTGTTCACGAGCAGCAATACATGACAGTCAGCTGTGTTCACACATGCTAATGCCAGTTAGCAGTGCTCACACGTGCCGTCAGCTGTACTCACACATGACCAGAGAAGAGGAGCTGTTCTCCCCCAACACAACATCACCAAGTAAGGGAGTTTTAACACACCCGCCTTGATCAATAGAACGTGACTCTGGTACCTACATCAACTGAACGGAGGTCTGCTGCCCCATTGTGGTTATAGAACTGTGAAGTTCCTTAATCAACGGAGAACGTCTTTGACATGCATTATTTAATAGAAAGTAGCTTTCAAGGCCTACAATTAAAATCATACCAAGGTCTTAACACTTGCAGAGGAAGGTCTTAACACCCTCAAACTCATAGAAGCCTCGACGACACCTGGCAGGAGTAGACACCATAACTTGGGTCAACGACTATGATGTATATAAACAGTTCAGGAAAATTCCTGTCGTCCTCGTGATGACCAAGAGTGGGAGGTGGGGCTACTGTCTCCCATGGTAAGGTTACGAGGACTGATGTCTCCCGTAACTACGGCCAAGAGGCTCTTACACCTGCCATGACCACAGTTGTGACGCCGCACAACACCTAGTGAGACAGGTGTGATGCCCCACAACACCTGGTGAGACAGGTGTAATGCCCCACAACACCTGGTGAGACAGGTGTGATGCCCCACAACACCTGGTGAGACAGGTGTGATGCCCCACAACACCCGGTGAGACAGGTGTGATGCCCCACAACACCTAGTGACACAGGTGTGATGCCCCACAACACCCGGTGAGACAGGTGTGATGCCCCACAACACCTGGTGAGACAGGTGTGATGCCCCACAACACCCGGTGAGACAGGTGTGATGCCCCACAACACCTGGTGAGACAGGTGTGATGCCCCACAACACCTGGTATGGCTTACATCACCCCCGTAGTCCTTCACTCTACCTTTGTAATGTTCACGTACCCTCCTCCCCCTCTAGTCCTTCACTAACTATAATGACAGGTGCAACACACACACACACATACCTCACTGATGTTGTATCAGTATCCCACGAGGAACTGTT
The DNA here is from genome assembly GCA_958450375.1 of Homarus gammarus. Taxonomy (NCBI): domain Eukaryota; kingdom Metazoa; phylum Arthropoda; class Malacostraca; order Decapoda; family Nephropidae; genus Homarus; species Homarus gammarus. The sequence goes on along the minus strand of CAUDMG010000401.1, from coordinate 265,443 downwards.
AACTCGCACGTACCTGTAATGATAAAGAAAAGTAATTAATGAACATGTCACACCTCACCTGCCCATCTACACCTGTGACTGTTGTAACTACCAGTAGCTTCACCAAGTTAACTTATACAGCATATAAACATCGTCATCATGAACACATGTGGCCAGGTCTGTATAACCATAACACACACCGCACCTGGCATGTTGACCACAGAGCAGTTAGACGTTGGCGTGATAACACAGGCCAATGTGACGTATTATTAGTACAAAATATAACATTAAACAACACAAGAGTGTCATGTCCGCTCATATAAACACCATATCTATACCAAATAAATTTTTTTAACAATCAAATCAAACAACGTCACTTTAAATTTATATTTCTTAAGACTAATTCGTTAATATGTTAGCAAAACTCTCTAAGGTAATTAACATAAACATTCTTGTATAATCATATGCTGTAGGAATGATACATTATATTTACATTATAGCAATTACCTTATACCTGACTATATACCTACTAGAGTTAACACACTTCAACGACAACATTAACCTATCTTATAATGCGGGTAATGTGTGGGTGGCGTAGAGTGTGGCAGTATATGATGACCTTACAACACACAACATAATACATCTCAACACACCTCACAACATCCCACACAACACACCTTAACACCAACACAACACACTTCACAACACACCTTAACACCCACACAACACACTTCACAACACACCTTAACACCCACACAACACACTTCACAACACACCTTAACACCCACACAACACACCTTAACACCCACACAACACACTTCACAACACACCTTAACACCCACACAACACACCCCTCACAACACACCTTAACACCCACACAACACACTTCACAACACACCTTAACATCCACACAACACACCTTAACACCCACACAACACACTTCACAACACACCTTAACATCCACACAACACACCCCTCACAACACACCTTAACACCAACACAACACACTTCACAACACACCTTAACACCCACACAACACACTTCACAACACACCTTAACACCCACACAACACACTTCACAACACACCTTAACACCCACACAACACACTTCACAACACACCTTAACACCCACACAACACACTTCACAACACACCTTAACACCCACACAACACACTTCACAACACACCTTAACACCCACACAACACACCCTAACACCCACACAACACACTTCACAACACACCTTAAAACCCACACAACACACTTCACAACACACCTTAACATCCACACAACACACCCCTCACAACACACCTTAACACCCACACAACACACTTCACAACACACCTTAACATCCACACAACACACCCCTCACAACACACCTTAACACCAACACAACACACTTCACAACACACCTTAACACCCACACAACACACTTCACAACACACCTTAACACCCACACAACACACTTCACAACACACCTTAACACCCACACAACACACTTCACAACACACCTTAACACCCACACAACACACTTCACAACACACCTTAACACCCACACAACACACTTCACACACACCTTAACACCCACACAACACACTTCACAACACACCTTAACCCCCACACAACACACTTCACAACACACCTTAACACCCACACAACACACCTTAACACCCACACAACACACTTCACAACACACCTTAACACCCACACAACACACTTCACAACACACCTTAACACCCACACAACACACTTCACAACACACCTAACACCCACACAACACACTTCACAACACACCTTAACACCCACACAACACACTTCACAACACACCTTAACACCCACACAACACACTTCACAACACACCTAACACCCACACAACACACCTTAACACCCACACAACACACTCACACCCCTCGCGTAGAAGCTGTCACCAACACACCCTAAGTTAACGAGTTGCATGGCTCAGTGTCAAGGAATAATCCAAGACCGGACAACTGGCTACCTCCACTGGCTAGTCATTACCCCCGGAACACGATCAGCAAATCGATTAACATCCAGGTTCCCAATTACTGCTGGATATACAGAGGCCAAATGGCGTAAAGAAACACAACACACCTCAACACCCACACAACATCATCACAACACACCTCACAACACCCACACAACAATCATCACAACACTCCTCACAACATCATCACAACACCCACACAACAATCATCACAACACCTACAACACACCTCACAACACCCACACATCATAACAACACACCTTATAACACACCTCACAACAATCATCACAACACACATCAATACACCTACACAACACCCCCACAATACCTACATAACACATCCACAACACCCACACAACAATCGACACAACTTACCCACAACACCTACACAACACCATCACAACAACCCCACAATACCTACACAACACCATCACAATACATAAACAACACCATCACAAAACCTAAACAAACACCATCACAACACCCACACAACACCATCACAACACCCACACAACACCATCACAACACCCCCACAATACCTACACAACACCATCACAATACATAAACAACACCATCACAAAACCTAAACAAACACCATCACAACACCCACACAACACCATCACAACACCCACACAACACCATCACAACACCCCCACAATACCTACACAACACAATCACAACACCACCACAATACCGACAAAACACCACCACAACACAACTATAACACACCCACAACACAACCATAACACCATCACAACACCTACGTAACACACAACACCATCACAACAACACCCACATAACACACCTTCACAACACACCAACACACTTCACTCTACCAGATTCGTCAAGTTTATTTCACTCTACATGACTTTATTTATCGCTGTCCTCACTAATAAACATTATTTATTAACTAAATTATGACTTCAAAAACATAACAACAGAACCCCGAAAAAACATGGAGGACAGCGCTGGCAAACTGACCAACAGGAACACGTCAATAAAGTACTATCACACTTTCGTAAACCAAAAACAAGTCTTTGCTCACTCTCTCTATGACACCGTAAGCTTACCTCCTCTTACAGCTCGTCCTAGCAGCTTTGATGATAGATTCCAGGTTATATTTATCACTTTATCAAATACTCGTCACTCCACCACCAGAACAGTCCTCACGGTACGGACACGGCCACGGTAACGAAGAGGTAAGACCGGGTTCGCTTGAGGTGTATGAGTGAACCAATTCCTCAACTACTCGAAGCCGAGACGAGGCCTCATCCACCGTGACGGAATGTTGTTTCGCTTACCCTAACTATTCATATGAGTTTTCTAATACACCAAAGACCATTTTAAAACTTTGCCTTTACTTGTATCATGACAAAGATATGGGCTTACAGTATATATCCAGTATATATACTAGAATGTTGACAACATTAATATTGTAAGTAATGTAAACATGAAGCCAAAAGTTTCGAGCATTACACCACACAGTTTGTCCTCATGTCCGCGTCGTCTTCCACCACTACAGAAATTCCCAACATCATCATTCCTCGTTTCTTCACTAAGTTAACACTAAGAAACATATGAAGATAAAATGTTGATGATATGACGAAAGTTTTCCTATGATTGGTACACGATTTAAGTCGACTGAAGCTGTAATGTAGTCACAACCCACACCTTTGAACACGGGTGTGCGCCAAGAACACCGAAATAATTCACCTCCACACTTCCACACTAACAATACAGCGACACACATAGATGGTTTGTAGTGAATATGAATAAAAAATAACAAATATTAAAAAAAATCAATTGAAAATACATAACTGACGTATATAAGTACCTTGCACATTATAGAAAACCCGAACAATTAAAAGTGAAGAATAAATACGGGCAGTGAAACGCCTCCTATAAAAATTTAAGCTACATATTTAGTACGTTGAGATATAAGTTGAACTGAGATACTAAAAACATGCATTATAAAGACACCTTATCAGACCTCACCTATACCTGTGATGTTGGTCGTGTTCTCTGGTTCCTGGTAAACAAAACTGCTCCCCCCTCTAAACTCCCCCGCCCCCCCCCCCCTTAAACTGCTCCCCCCTCTAAACTCCCCCGCCCCCCCTTAAACTGCTCCCCCCTCTAAACTCCCCCGCCCCCCCCTTAAACTCCTCCCCCCTAGAAATCGTCCTCCTCATACAAGAATTAAACCTTCCCCCTCCTCCTCCTCCTCCTCCTCCTCCTCCTCCTCCTCCCCCTCCTTCTCCCACAAACATCACCTCTGGCCAAGATACGTCTCTCCCCTGTCCCTTCCCCTCCCTTCCTCTCGACCTTCTTCTCTCACTCCAGACTCCACCCCTTCCCCCCCCCTTTCACTCCAACCTACTCCCTCTTCTTCTCTCCTCCCTCCACACTCCTCCCTCTTCCGTACTATGCCTACATCCTCTACAATCAATCTTCCCTCCTCCTCCAACCCCCTTCCTCCCCTCCCTTCCTCTCCCCCCCTCTTCCCTATCCCCCCTCTAGTCACTCTCAAGGATCAACAACTCTGACGAAGAAAAATAATGGTGTTGAAGACGACCATTATGGGGAGGTTCTGCCACTAATGAGGGGGAGACACCCGTCCTCTATCACCCTCATTATACCTCACTACCACCTCCTTTCCCCCACTCCTACTTCCTCCTCGTACTACTATCTAACTGCTACCTTCTCCTCCTCTTCCTACTACCACATTATTGCCTCCTCCTCCTCCCCCTACCTCTTCCTATTACTACTAACTACTACTACTACTATTACTACTACTACTACTACTACTACTACTACAACTACTACTACTACCCTCTCCTCACTACCTCCTCCTCACTGGCTACAATTTATAACACCCAATAAACCACAACAGCTCTCTCTCTCTCTCTCTCTCTCTCTCTCTCTCTCTCTCTCTCTCTCTCTCTCAAGACTTTAAACTATCTTTGTGACTTACCACCTGTAAAACGTTACCCTTACTCTATATATTTCAGTATATAAATTAAACAATACTATATCATCCTACATAAATGAGTAAAAAATATATCATCCCATATAAAAGAAAGCTATCATCCTATATACAATAACAATAACATAATAGAGCCATAATGTTTGGTTTAAGAAGGACAATGTCAGAGTAAAAACAGGTTACGTTATCGTTCCAGTGGCTAAACAAATCACTCTCGCTATCACCCTTTACAGCCTCATAAAAATAACACATCTCGCGGTGGAGGAGCGCAATTTGGCAGAATCCACGTAGATGCGGGTAAGTCGTACACTGATTGGTCCTTTACCTACCTTGATGTGATGTGATTTGCCCATGTTTAACCAATAACAGCCGTTGATTGGTTACTGTAACGTCCACTCATAGTACCGTACCTTACCTTACCTTACCTTACCTTTATTAGATATATCAAGGAGTTAATTAAGTTTGGGTGACGTGAAGGTGATTTAACCTACACCAGCACCAGCACATGTGTGTGTGTGTGTGTGTGTGTGTGTGTGTGTGTGTGTGTGTGTAATATTAATGTTTCACTCTTGGTCTTGTGTCTGTCAGTTAGTCTCGTCTTCTACTTAATTCCAGTATTTTGGTTTGTGTTTGGTGTCTGTGTTGAAGATGTTTAGATGTTTATTACATGTTTAGTACTGAGACGGACGAACACACACACACACACACACACACACACACACACACACACACATACACAGGTTACCGCAGCCAGCCACAACAAACAGGTAATGCTCTCAGCCTCTCTACCTTGACGCTTCCATAACCCTTGCTATATCCTTGCTGTACCCTAATTATATCCTAGATGTACCCTTGTTGTACCCTCACTGCATCATTGCTATAACTACCCATAAACATAGTCTAGCTTCTCCAAATCACCATCAAATATTATGCACTGACTTCAATTTACTAGACGTCAGATGCATTAACTTTATTTCCTAAAGTCAATTTTACGAAATGTCCGAAAAGTGTGAATAAAACTTTCCCTCTTGACCAATATGTCACGTAGAGTCAGCTGGCAGGTTTCTCTCAGTAACGTCTCGGGTCTCTGAGTTATATCTTTGGGTCTAACTTTATAATGCACCTCCTCTCAACACACGCGCGTCCTCCCTCTCACCCCGTCAGCCCTCATCTCATCCTTCTATGTAAACTTGAACAAGTATTCTTTTCTGTACCAGCAACGTGGGTATTGTTGCTTATTTGACACATACACACAAACATGCATACACTTATACTTACAAAGACCGACACACACACACACACACACACACACACACACACACACACACACACACTTACATACACCCCCCCCCCCCCCACACACACTCCAATACAGTAAGGTACAAAAAATACAATACCCATATCCTGGATTCAGTACGAAATAAAAACTTGGACAAAATTAATTTTTACATAATTCATACCAACAAAATATAGGACTTCCTGTACCGTTGGTCAAAATAATAATAATAATAATAATAATAATAATAATAACAATAATAATAATAATAATAATAATAATAATAACAATAATACTACTACTACTACTAATAATAATAATAACGACAACAACAATAAGAAGACGAATAAAGAAGAAGAAGAAGAACAATAATAATAATAATAATAATAATAATAATATTAATAATAGAGAAAAAAGGCTACAAAAGTCATATCATCAATCTGTTATATAATAAAAACCCAGCCAATAATATCCATATTATTCCTCTCGTTGAATTATAGGTCCACCTTCCTTATATCATACAAAAAAGATGAAACATATATCCCCCAAAACATACAATAAATCCAATACGAGATAAAACTCGTATAAAATAATAATGGCGTAATTCATCCTCCATCAAAATGAAAAAAAAGGAAAAATAGAAAACGGTATTTAATTTTATCAGTCCTTTATCAGTCATAACTCTCCCCTCCCCTCCCCTCCCCTCCCCTACCCCTCTCCCACCCGTTCTCCCATTCCTTACCCCATCCACCCACCCCTTACCCCCTCTCCCCCTCCACCCTCCCCCATCCCTTACCCCCTCTCCCCCTCCACCTCCACCCTCCCCCACCCCTTACCCCCTCTCCCTCTCCACCCTCCCCCACCCCTTACCCCCTCTCCCCCTCCACCTCCACCCTCCCCCACCCCTTACCCCCTCTCCCCCTCCACCTCCACCCTCCCCCACCCCTTACCCCCTCTCCCCCTCCACCTCCACCCTCCCCCCAGCTCCCCTCCCCCCCTCACAGTATCCAAAATGTTCACTGCTTCAATTATTTTTTGTTCCGGGGAGACTATTCATTTTTTTTACTATTCTCTTTTTATCAACCCGGAAATAACGGTGGATTTTCTATAAATATTTTTGCATTTTACCTTAATAGTGAAGCATCATTATTTCAAACTGGATTTATAATAGAAAAAGTCATATTTGATATTATATTATATTGGATATCATGTGAATTTAGGATCACCTGAAGATTACCCACCATACCTTATTTCAGCTTAAGATCAAACACCTTAACTCTAACCTAATCTAACGTAATACTAATCTAACCTCACCTAATGCAGCGTAACCTAACACTGACCCCACCAGGTAGCGTTAGATAAGGTTAGGTTAAGTTAAATTAGATTATATAACATTAGATTATATGACATTAGGTTAGATTAGATTCAATTAGATTAGATTAGCGTAAGGATAGTTACTCTTAAGATGGACTAAGTTAGGGGGGTCAATCTTCAGGTGATCCCATTACTCTTCACCACTGACCAGGTGAGTCATGCTACCACACATACAGGTGACCAACAGCACAAAGCTCTTCATCACCTACAGCCATTAATAATTAATTGACATCAGTATCAAAAAGAATATTACACTTCACATTTTACCCTTGTGTTTTGACTCTAGGATTATGGAGGGATAAGTTTTTTTTTAATTATCTATTCATTATTTGTCTAGTTATTCTCATATTCTGCACGTGGAGAGAGAGAGAGAGAGAGAGAGAGAGAGAGAGAGAGAGAGAGAGAGAGAGAGAGAGAGAGAGAGAGAGAGAGAGAGAGAGATTCAGTAAAGTCATCATATGAGTTTACACTGATTCAGAATGTATAGAGACAAAACAAGTACATAGATAATAATGATAAAGACATACAGTTCAACATGTATATAACAGACATTACAGGTATACAAACAATGTATACCTAGACATTACAGGTATACAAACAATGTATACCTAGACATTACAGGTATACAAACAATGGTAAACAATTAGTCAACAAAACCATCCAATAAAATCCTTTGTTTAGTCTTGGGTACTAATCCTTTCCTATCATTCTAAAATACAAAGAAAATAATTCATAATCGCAATGAACCAAGACACCGGAATAGACTTAACTCATTTGCATATCAGTAACATCACATCCGACTGACACTGTATCTTGCAAAAAAAAAAAAAAAAAGTAAATAAATTCTTGGCAGTTTTCCGACGGGGTAAGAGAGTGCTTAAGACAAGTGAGAGATGTGTTGCTGTTGGTGTAAAATGTTGCTCCACACTTCTCACGAGAGCTGAGCTGGAGGACTCGTGACAGCGTTCATCAGTGGGGCTGGAATTTTGATTTCTTCTTCTTCTTCTTCTTCTGTTCGTTGCACTCAGTCTTCACGTACCCCTAACTGACTCTCTCTCTCTCTCTCTCTCTCTCTCTCTCTCTCTCACCATTTATACATTAATATATTCATTTATAACAAAAGAAGCGTATAAGTAGAGGCAATATGATGTTAAAATCCCTACCAATTCTTTTATTCATTAAACCAAAAAAAAAAAAGTGTTATTTCTCCTTTACTGTTCGATCTATAACTATTTTTATTTTTTTTTTATTTTGTTTTTAGGATATACCTTTTTTTTTTTTTTTAATTTGTGTATATTCTAACTGTGACGAATACTGCAATTAGTGAGCACAATATTTTGACACCATGATGAAAGGTGGAATTTAAATACATAATGTGTTATTGTCTTGTGCTGTTTGGGGATAATGGATGACGGGTTAAAGAGAGAGAGAGAGAGAGAGAGAGAGAGAGAGAGAGAGAGAGAGAGAGAGAGAGAGAGAGAGAGAGAGGTATATTACAAGGCTGCCTCACTTAGTAAACACTCCACACGACTCCTGTCCTCATTCCCTTCCTCTCTTGTCTCCTTCTCCTCCTTCGTGATATTGGAGCCAGGGAGCTATTGTGTGTGTGTGTGTGTGTTGCACGAAAGAGATCAAACTAAAAGAAAGAAAGAAAGAAAGAACGAAAGAAAGAAAGAAAGAAAGAAAGAAAGGCCACAACATATTAGTTTAAGTAATTCCCATTTCAATTAAGAGAAAGTGTAGTAATCTGCGGACCTCAATCTAGCAGACTCCAGCAACCTTCCGCCTCCAGCTAAATCCTTCCCGTAAATCTTTTCACCTTCAATTATTGCCGCCAAGACTGAGCAAAGCCTCCACCTAATTTATTTTAGAACCTCCGCCTCACATAACACTGTACCAGCTGGACCACCGCCTCACATAACACTGTACCAGCTGGACCACCGCCTCACATAACACTGTACCAGCTGGACCACCGCCTCACATAACACTGTACCAGCTGGACCACCGCCTCACATAACACTGTACCAGCTGGACCACCGCCTCACATAACACTGTACCAGCTGGACCACCGCCTCACATAACACTGTACCAGCTGGACCACCGCCTCACATAACACTGTACCAGCTGGACCACCGCCTCACATAACACTGTACCACATCATATAACACACACACACACACACACACACACACACACACACACACACACACACTGTCAAAAACGAATGGGGGAGAAAAGTTAGATATTTATATAAATGTTAAGAGAGAAAAATCCACAAACCTTCACAAACAGACACTACAAATACACCATCACAAACAAACAAACACTACAAATACACCATCACAAACAAACAAACACAAACACTATATCACAATCAAGTATAACTCTCAATAACGTCGAAGTTAATTTCCAGTGTCATTTCCCCCAAAACAACAACTTTATATGAAACAACTCACACCATAACTCATCCTATTGTTCAGGTAATATTCCCCAAATCCATTGTAATGATCATAGAGCTATATTTTACCTGTTCAATTGCCTTCCTCTAATGTAATGTTCACAGTAATGCTTAAAGTAATTGTGCTTTCATAAATTTATCTCCACAATACAGCCATGAGAGGCCATGTTCACTACCCTGGAACTATGTAACTTATATTTGTTGGCTCGTGAAGATAATGATCACTGCGGGGGAAATTATCGATGCGTTTAACATTTACTATGTCAAGGGATAATGTTAAGGTGGAACATTAATGAGGTATTATAAATTGATGTAAGTTAACCTAATATAACTTTACCTATTCTAACCTAACAAAAAACGACGTAATTTAACCTAATGTAACCTAACCTAACTTAATAACCTAATGTAACCTAACCTAACGTAAAATGACGTAACCTAACCTAACGTAAAATGGCATAACCTAACCTAACCTAACATCTTTCATTTCTTGCAGTCATAATTAAGTTTCTTCAACATCAACACCATCTTAGACCAGCCACTACCTTCCTTCACACTCCGCCTCTCCTGAGAAATCACCCCCCTCCCCCCCAATCACCAGTCAGGTACATCAGCTGGTGGTTGTATACTGTACCTGTAGTGAGTGAGAGGGAGGAGGGAGACGGAAAGTAAGAGAAAAACAAACACACACACACACACACACACACACACACACACACACACACATACACATACACATACACACACACACACATCACCTCAGTGTAAATCATTCATTACTCTTCATTGTGTCTGTTTATCATCCTCGGGGTCCTGCATGACTCTCAACAAACAGATGCGGTCACAACCAGATAATAAGTTGACAATGTTATCGACTGGGTAGGTGAACAAACACGCAGAGAGAGATAAGAAATATGAAGTGACTCTGTAAATACTAACCTAACCTAACCCAAAGCTTGAATGGAGAGATGTGTAATGTTTCTACTACTACTACTACTACTACTACTACTACTACTACTACTTACTGCTACTGTAACTAATAATAATATGCACACTAGTGGTAGTAGTAGTAGATATTTAATTTTAAGGTAATAAAATGGCGGCGAAGGTGTGGCTATTGGGGGGGGGGGGGGGATGGAGGCCACGTCGTCGTCGAAGTAGTAGTAGTAGTAGTAGTAGTAGTAGTAGTAGTAGTAGTAGTAGTAGTAGTAGTAGTAGTTTATTTAATACTACAATGAGAGGTTAATAACAAGACACAAGTAACAAAGGTAAGAAAATCAACAGGTATGTAATATTACTGCAAACACCTGTCGTATTCATAATTAACTAAGCAAGGTGTAAAAACGCAAATGATGGAAATATATTAAAATTTCATCTGTGTAAATGTTGTGTGTAAATGATTGTAAATGAGTAAATGTTGTAAGTTTTTAAATATTATAAATGTGTTAATGTTGTAAATGTTGTTCATCATCTTAAGGTCAACACAAAGCTGTTTTATTCCTCGATACATTTTCTCTGACGCTGGTAACCGACTGTAATCTTTACCATAATGCTATTTTTTAACTTCTTTAGTCATTAGGGCTACTGTGTAATTATCTCTCTCTCTCTCTCTCTCTCTCTCTCTCTCTCTCTCTCTCTCTCTCTCTCTCTATTCCGCCTCGTTCTTTGTCCTCTGTTCATTTTTTCCTCCTCGTTTCACCCCGATTCAACCATTATCTATTTTTCCTCTCTATATTTATCTAACCCTCGCAATTTAATTTGTATTTTTTTCTCCATTTATTCTTTACTTTAATTTTCTTTATATATATTCCCTAATTTATATGACCATAAGGTATATTTATATTAATTGTGATATATACATTAAAGGAGAACTTAGATAAAATACTAATGAAAATGGAATAAGAGAGAGAGAGAGAGAGAGAGAGAGAGAGAGAGAGAGAGAGAGAGAGAGAGAGAGAGATAATCCGCCACACCGTCCTCCCTCTCTACTATTTCCTCCCCATTTCCCTCCTCTAGTCACTGTCCCTCCTCCTTCTTTTCCTTCCCTAACCTCCTCCTTCCTTCCTTCCTTCCTTCCCTGTCACTCCTCTTCTACTTCTTACTTCTCTAACCTCCTTCCTCTTCCTTCCCCTTCCCTTACTTCTCTTCCTTCCATTCCTCATCTTCTTCCCCCCCCCCTCTTCCTTTCCTTTACCCTCCTCCCCTCCCTTACCCCTCCCTCTCTTATTTCCCCTGTCACTCCCCCTCAGCTTTCTTCCCTTCCTCCTCGACTTCCTTTCCCTCTTCCTCCTCCTCTTCTTACTTCCGTCACTCCTCCTCCTCCTCCTTCCTTCCTTCCTTTCCCCCCTGCTCTTACTTTCCCTTGTCACTCCTCTTCCTTCTCTCCCTCCTCTCCATTAATCAGTCGTGGTGACATAACATATCCCTTCATTATCTATAAGTGAAATATATCATTGTCTAAATCCTTCTTACTCTCACCTGACACTCGCTAGCATAACACCTGTGGGGAATTATCTCATCGTTTCATATAGGATTTACCTGAAGATTAGTTAACCCCAAACACGAACATTATCTGAGGGGATTAGGTTAGGTTAGATTAGGTTAGGTTAGGTTAGGTTAGATAACACACACACACACACACACACACACACACACACACACACATATATAGAGGACGAATGTTTCCCATGTAGTAAGTAGTAAAAATGTACTCTTTTATATAGCTGTACTTTAAGTGATAGAGTACTGTATTTAGAAGATTACAGGGATAATACAGTCCATTATGAAACATACACGGTGTAAATAACAAAAGATTACATAAACAATACTCCCCATTACAGCAATATGATGTATATACAAAACAAAAAGGAAATACTGTAATTTATAAGAATACATGAATAATACAGTCCATTATGTAATTTACACAGACAAACAGCAAAGTCATTAAGCTGAAAGTATACACTGCCAGACACACAACAGACGGGGATAATACATAAAGCTAAAAAGACAAATGAGAACAGATACGAGACAGCTGACACCTAATACGAAACACCTGATACCTGACACGAAACACCTGACACCTGACACGAAACACCTGATACTTAACACCTGACACGAAACACCTGACACTTGACACCTGACACGAAATACTTGACACGAAATACTTGACACGAAACACTTGACACCTAACACGAAACACCTGACACTTGACACCTGACACACCTGGGAATCTAAACACTAACCTAACAACCTCGACAAATTACCCAGCAGTAAAATAGATAGTAAAACTTTACGAGTACAATAAACATCAAAGACATCATAACTACATAACAAAGACACAGACACCATAAACAAACAGACATAATCCGTAGATCAATATAAATTATGGCTACAATATCCTTATACCATTGTAAAGGAATAAACATTAACAGATTTATTCCATGCTACTTTATAACATCGAAACAAGATAACGAAAAGATAATGTAACAATGTACTGTATCTTATGATTGTGTATGTGTATGTATGTATGTATGTATGTATGTATGTATGTATGATTTAAAAAAGTGATTATACAGGTATTTTAACATTGTTACCTGCTGCTTAATTAATTTTCAATATTTTTTTGCTATCCTCTCGTAATTTTCTTAAGGCGACACAAACATCAGTAAAACTTAAGGAACACCTGACGTAATTTTTTCCTCCACTTCTGACGTAAAAAATATCTGTTAAAACTTGTCTCACTTTCTGAAAACTTTTATGTGTATTTTTTGTCAATTTGTCTGTTTTTTTTTTTCGTGCTGTTTCTTGTATGTTCTGAGAAACTCACTAACTTCCTCCTGCTGTTGTTGTTGTAGTTGTTGTTGTGTTGTTGTTTATGGTCTTCACACTTACTCTTCATGTTTCTACTGCCTCTGTTGCTATTCTTAAGTATTGAATAGCTTGACGGTGTTGACATGACTCGTTGCAGGTGAACACGGCATCAGGTGGAGGCATACACACACACACACACACACACACACACACACTGAAGATCTTTACTCAATTAACAATAAATTAGGTCAGAGTTACTCGGGTTATATTGCATCTCTCTCTTGTTAACTCTTAAGTGGTTGTAGAGGACTTCCACTCCGGCCTCAGATTGCTCGTTCTAATAGGAATCCCCGACGAGTCAGTGACCTCAATATTCCACCGCCCCGAATCGCCTTAGTAGAAAATGGAGATGAAAACCCACGCGTATGAGGGTATGAGTTGAAATGGATGACTTTTTATTCCACTATAACTTTCTATTATTTCATGATGGAAAGGTAAAACCCACGAGTTTGAGGGAAAACGTGAGGAAATTGGTTCTTGGTTGATATGATAGTAGTGAGTGACTTGCTACTACTACTATTGCTGCTACTACTATTACTACTTTGACTACCACCACCACCACTACTACTACCATTACTAGCATGGTGGTGAGGTTAGGTTAGTTTAGGTTTAAGTTGAGTTTACTTAAGTGTAGGTCTGGTTAGGTCAGCCAGTTGAGGGAGGTCATTAGTGGCAGGGTCAGCGGTGGTCGTGATGCTGGGCGAGCACCAATCAACGCACGTCATCCCGCATTTAAGTGGATTTTGCCAGATTGCTTTAGCGAGAAACCTTGACCTGGTGTAACGTGGTGTGACCTGGTGAGTCCTGGTGTGGGGTAGTATAACCTGGTGTGGCTTAGTATAACTTGGTTTGACTTAGTATGATCTGGTGCGACATATAGCATGACCTTGTGTGACCTAGTATGATCTATTGTGACCTAATACAACCGTGAATTAATTCTATTGAAAACAAACTTAAAACGAAAAAAACTGTGAATAAAATATAGGAATTGTAATGAAAAATAATAACAATAATCATAATTTTAAACATAAAACAAAAATATTGATTTACTTCAGCGGAAACTAATACACTGATAGACTCTACAAACATTTGAGTTCCAATATATATATTTTTCATGTATTCCAAATATGATTTTAAAACCTGCCCCAGATCTCTGGGGAAATGTAAAGCACTCAGACCCAAAATTGTTTTGTAGGCAATATTGTTTTTCCTTTTTCAACAAAAAAAAAAAAAAAAACAGCAACGTCAATATTAAACTAGAATACATCCATTGTATATTGTTTAATATAACACTGTTGTGATATGTCTCCCTCTTACTATACTGTGTATATATATATATATATATATATATATATAATTGAGTCTTAAGTCGTAAACAATGACACCAACATAAACAAACAACAGTATTACTTGTCTTACTCAACAACAAGAAAAATAGCAGAAAAAAAAACAACACAAACGAAAACAACATCAACAACAAAATAAACTTTTATCAAATTAAAAAAGTTAACAACTGTAGCCGCTGTACACAACTGTAGCCGCTGTACACAACTGTAGCCGCTGTACACAACTGTAGCCGCTGTACACAACTGTAGCCGCTGTACACAACTGTAGCCGCTGTACACAACTGTAGCCGCTGTACACAACTGTAGCCGCTGTACACAACTGTAGCCGCTGTACACAACTGTAGCCGCTGTACACAACATCAATATCATTATAATAATAATACATAAATGAAGAAGTAGGATAAGATATTAAAATAAACAACACAAGCATTATTAAGGTTGTTCAATCAAATAAACAACACAAACATCATGAAAGTTGTACACTAAAATAACCCAAACAACCATTATATGTAGAGTAGAGTAAACCAAACAACCATTATATGTAGAGTAGAGTAAACCAAACAACCATTATATGTAGAGTAGAGTAAACCAAACAACCATTATATGTAGAGTAGAGTAAACCAAACAACCATTATATGTAGAGTAGAGTAAACCAAACAACCATTATATGTAGAGTAGAGTAAACCAAACAACCATTATATGTAGAGTAGAATAAACCAAACAACCATTATATGTAGAGTAGAGTAAACCAAACAACCATTATATGTAGAGTAGAATAAACCAAACAACCATTATATGTAGAGTAGAGTAAACCAAACAACCATTATATGTAGAGTAGAATAAACCAAACAACCATTATATGTAGAGTAGAGTAAACCAAACAACCATTATATGTAGAGTAGAATAAACCAAACAACCATTATATGTAGAGTAGAGTAAGCCAAACAACCATTATATGTAGAGTAGAATAAACCAAACAACCATTATATGTAGAGTAGAGTAAACCAAACAACCATTATATGTAGAGTAGAATAACCCAAACAACCATTATATGTAGAGTAGAGTAAACCAAACAACCATTATATGTAGAGTAGAGTAAACCAAACAACCATTATATGTAGAGTAGAGTAAACCAAACAACCATTATATGTAGAGTAGAGTAAACCAAACAACCATTATATGTAGAGTAGAGTAAACCAAACAACCATTATATGTGGAGTAGAATAAACAAGACAAATCATTAAGTCACAACAACAAACTTGATAAGACTTCCATCAGAACTTGAGCAACAAGTTGGTGGTCGTGAGGCAGTAACTCCTTCAAACACTGCGCTACCTGACTCCCTCTTGCCTCACTCACTCTCTTAACACACACTACTTGACTTCCTCTTGCCTCACTCACTCTCTTAACACACACTACTTGACTCCCTCTTGCCTCACTCACTCTCTTAACACACACTACTTGACTCCCTCTTGCCTCACTCACTCTCTTAACACACACTACTTGACTCCCTCTTGCCTCACTCACTCTCTTAACACACACTACTTGACTCCCTCTTGCTTCACTCACTCTCTTAACACACACTACTTGACTCCCTCTTGCCTCACTCACTCTCTTAACACACACTACTTGACTCCCTCTTGCTTCACTCACTCTCTTAACACACACTACTTGACTCCCTCTTGCTTCACTCACTCTCTTAACACACACTACTTGACTCCCTCTTGCCTCACTCACTCTCTTAACACACACTACTTGACTCCCTCTTGCTTCACTCACTCTCTTAACACACACTACTTGACTCCCTCTTGCCTCACTCACTCTCTTAACACACACTACTTGACTCCCTCTTGCTTCACTCACTCTCTTAACACACACTACTTGACTCCCTCTTGCTTCACTCACTCTCTTAACACACACTACTTGACTCCCTCTTGCTTCACTCACTCTCTTAACACACACTACTTGACTCCCTCTTGCCTCACTCACTCTCTTAACACACACTACTTGACTCCCTCTTGCTTCACTCACTCTCTTAACACACACTACTTGACTCCCTCTTGCCTCACTCACTCTCTTAACACACACTACTTGACTCCCTCTTGCCTCACTCACTCTCTTAACACACACTACTTGACTCCCTCTTGCCTCACTCACTCTCTTAACACACACTACTTGACTCCCTCTTGCTTCACTCACTCTCTTAACACACACTACTTGACTCCCTCTTGCTTCACTCACTCTCTTAACACACACTATTTGGCTCCCTCTTGCCTCACTTACTTCCTTGACTCAGTCTTGCTTCACTCATTCTCTAAACACACACTACTTGGCTCCCTCTTGCCTCACACACTCTTAACACGCGCTACCTGACTTCCTCTTGCCTCACATACTCCTTCTTGCTTCACTCACTCTCTTAACACACACTACCTCTCTCTCTCTCCCTCTCTCTCTAGGGTTCACCTCTCACAGACCTGAGGTGGAAGCACTGCCCTTTATTGTATAACTCGTGAGTAAATAAAACATGTAGATCAATGGCCCGTTAGAGAGAGAGAGAGAGAGAGAGAGAGAGAGAGAGAGAGAGAGAGAGAGAGAGAGAGCCAACACTCTCCCCTTCCCCTATCCATAATTACTCCTACCAACACAAATCTTCCCCTGGAAATTCCCTAATTCATGTATCCGAATGAAGTGTTCATAGTCTGGGTACACAACACAGGGTAATTATACAGCAGCATTCAACAGGAAAATAACATCATACATACATACATACATACATACATACATACATACATAAAAAGTAGTTATATACACACACACACTGATAATTACCATACACCACCACCACCGTGTAATAGTCACATTCACCTAACTTCCTTCTGTCATTAACACAAACATAGAATCAAATACCTGTAAAATATTGAACGTTGCAGCCTTTTGATTAACGAACACGTGTAAGGTTATTCCCAATCTATTTTTTTCCAATATTCACAAATTATAAAAAAAAAAGAATCATGCAAAAAAAAAAAACAGAAAAAATAAGTAATCGAGCAATTTCATCTGGTGATAAAACTGCCACAGAGGAATCCATTGATGTTAAAACACAAATACACTTTTGTTAACGAAGTGCGTCGTAGTTATGAGCATTATACCCCAAAAAATATTAATACTTAACTCTTTAAGGATTATGTCATAAATAGCCGTCATTAAAAGAGTCATTAATTAACCCCAAATACTGAATAATGAAAGGTGAACTTCAACTGAAATTCGCAAACACGAAAGATGTGAAGATTGTACGATGAAAATTAACTTCTAATAGAATAAATAAAAAATTGTCTCAGCGGTTGAAATTGAAATTGAAATTGAAATTGAAAATAGTTTAATTACCCTCAAGAATACAAATGAACACTAACAACACTACTGATATAGCTAAGCCCAGTAAGAGCCAGCCGAGTCTTGGGGGCACCTGACAAACACTGTACATATATCACCAGGAAGCTTATATCATCTTAAAAATTACCTGAGAATTACTGTGTGTGTGTGTGTGTGTGTGTGTGTGTGTGTGTGTGTGCAGGAGAAGAGAAATAACCAATAAACAAGTGGTAATAATAACAACACGAGACCATCTCCAGCAGTGTCAGTGGCCGCTGTTTGATCTGCCAACACCAAACACTGCCACAATAGCTGTAGGTCGTGGAACAATAATATATCTCTACAGAGTCTAGTCTAATTATGGGTACTTCACGGTGAGCAGTCTCATTAATATGTACAATAACATAATAGTCTATTCACGAGTCTCATAACCATAATAATCGTCTGTCTTTAGTAATGTGTACATAATACTGGTTTAGTTTATATTCAACAGTTTAATTCACAGGTAAAATAACGTAAAATCTATGTTAATTAGTTTCGTGTTCATAATACAGGTGTACTGTGCAGCTGGTGTTTGTTGTGTAAATAATGTTATGTTGGAGGGCTCTGTCTGCCTGTCCAACCATCAGTGGGTCAAGAGGGAGCCAGACAGGATTAATTAACAGTTGTTTGTTGATATTACAAGTTTTGCCGTCACATCATATTTGTCGTGTAGTAAATGTACAGTAATCCCCCCCCCCCCCTCTCTCTCTCATAGTGAAACACAGCCTCCTAAAGCGACCATGGAGGAACAGTTTCACTTAACTTGTAGGTTATAGCACAAGGTAAACATTTAACAGGTGTTACATAGATAATCGCATATGTTAAAAGATTTATCTCTACCTGGAAGGATAAAGCAACATTAAATATATTGACTTAATGTTGACGGAGATATGTCTTGGAACAAAATACCTCTACTTTGTTTACACTTAACACAAACTTGTTTTATTCCACCAAAGTTTTGTTAGTAAGTGTTTATTTAACATCATTATTGTCCTCTCTATCATGTTCATTTATCACATTTCTTCCGGGATTTGTGTTGGCCACCAGTTGACCAGAACAATAACAGGACGGGCGGAGGGAAAGATAATACTTGACAACAAAAGGCTAGATCGTGTGTGTGTGTGTGTGTGTGTGTGTGTGTGTGTGTGTGACTAATCTTCCTAAAAGCCTTGCATGTAAATAAATAAAAACAAATCACTACTTTATGGTTGTAGAGGAACAGTTTTTGTAATTGTTTATGACTCTTGAGGAGAAAAACAGAGAGCGACTATAATTCACAACAGATTATCATAATTTAATTTCATCATAAACAACTCATATAATATTTACTCGTGGCAGTTCTTGTCTATATAATGTAATGTGTCCTAATACGTATAATTTCTCCCACACTTCTCCTATAACACCTACGATACATAATTCCATAAAATAACACACTATCCCAAACACCCTAACGTTAACCTAATTTTAATGAGACTTCGACAAACTGCTTCACTGAGACTTGCTTACGCGTCGTGTCGTGTTGTGTTATAAAAAGAACATCGTTTAGAAATTTACTCAAGACGGATTCGATGTTGCAGTGAAATAGTTAATGCCCACCTTCCCTTACCTACCCCCTTCCATCCCTCCCTTCCCATTCCCTTCCCATCTCTCTAGTAGTAAATGTGTCTGTATTTTCACATATAAGACACAACACACAAGACATAACACACTTACAACTCAAAACGCACAACACAACACACTTATAATCCAAAACCCTTACAAAACAACGCACATAAACATACTTACAAAATAACACACAACACAATACACTTACAATACAACACACTTACAACACAATACACTTACAATACAACACACTTACAACACAATACACTTACAATACAACACACTTACAACACAATACACTTACAATACAACACACTTACAACACAATACACTTACAATACAACACACTTACAACACAATACACTTACAATACAACACACTTACAACACAATACACTTACAATACAACACACTTACAACACAATACACTTACAACCCAACACACTTACAACCCAACACACTTACAATACAACACACTCACAACACAATACACTTACAACCCAACACACTTACAATACAACACACTCACAACACAATACACTTACAATACAACACACTTACAACACAATACACTTACAATACAACACACTCACAACACAACACACTTACAACCCAACACACTTACAATACAACACACTTACAATACAACACACTCACAACACAATACACTTACAATACAACACACTCACAACACAATACACTTACAATACAACACACTCACAACACAATACACTTACAATACAACACACTTACAACCCAACACACTCACAATACAACACACTCACAACACAATACACTTACAATACAACACACTTACAACCCAACACACTTACAATACAACACACTCACAACTCAATACACTTACAATACAATACACTCACAACACAATACACTTACAATACAACACACTTACAACACAATACACTTAAAATACAACACACTTACAACCCAACACACAACACACAACATTAGTACAAAACCTTCTCTCTACAGCCAACAACAAAAACTTACAACTCTTTCCCAAGTTTTCTCAAGATAATTATTTCTTATTCATTATTCATTTACACCATTTGTTCTCTTATTCACAAAGTCTTGGAAGTTTATTCAATTTATGCAAGGAGAGACATTCAAAGGAGACGGTTTATTTCTTGTTTTATTTTACCATTAATGTGTTTTATTTGATATTATATTATTGTATAGTTGTTTTAGTTAATATTACCTTGCTTTATTGTTGTTTTATTCAGTAATCTGTTTTAATTAGTGTCAGATGATGATGTGTGAGGTGGTCTGAGAAGGTCCACCCCGTGTGTCAAGCTTAGTGTGGGCTGTTATGGGTGTGTGTGATGATGATAGTGTGTGAGGTGGTCTGAGAAGGTCCACCCCGTGTGTCTAGCTTAGTGTGGGCTGTTATGGGTGTGTGTGTGATGATGATAGTGTGTGAGGTGGTCTGAGAAGGTCCACCCCGTGTGTCTAGCTTAGTGTGGGCTGTTATGGGTGTGTGTGATGATGATAGTGTGTGAGGTGGTCTGAGAAGGTCCACCCCGTGTGTCTAGCTTAGTGTGGGCTGTTATGGGTGTGTGTGATGATGATAGTGTGTGAGGTGGTCTGACAAGGTCCTCCCCGTGTGTCTAGCTTAGTGTGGGCTGTTATGGGTGTGTGTGATGATGATAGTGTGTGAGGTGGTCTGAGAAGGTCCACCCCGTGTGTCTAGCTTAGTGTGGGCTGTTATGGGTGTGTGTGATGATGATAGTGTGTGAGGTGGTCTGACAAGGTCCTCCCCGTGTGTCTAGCTTAGTGTGGGCTGTTATGGGTGTGTGTGATGATGATAGTGTGTGAGGTGGTCTGACAAGGTCCTCCCCGTGTGTCTAGCTTAGTGTGGGCTGTTATGGTGTGTGTGATGATGATAGTGTGAGGTGGTCTGACAAGGTCCTCCCGTGTGTTAGCTTAGTGTGGGCTGTTATGGGTGTGTGTGATGATGATAGTGTGTGAGGTGGTCTGAGAAGGTCCACCCCGTGTGCCTAGCTTAGTGTGGGCTGTTATGGGTGTGTGTGTGATGATGATGATAGTGTGTGAGGTGGTCTGAGAAGGTCCACCCCGTGTGCCTAGCTTAGTGTGGGCTGTTATGGGTGTGTGTGTGATGATGATAGTGTGTGAGGTGGTCTGACAAGGTCCTCCCCGTATGTCTCGGTGAAAACTTGGAAGAGAAAAGTTGAAACGTTTATAAGAGGCTAACTGTTATGAGGGACACTTTGGAAACTTAAATATGTTAGCTTTAAGGCATCAAGAGAGAGAGAGAGAGAGAGAGAGAGAGAGAGAGAGAGAGAGAGAGAGAGAGAGAGAGAGAGAGAGAGAGAGAAGGGGGTGGGGGTGTGTGTGGGTGTTGAAACAGAGATTTTTTGGGGGGTACAGAAATAAGTGTGTGTATATCTAGGTGTAGGACAGAACACACACACACACACACACACACACACACACACACACACACACACACACACACACACACACACACACATACCTCCAGAACGAACCCGGAAACCCAATATATGAAAAGTAGCCACAAACACATAAGTATAATGAGAACCGCTGATATATACAAGTTTATCTCAATTTAGGTCATTAAGTACACTGTCATGACCTCAAATTTAAACCATTAAGGAAACACTAAAACAACATTGGATTTTTTAAAGTTTGGTCTATGTTGATTCATCATTACGTTCATCATACTCTCCAGCAAGTATGATACACCATTTATGCACAGTTTAGTGAGCATGTGCTGCCTGATATGCTGAAACAGTCTTTACCTGAGGTGTGTGACGTACAAATACACATTATTACTTTACGTCTTTTTAATCTTTGACTTTATTTCATTTTCATTCTCTTCAGTTGTCTATGCCTTTTTTCCTTCTATTATTCCACTTCCCTATCATCAGTGTTCCTCATTATTTACACCTGTATGTAATAAAATTCTCAAAGTTGATCCAATACCTTAGAAAAAGTCAATAAAATCTTGCTGTAGTAGTCATGAACAACAAAAACAACAACAACATAACAACAACAACGCAACAACAACAACAACAACAACACAACACAACACAACAACAACAGCAACAACAACAACAACAACAACAAAAATACATGGGAAAAATTTATCAATATGGCAAAAATATGAGAAGAAATTGCCCAAAGTGAGTGACCAAGTTAGTTCATATTACTGTAGAAGGAGACACAAGAATGTAGAGGGATATGAGTCGATGTTTGGTGAGTGTTATTACTGGATGTAGGTGTGTAGTGTACCTGTAGGAGGTGTAGTGTACCTGTAGGAGGTGTAGTGTACCTGTGGGAGGTGTAGTGTACCTGTGGGAGGTGTAGTGTACCTGTGGGAGGTGTAGTGTACCTGAAGGAGGTGTAGTGTAACTGTGGGAGGTGTAGTGTACCTGTGGGAGGTGTAGTGTACCTGTGGGAGGTGTAGTGTACCTGTAGGAGGTGTAGTGTACCTGTGGGAGGTGTAGTGTACCTGTGGGAGGTGTAGTGTACCTGTAGGAGGTGTAGTGTACCTGTGGGAGGTGTAGTGTACAGGTGTGTATGTGTGTATGTATTATTTCTCCCCCCTATGATGTTAAAAAGCATTCATGTACAGTTGACTTGCTCGTCTCCTGTGTGTGTGTGTGTGTGTGTGTGTGTGTGTGTGTGTGTGTGTGTGTGTGTGTGTGTGTGTGTGTGAGAGAGAGAGAGAGAGCGTTGACCTTCGACCTGTAACACTAACCTTTGACCTGTAAGGTTGGCTCTGACCAATTTCCTCTTGAATCAAATCCTCCATTTAACCTTCTAACATCCAAGCTATTCAATGCATTTTATATACTCACCTTAAAATGTTTATTGCTAGTGAAAGATAAACATACAGACAAACATACAGGCTGAGAGGTTAAACATTGGACTTTGTGTTAAAGAATCGAGGTTTAATTATATGTATTAACAGTGAGGAAACGACTGCGACTAAGTCATTCATGTTGTGTCTGAATGTTCCTCCTAAAAACATCTTTATGTGGAGTGAATATTCTTTACCACAGATGTTATGAGCTACAACCTCGACCACCACCACAACCACCACTATCACCACCCCTGTACCGTCACACATCACCACTACCACCATCACCACTCCTGTACCGTCACACATCACCACTACCACCATCACCACTCCTGTACCGTTACACACCACCACCACCACCACTATCACCACACACCACCTGCAGTCTTGTTTAATTACACATTTGGTTCCTGCAGTCTTAAAAAAGTTAACTTCACGACGACCTCTCACGGATAGCATAACAAATTGTAGGTGTGAGTCAGTGTTGTGGGTGTGAGTCAGTGTTGTGGGTGTGAGTCAGCGTTGTGGGTGTGAGTCAGCGTTGTGGGTGTGAGTCAGCGTTGTGGGTGTGAGTCAGTGTTGTGGGTGTGAGTCAGTGTTGTGGGTGTGAGTCAGTGTTGTGGGTGTGAGTCAGTGTTGTGGGTATGAGTCAGTGTTGTGGGTGTGAGTCAGTGTTGTGGGTGTGGAAGAGGCCAGGGAAGGTGGTGAGGGAGGAGAAGGAAGAGAAGGTCAGGGAGAATGAGGAGAAGAGAGAGAGGGAGGAGGAGGTCAGGGAGAAGAAGGTCAGGGAGGAGGAGGAGGTCAGGGAGGAGGAGGAAGAGGAGTTCAGGGAGGAGGAGGAGGAGGAGGAGGAGGAGGAGGAGGAGGTCAGGGAGGAAGCGACGTCGTAAGTTACTCAAAGCGATGACACCGTCTCCCGCGTCTCCGTCAGGTCGAGATAACTTGTGTCCCGAAGGAGGACTTGATTGGCAGTAAAGTATAGGAGATGGATGGAGGGAGGTGTGTGTAGGAAGGAGGGAGGGTGTGTAGGAAGGAGGGAGGGTGTGTAGGAAGGAGGGAGGGTGTGTAGGAAGGAGGGGGGTGTGTAGGAAGGAGGGAGGGGGGATGTGTAGGAAGGAGGGAGGGGTGTGTAGGAAGGAGGGAGGGTGTGTAAGAAGGGAGGTGGAAGGTAATTGTGAATGGAAGGAAGAAGGAAGGAAGAGATGTGGGAGGAAAATATGGATAAAAGGAAGGAGGGAGGAAAGGAGAGGATGTGTATAACGAATGGAGGGAGCAAGGGAGGTAGAATATAAGGAAGGAGTGAAGTGGGAGGAAAGTGTATGTTCAAGGAAAGAAAGAGGGAGACGGAAGGGACGTATCGGGAGAAGGAACAAAGGAAGATATATAAGGAGAAGAACATAAAGGGTGATGATAATACATGAAATATAAACGAGTGAAGAAGAGGGGAAGGAGAGTTGAATTAACAACTATTGCCAAGAGCAGAAGTATCTCTCTCTCTCTCTCTCTCTCTCTCTCTCTCTCTCTCTCACGGAATCCATACAAACTTAATGAATAAACTCTCACACCACAGAACATATCCCCATGAAAGTGAATAATAACTACATGAATAACAAGTGAATAATATTAATCCATCTCGTTAACATATTTACAATAAGACTCATAAACACATTCATATATTCTCAATAACCTTATAATGCACAAACTAGTTAAGCATTCAAGCACATAAACACATAAAACACACACACGCACACACATACACACACACATACACACACACACACACACACACAAACAGAGAGGAGGAAGAGGAGGAAGAGGAGGAGGAGGAGGAGGAGGAGGGAGCTGGAGGTGTGGTTGTGTTTATAATGTGTGTGGGGTATTGATCCAGATAAACAGATCAGTAGGTGCTGTTCACAACTACCTGCTATCTCCTGCTGCCCCCTGCTACATTTTTCTGCCTCCTTCTACCTCCTGCTGCCCCCTTTTACCTTCTTCTACCTCCTGCTGCCCCCTTTTACCTTCTTCTACCTCCTGCTGCCCCCTTTTACCTTCTTCTACCTCCTGCTGCCCCCTTTTACCTTCCTCTATCTCCTGCTGCCCCCTGCTACATTTTTTGTCTCTCTCTCTCTCTCTCTCTCTCTCTCTCTCTCTTCTCTCTCTCTCTCTCTCTCTCTCACCATGTACCTTACACAACAAGGCAACTACCAGACACAATTCACCAACATCAATATAAAAGGTGATTTGAAAAAAGCCCCCCCCCCCCAGCGTTACACCTCTCCCACTCCATCACCAGGTGCTAAAATATTCAGTGTAGTTTAGGAGGCGGTGGTTAAAGGTATCGCATTACATAGCCTTACTAACTTTCCCCGCCGCTATACACTCGCTCTACACCTTACAGATCCTTGATGTGTTCCTGCTACTCATATTTCTTGAGATGTTGTCTTGGGATGTGTTTGTTGTTGTTTTTGTTGTTGTTTTTGTTGTTGTTATTGTTGTTCTTATTATTCCTATTGTTGCTGTTATTACTGTTGTTGTTATTGTTGTTTTTTGTAGTTGTTATTGTTGTTAATGTTGTCGTTATTACTGTTGTTATTATTCATTTCTGTAATTTAAGAAGACGATGTTTTTGTTATGGTTGATTTTGTTGTTCAGTAAGTAATCTCTCTACCACACACACACACACACACACACACACACACACACACAGACACTATGCGAGGTCAGCTCTCCACCACACACCACAGTTTGGGGGGGAAGGAATCTTAAGTTTTTCATCCCTGGCTCTCGTACTCGGGTGTCACCTCGCCCCAGCTGGAGAGTCGGAGAGATGGAGAGTGACAGACATTGAGACACAGAAAATATACTTTTATTCCCAAATTATACCAGAAAAAATTACATTTCTCTCCAAATTATACAAGAAAAAAATATATATTCCCAAATTATACCAGAAAACACAACTAAAACTCTTAACGTATGAACACTTAAGTAAGGAAAGTAGCACTGCACGTTACTAACACACACACACACACACACACACACACACACACACACACACACACACACACACCCTCCTACAAAATTACGTCATTTACCTCGCAATAACGCTACATAAATCACCAAACTATGTAATTTTCTACCCCACATTATTAAGTTCTCTAAGTAATGATGATTGGATTCGCACTAAGAAATTGCTCTATTCTACGATATAAAGCTAATAAAAGGCTCAGTTATACGATACAAAGAGAGTAAATCGCTCAATTCTCCGATAAAAAGAGAATAAATCGCTATTATACGATAAAAACATCAATTAATGTTTGTGTTTAGTAAAATGGAAAGTTTACGTAAACAAAGTAGACAAAGTAGATAAAGTAGACATTTGACTGGTTGGAATACTGAGTCAATATTAAAGAGTGATACACAAGCCAATGATATGACAGTGATAGCATGACACAGTGATAGTATAACACAGTGACAGCATGAGTGACAGCATGAGTGACAGTATGACAGTGACAGGATAACAGAGTAGCAGCATGACACAATGATATGACAGTGATAGCATGACACAGTGACAGTATAACACAGTGACAGCATGACAGTGACAACATGACAGTAATAACATGACAGTAATAGCATGACAGTAAGAGCAGGGCACAGTAATCAGGTCAGTTTCTTATTCTTCCCCTTCCTCGTGTTGAGTTTCTATTTCAGGATCGTCTGTCTGTCTGTTTGTCTCTTCACTCGTCTGTATGTCTGTCAATCTCCCCATTCAGTCGCTGTCTCTCCGTTTGTTGGTCTATCTCTCTCTCGACTCGCTTTCAATCTCTCCCCCAATTCACCGATGGCTGGTGAAAATATCGTATTGACAGTCCAATTGGTTTATCGTTTATATGTCTAGTTATCTCTCTCTCTCTCTCTCTCTCTCTCTCTCTCTCTCTCTCTCTCTCTCTCTCTCCAACAGCTTATTTCACCTGATGAGTAAACACCTTCCCGGTAATTGGGGGGGGGGGGTAGGTTAGGTTAGGTTTTGGATGGTTAATCTTCAGGTAAAATAAGCCATGTGTGTGACTAATCTTCGGGTGATCCATTGCAATTTATATTTAAAAAGTATAGCTTAGCAACAAATTAAGTGTATGACATCAAGTAGTATTTGAAAATAATGTGATAGCAGCAGAAACCCTCCTAGGTAACCTTCATTTTAATTAACACCGATATTTTAGGTAGGGTGTGGCTGGGTTCCGTGTTTACAGGTAGGTAATAATGCTCTTGTTCTTTATATCTACACTTCTTTACCATTATCGTTTGTGTAATAGGTATATATGAGAGTGGTCCCTGTGTCTGAGAGATATTTTATTTTCTCTCTCTCTCTCTCTCTCTCTCTCTCTCTCTCTCTCTCTCCTGCTAGCTCACACACACACACCTAATGGAGAGATCTTCCCACGGTAATGTATTCCCATGTATGTAACGTTTTCTTCTGACATCCAATCTAGAATACAAATATTTCAAGAAAACTTTTAACTTTCAATATTTGTCATTGTTTTTAAATACTTACAATAATATATTTCTTTACACATTATTTTCTATATTACTAATTAAAAATATGTGGATTGGTAGGTGCCATTTGACCTGCTAATTAACACCATCGCCTACACACCTGTCTCACGGTGATGCTTGTGCACTACACTACCATCATGTGCACACAATGATACTAGCTATACACTTAGAGAGAAAGTTGTGTGTGTGTGTGTGTTTGTGTGTGTGTGTGTGTGTGTGTTTGTGTGTGTGTTAAGGTAGTGTTTTATGGCAGTGTTTGTGTGAGAGTGACGGCCAACACTGTCACACAATAACACATGAACCTACCCAGGGTGACACAGCCGCCACCAGAATGATTGACGACAGCGACGAACACCAACAGTGAACGAATACTTGAGAGACGGAACCTATGACTCACCTAGACTTACTGAACACCTTAACCTGTGTGTCTTAAACCTTCGTGTGTTCTTTTATTGTTTCGCATCTGAGAAATGATGTGATTGATGACGGGGGCAAACACCATCAGTGAATGAATACCTGTTTGACCGATGGAAGTGATGTGTGTGAGGCAGGTAAGATGAGGAGGAGGTCGAACCACTACCAGCCAGGTATATGGTGAGTGTCATCATCGTCTCAGACACACACAACACATCAGAGGCTTTTGAGCTCTTCCCGATCCTGAGTATTACTGTTTGGGGAGAAGGATAGGGAGAAGACGAGGAATTGATGAAGGGGGAGGAGGGAGAGGACGAGAAACTGATGAAGGAGGAGAAGGAGGAAGAGTAGTAGGAGGAAGAGGAGGAGGAGGAGGTGCGATTCTCGGCTCGTCACAGGCCCAGTATAAAAATCATTCCTATTTTCCCTCATTCCTAACAATTCATTCCTCCCCTCCCCACTTAAGCATACCCTTGACACACTCCCCACTCCCCCTTCCACTCTTGTCTCTCTCATCTCAATTTTTCCCCCAGACCCATAAAAATTCCCATTGAATCTCCTTTGATGTGACTTTTTACCACTGACCATCCTGGAGGTAAAATGTGACCTACACGTCCCTACTTCTCTATCATATTTAACCTCTTGTGATCTTTTTCAACCTCTCTTGACTGCCTCTGTATTTCATCTCCCACACACTCAACGCGCTAATAACCTTACGTATGCATTTCCTATATAATTTCCTATTTTTTTTTGATGTTATGTAAAGAATGAGTTATTAAAAAACCATCCATCCAATCTTGAAGTACTGTACTTTGTGTTGGTCTGACCTTTACTTAGTTCTCTCTCTTTCTCCACGATCGCAGGTCTTCCCGTATTTCATCCTTATATTAATTATTCTATTTATATTTCTTTACATCTCCCTCTGTTAGTGGTTATAGTTAGCTGTGACCTTTAACACACACACACACACACACAATATCCATAAAAATATTCACCCTCACTATAAAAACATTTACCCTCTTCACAAAACATTCATCCAATATTAAAATCATTTACCCTTTTTACAAAACATTCACCCTATGTTGAATGTATAGCATAGCGAACGAAATAAACACAAGCTTCTGTAGAATGTTTTCCCGGATTCCATCATAGTTGGGAGAATTGTTGTTTTGAATAATTGCCAACTCCCCAATTTACCTTAATGAACAAACACAGGTGACTGGCTAATCAGTTTCGACTTCATCCGTTGTTTGGGATAATTGTTGATATTTGTCTTATTTAGTACGTTATCGTGTTATGTGTGTGTGTGTGTGTGTGTGTGTGTGTGTGTGTCTACGTTCTTCTTCCTTGTTTGTGTATTTCTGGCTTCATGTACTGGACACGTGGTGGTGGTTTGTGTCAGTGCTTGTAGGTGATTCTCTGTCTGTCTATTGGTCTGTTTGTCTGTCTGTCTGTCTGTCTCTCTCTCTCTCTCTCTCAATATGACATTGCATATTTCAACAGCCAACATTTCGCTACATTTAGCATTACCATCAGTCGCAATATTCAGCAGTTTTCCCTCCGCTACAATCAGCAGCTGGCAGGGATCCTCACCCGAGTCTCCGTCGCCCACTTCCATAAAACTTGACTCGAGGCTCACCTAAGTAATGCTTCCTGGCCTGGAGGATCTTCCTGCCTCACCTCCTGCTACCATCCTCTCAACACTTTTAACACAGAGAGAGAGAGAGAGAGAGAGAGAGAGAGAGAGAGAGAGAGAGTTAACACTAGCCCAGTTAACATAAAAAAAAAACATACGTGGAAGACAACATGAAGGCCACACTCAGGGACACACACAGCAGGTCTAGAAAGCCTCCCTGATTAAATTACACGTGTGTCACCCCACCAGTCTTCTCCCCCCCCCCCCCCCCCGTTACTCTCGCTGGTGTATTGCGTAAAGCTGATGGCTTCTTTGCGGCCTCTGTGTGTGTGTGTGTGTGTGTGTGTGTGTGTCTTACGCTAAAAAGGAATAATTGCCAATTAAACTTTCCAATAAATTACAGACAAGAATATTTTAAACATTTGGCTTCGTGAATAATAATTACCAACTTTTTACCAAACTTGCGGAAAGATACGCAACATTACGCACTTATTTAATCAGAAAATGTATTGAATGTCTGAATCCTAAGCATATTTCTAGATATTTTTTTTTGCTCCTTTTCACGATTTATCATTAAAAATTACATGTCTACTTGAAGTCACAGCCACACAACGTGAACTAGTAAACAGATTCCTTAGTAAATAATTTCATAAGATCAAGTCAAATTCTGGAATACTTACTACGTCTTTCAACCTTGATGAGAGACAGAGAGCAGTGTTGGGACTAAATTGCCTTGACTGCATTATAATGGTCTTTGTTCCCTGCCAAGCCCTGTTCACTGACCCGGGTATAAGCTAAGCGCCACACACACACACACACACACACACACACACACACACACACACACACACGTCTGATTTAAGCTATTTCACGGTGAACTCTATGTTAATTCTGGGTCTCACTCCTGTGTCATTAAATACATATAAAACAGTAGATAATTACCCTAGTCTTATAATAAACATATAAGGATAATTAGAGTTTATATAATGACTATCAAGACAAGTAACTAAATAAGTAGTGAAAATGAAGAAAAAATATGGTTTATAAAAAGGTGATTTAAGCTATTTCACGGTGTTAATTCCGGGTCTCACTCCTAACCTTATACACCCACCAGGTAATTACTACACACTGATACCTGAAGCGACATAAACAAATACTTAACTTATTTACGTATTTTCTTCTTTATTTAACATGACTTACTGACAGATAGATTGACTGATTGATTGATTGGCTGTTTAACTGATTGACTGATTAACTGATTGACTGTTTAACTGATTGACTGATTAACTGATTGGCTGTTTAACTGATTGACTGATTAACTGATTGGCTGTTTAAGTGATTGATTAACTATTTAACTGACTGATTAACTGAATGATTGACTGATTGACGGTTTAACTGACTGATTGACTGATTGAAAGGAAAAAGAAAAAGGGATAGAAGATAGAGGAAGAGAAAATTAATAAGAAGAAAGTATCGACAGGAATTTTTTTGTAACATAAAAAAAAATAACAATTTGGTTTATGTTGCACCAAATATTAGGGGACACAATACAATATTAAGTTCATTCAGTAACACACGCACGACACAGCATAGCCCAGGTCACATTACAGGTGACTAATGCTACAAAAACTGAAGTTATGAATCAGTAAGTGTTATAGTGGCGTGACATGGTTGTGTGTGTGTGTGTGTGTGTGTGTGTGTGTTAGTAATTGGTCATTTAACTTATCGGGTCACCTCACGCACTTGATTAAAAAAAGTGTGACAGGATGTTGTTCGTGTTCTTATGCGCGTTCTTGTGTTTTATATGTATGTATGTATGTATGTATGTATGTATGTATGTATGTATGTATGTATGCATGTGTCTTAGTAACAGTCAGGTCCGGGGTCAATAACTCAATATATTGACCCATGACCTCACTTCAGAGATTAAAGATGACCATGCACAAGCCCTTATATAAACAACCCCTTCAATACTATGTCATACACAAGACAGTCAAATATCTTCAATTCCCTTCGGCAGGTAGCGTAAGAACACACCTATAACAAAACACTATAACTATATAACTCTACTAACTCACAAAACTATAAACATTCACATATTCCCAGAGAGACAAAAAAAAAATAATCATTCTTTTACTTTGTTACTTAAAATCAATCTAACATCTCAAGAGTCAAGGTAAGGCCCAGTGAAGGTGGGTAAGGGGGAGTAACCAGGGTGTGTCATCAAGGAACAAGGTGTTAGTATTCTGGCCACGAGGACCATCTGGCGGTCGGGATATATGTTAAGAGTACTGGGGCGGTCTGGAGGAGTCATAGAGCTGGTAGGTTGTTCTGAAGTCTTCCTATATACACCATCTGCCTGAGCTCTCTCTCTCTCTCTCTCTCACAGAAAGAGAAAGAGAACAAACATAGAGACAGCTATAGCGAGAGAAGGTAAGAGGTATGAAGACAGAACCTCGGGACAGCGTCGGGACACCCTCGGGACAGCTTCGGGACACCCTTGGAACACCCTCGGGACGCCCTCGGGACAAACACGTCACTTAATTACTTCCATCGATTTTTATGTCGTCACAACTTTTAAAATTGTCCCGTCTCTAATGTTTTGAACAGGGGGAGATGTGTCTAGGAGGGAGAAAAGGGAGGAAGGGAGGGGGGGGGATAAATGTGAGGGAGGGAAAGAGAGAGGGATGAATGTGTGAGAGGGAAGGAAGGAAATAAGGGGAGGGGGAGGATGGATGGAGGGAGGGAGGGAGGTAGAAATAAATAGGAAAGGAGATTGGGTGAGAGGGGATGAGGAAAGGGATAAAGGGGAGTAAGCAATTGATGGGAGAGAGAGAGAGAGAGAGGAGGAGAAGATGGAGGGGGATAAGAGACCGGTGCATTAGAATAAAGATGGAAGATAAGGAGATTAAGGGAGGAGGAGGAGGAGAGGGAGAAAGGGAGATAGAGAGATCAGAAGATGGAGACAAAGAGATCGCGGGAGAGATAACAGAGAACAAGACGATATAGACCTAAGAGTCATAGATAAATGGCAATAAAACAAACAATAACGAAAAGAAAGATAAGACAAAATATAAATAAAGGTGAATAAAATAGAGTAAAAAGAGAGAGAAGAATAATGATCTCGGAGATGCAATAACCTGAAGTAATTTAATGTAGACGGCAGAATTACGGCCGGTGATTGGTGCGCCTATTTGGCCCATTACCCAATAAGAGGCGGTCCATTTGACGACAACATGGCCGTGTTATCAGTTCCTCTCACCCTCCCTCCCTCCCTCCTTCACTCATGCACATCCTCCTTCACTCGCTCCTTCACTCCCTTCCCCCTACACTCCCTCCTTCCTTTATTCATTCCCTCCATTCTTTCACTCCCTCTCCCCTTCACACCCTCCTTCATTCTTTTCTCTTTCACTCCCTATCCTTCTCCTTTACTCCTTTCATCCTCTTCCAACTAGGCACAGCAAACTACTGCCTCCTTCACCTCTTCTCTCCATGGATACTCTGGATCACCCATCACGCCTTCAGACACTACACTGGTGATCCGTGGCGCACACACACACACACACACACACACACACACACACTGACTGTCTCAATACCACTCTGATTCAATGGGTCTTGTAAACTATTCATTTAATTCCTATCACAATCGTGCGTGAATCTGCATTAATATTTCACACGTGTATGAACAGGTGCATGAGCGGCGTAGATTACCTCACACACACCTGCCTCGAGGGAATGTGTGCGTGTGTGTGTGTGTGTGTGTGTGTGTGTGTGTGTGTGTGCGTGTGTGTGTGTGTGTGTGTGTATGTTGATTCATTTATATGTGAGTTACCTAATACACATAATTACAGTAGCATAATGAGGAATAGGATAATGTTCGCCACAATACAACACAACACCACAACAACATCCCTCAACACAACACAACACCACAACAACCCAACAACATTATAACAACAATTACAACACCGTCAAGATCGAGACAACAACATAATCCAATTAAGGCAACGTAACTTTTATTGCCTACGTCAGTATATAAAAAAAACATAAACAGCCTTAATATAATTGTGAGATTTGTGGTAATAATTGATTGTTAGCGCTAATGATGAACACCAACTAACAAGGAGAGAGAGAGAGAGAGAGAGAGAGAGAGAGAGAGAGAGAGAGAGAGAGAGAGAGAGAGAGAGAGAGAGAGAGAGAGAGACATAACCATCTCTGAGAAGGAAATATAATTAAGTACTTAAGATGCTTTGTTATTTTTGCGCATTTAATAATAATAATAATAATAATAATAATAATAATAATAATAATAATAATAATAATAATACCTAAAGCAGCTGTACGGATGAAGGAGTTGGCTGAGAGTCTGGACATATGATTAGATCATTGCTTAAATTAACCCCACAAAAATAATATTCTTTACATCACATTGGCAGATAATTTAAACTATCCTGTTAACGTAGGCAACTGACATGATAGTTTACACCACACTGGCAGGTAACTTAAACTATCCTGTTAACGTAGGCAGGTGGGAGGAGGCGTAGTTATCCCCATGGTAGTGAAGAAGATAATGAGGTGAGTGATGAGGAAGTTAATGGACTGTAAAGTTAATGATCTCCCGAAAACTGATGTGAGAGAGACGAGTTAATATTCTCCTCAAACTGGACCGAATCTGTCTCAAGATGTTAGAATAATTAACATAATGAGGTTTTGTTACATGTTGGAGCCGCTATGTTGAAAGGGGGTAATGAACACAAGGTAATTAGGTAACTTTGAATATATATAAACAAAACAGGTGTAGATACTAGTTCAGGTGTAGATACTAGTTCAGGTGTAGATACTAGTTCAGGTGTGGATACTAGTACAGGTGTAGATACTAGTACAGGTGTAGATACTAGTACAGGTGTAGATACTAGTACAGGTGTAGATACTAGTACAGGTGTAGATACTAGTTCAGGTGTAGATACTAGTTCAGGTGTAGATACTAGTACAGGTGTGGATGCTATTGCGGATTCCCTTAGTTAAAACAGATTCTACTATATCGTTATACTGTTCTGGTTTCGACACACACACACACACACACACACACAAATTACAACAAATATTACATAAATAAAGGCGAACAAACAGGAAGGGGAAGGGTGAGTGAGAGGGAGAGAGAGAATATAATCTGATAAAGTATAAGAAGATAAGTAAACAGAGAGAGAGAGAGAGAGAGAGAGAGAGAGAGAGAGAGAGAGAGAGAGAGAGAGAGAGAGAGACTGAAATTGGCAATGTGTACAAAAGTAAAGTGAAGTTATGGAGGAGTTAATCACCCTAAGTTGTTATTGGTGTTAGTTAGGTGCAGAGAGAGAGAGAGAGAGAGAGAGAGAGAGAGAGAGAGAGAGAGAGAGAGGGGGGGGGGGTGAGTGATCTGCTATGCTGTATAATGCAAAATTTAGAAGAAAAAAACTGCACTGTAATATATAAAGTTTGGTGTAAAAACAATACAATTGTCACAAACCAGATAAATGAAATATGGCAGTTACAGGAAAATATGACAAAATTACAGTAAAATATCGCAACTATAGGAAATTATAGCAAATCTATCGTAAAAAAAGGATACAAAAAAATTGCACTGAAACAAAAAATACCTAACTATACTGTATATATAAGGACACTACACTATATGTACACCTATACTATCATATACGCTCAGATCATCACCCGCTTGTGTACGGATTAGTGGAGATAGTCTACTAACAACAGGAGATGAAGCCTTGGAGGAACCACAACATGGAATAATTAACATTTCAAAGGTCAATATCGGTTCTCAATACACAGAAATGTCAATCATTGAGTTAAAAATGTCAGCCAGTATCGGAAAAATTCAGCAAAAATCAAAACAAAACAGAGTTAGAATCATTCACGTAAAGGTTCTTATGCATAATAATGTTAGCGTGGGTCTGGAATAGCCTCTAACACTACTACAGAACAGAGGCAGAAACGTTCGAGGAAATCCCCAAGCTGCCAGTACATGGATGCCAGCATTATCTAAATCCCTTTGGTAGATGGTTTCACTGAACGTTTCCCGACAATTACGGTGAACGATGTAACGTGTGCCCTGAAAGCTGTGGATTCCAGACTCCTCCTCCTGTCTGGATACTTGGCCATTTAGTACAACAAATTGAATCCAGATCCTGCCTGGAACGAGGGAATCAGCCGACACCAGTAAAATACAAATACCATTGAAAAGTAACATAGGAAAATAAAAGTTTAATTCATCAAATATAACAAACACTGTACACACGACGGATAAAAAACAACATCCATACAAGTCACAGTCTCTGTTTCCTTTATGTAATACCATAAAGAAATACACAGTTTTAACCCGAAACATTTAATACACCTCAAATAGTTAACAGTCATACAAATACAACAACATTCAACAAAAAACTAATTTATATCCAACTTTTTTAAAATACAAGTAAAAATAACCACCAAATACCTTGATTAAATTAAGTTATTCAAACAGGTGACAACACAAATGATTGAATATAAAAGGGAAGAAAGAACAGAAATTATAAGAACTCCTGCCAAGCTTGAAATAGTTCTTCATGAAACGACTGAATAAGAATTGGGTGGACTCCGAAATAAACTCTTAGACATATACAGTCAAGTAAGAAAAAAAAATGTAAAGTACAATCTCTCTTTCTCTATGTCTTTCTTTCTATCTTTCTTTGTCTCTGTCTCTTTTTCTCTTTTTGATTTATTTACCTTTCCTTCTTTGTTTCTTTCTGTCTCCCTTTGCCTTTGTCTCTCTCCTTCTCTGCCTTTGTCTCTCTCTCTTTATTATTTCTTTCCCTTTGTCTCTCTTTATCTTCTCCTTTCTTTGGGTTTCTTTCCCTTTAAAGATGTACGGGGGTGGAAGAGGAGAATACCGCACAGAAGGGTGGGTCTTGTTCCCAGGTGAGTGGCGTGGTCGTACTGTCAATTTATTCGCTCATTTCAGGTGACCAGCCGGGGAGAAAATGAAGCTCCTGGGGGGTAAAGGAATTAACCTAGGGTGGTGGTAGTGGTAGTGGTGGTGGTGTTAGTAGTTGCGATGGTGGTGGTTGGTGGGGGTGATGGATGGTGGTAATGGGTGGCTGTGGGTGGTGGGTGCTAAATAGTCTTCTTCAACAAGGTGATGGCGGCCGACGACTGTAACTGAGGTGTGAATATTAACTGACGTAGGCATCGGGGTGGTGAAATTAATCCAACACACAGACACAAGTTAGTACAACCATCATATCTTCTTCAGGTTACCGTCTCCACGTCCTCAGTCGTCTTAAGTCCCTCGGAGTCCCCGGGTCTGAGCTCTTAAATGTTTACACAACACTTCCTAAGCTCACCTACAGTATGCTTCCCCTGCCTCGTCTTCTTCCTTAACTGCTACACAACGAAGACTTCTAGAAGGAGTGCAGAAGAGGGCGTGTAAGACTATTCTCTCCCTCTCCTACACCACGTATCATGAGGCGCTCAGCACACTGATCCTCTCAACTCTCAGGACCTCTTCTATCAGCTTGGAAAGAGGCTACTACACCATCTTTGTCTCCGTCTCCTACCACCTGAGATCCCTCGTCCGTGAATTGCTGTTTGACACCACAACCGCATCCAGCCCTTACGACCACGTTCTGATAGTTAAAATAACAGCCCCGTTACAACTCTTGTAAAAATCACAAACAATTCGTAGCTAACTTGTGTGTTCACTTCTTGTCATTTTCACTTTTGTACTGTAAAAATGCTGAAATTCCTTGTTACATATATATACATATATATATATATATATATATATATATATATATATATATATATATATATATATATATATATATATATATATGAACCACTTATTAGTTGTATCACACACACACACACACGAGCAGTGGTACAAAAAATACACACAGTATAAGTTCTCCCTTTTTAAAACTTTAGTAAGATCTCAAGGCATTTTCCCCAATTGACTTTAATGATCTTAAAAAACTTTCCTCGTCTAGGGTGACGTCACTCGACCATTAGGTGTCAGGCTAATGAAAAAAAATGTTTGGTGAAGACCGTGGTGGTAGTAGTAACCTTTTTTTTTAAATTGTGTGCACAAAAACATTCGGTGTGGACTGGTGAATGGAAAGGTCGGGTCTTGCACACAGTCAAAAAAGTTTCTTTACAATTTTGTGTGAGACAATATAACAACGGACGAAGGATTTTGACAATTTTACCGAGACAACAGGAGTCGCAGTGTGCATATTGAAATTCATCGGACCCATCCGTAAAGATACTTTTTTGGCTGAGTACATCTACGGCCGGATGTGAACAAATAAATATATATATGTTTTGTTTATCGGAGGAAAGTGTGGAAGGGGAACTGTAAGAGGGAGGGATTGTGACAGACAGGAAGGAGAGAGCGCGTGAGAGGAAGTGTGGGAAGGTGGGCGTTGTGAGAGAGAGGGCGCGTGAGAGGAAGTGTGGGAAGGTGGGCGTTGTGAGAGAGAGGGCGCGTGAGAGGAAGTGTGGGAAGGTGGGCGTTGTGAGAGAGAGAGGGCGCGTGAGAGGAAGTGTGGGAAGGTGGGCGTTGTGAGAGAGAGGGCGCGTGAGAGGAAGTGTGGGAAGGTGGGCGTTGTGAGAGAGAGGGCGCGTGAGAGGAAGTGTGGGAAGGTGGGCGTTGTGAGAGAGAGGGCGCGTGAGAGGAAGTGTGGGAAGGTGGGCGTTGTGAGAGAGAGGGCGCGTGAGAGGAAGTGTGGGAAGGTGGGCGTTGTGAGAGAGAGGGCGCGTGAGAGAGAGGACGTGAGATAGAGATAGAGAGCGTGTGATAGGGATGGATTGTGAGAGAGAGAGAGAGAGAGAGAGAGAGAGAGAGAGAGAGAGAGAGAGAGAGAGGAGAGAGAGAGAGAGAGAGAGAGGCAAGATGAACAAAAGACAATGGAAGGAGGAAGGGAGAGATAAAGAAAGTGAGTGAAAGAACAGAAGATAAACAGAGACGATAACAGAGAGAAAGAGGGGAAGGCAGAAATATTGCTCACACACACACACACACACACAAACACACACACACACAAACACACAAGGACAGACTGTCATTAGCAACATAAGGGGGAAAGATTTGGTCCCGAAGAGGCAAAAACACATTTCTCTATGAAAGATCAAATTAGAGGAAAGGGAGGGAGGAAGGGAGGGAGGGAGGGAGGGAGGGAGGGAAGGAAAAGGGAGGGAGGGAGGGAGGGAAAGGTGCGTGAAAGAGTGTGGGAGTGTGAGCGACATATATGGAGGGAGGGAAAGACAGAAGGAGGCGAAGGGGGAAGCTCTTCAGTCTAATTAAATAGGGAATCTTCTTCAATTAATTTAATTCTTGGCAAGACGTCAACAAGAATGAGATATTTTCGACGACCCGATAAATTCTGGTGAAGACGTTAACAAAAAACGGATTACGCTTCAATCATCTAATTAATTTTAAGAGGGTCAGAGAAAACGGCTAATTTTTGTCGATTTATTATTTATTTATTTTTTGTTAAATTCTGAAGACCATAACAAATATACAGGTAATTACGGCCTATCCAATTACTGGGATATAAGTGTCAATATAAATTAATAAGGAAGGCTTAACTCCCCCCCCCCCCATCCCCCATTACACTTTCTTGTTATCTGTAATGTTGAATCTGT
>CAUDMG010000401.1:0-220000 GCA_958450375.1 Homarus gammarus | reverse complement strand
ACGTGTTGATGAATGTTTTGTGTGTGTGTGTGTGTGTGTGTGTGTGTGTGTGTGTGTGATGCTATTCCTTCATCTAAGTCTACCGTCGTTTACCTCGGCCACATCCTCCCTATCTCAACAATTGGGCCACACCCTCCGTACACCACTAGCAAGACCACATCCTCCCAACACCACAAGTTGGGCCGCCACATCCTCCTTACTCTAGCAGCTGGGCCACACCCTCCCTATTCAGTTACTCATCATGTTATCATCATGTTCGTCCTGACACCAAAACTCTCCCCTCAGCTCATATGTCCACTGATGAATATTAAAATAAAACTCAATATTCTGTAATACTTAAATCCTGTATTATGAACTTTTAAATTACAGTAAATATTTATGTAATACTTGGTTCTTGTATCGACATAAATTATAAAACTGCGAGTAAATATTCTGTAATATTTAGCATTTACATGAACTTATATAAATGCTGTAATATTTCAATCCTGTGTTCATCTATAAATACAAAAATAGTACAGTAGGAAATGTTCTGTAATATGTAATTTTGGAGTCGATTTTCGAATATTAAAATACCATCACTTTATAGTATCTCTTACCAGTATTTCATGTTAGTTATTCGCCTGTACAGCTGCCAGAGAATGTACCTATCAACAGTATTACATGATAACAATTGTGTCGTACTGTAATGTTCCTTTGTGTGTGTGTCTATGTTGAAGGGAATCAATACTACAACACAACACTGAGTTAATATTACATACAATACTCACGGATGTTGTTAATATATAATACAACGCTGAATTAACTTAATCTATAATACAACACTGAATTAACTTAATCTATAATACAACACTAACTTAACATTAAATATACAACATCTATGGATGGTTTTAGTCTATCACAACACAACACAAGACTGATTTAACTTGAGATGTAACATTCTTGGATGGCCTTAAGCCGACTTACTAATTCTACAATCTTCTCGTA
Source organism: Homarus gammarus (assembly GCA_958450375.1). Classification (NCBI taxonomy): domain Eukaryota; kingdom Metazoa; phylum Arthropoda; class Malacostraca; order Decapoda; family Nephropidae; genus Homarus; species Homarus gammarus. The sequence goes on along the minus strand of CAUDMG010000401.1, from coordinate 219,016 downwards.
ATACAACTTTCATTTTACAACTTATAACTCTCTCTCTCTCTCTCTCTCTCTCTCGAACTGTGGCAAACTTACAGACTCTGCCAAACAGTTGTATAAATCAGTGAAACTCTTATGTTAACTTCTCCTTTCATATGGTAAACATTCCCAGCAGTGTGTGTGTGTGTGTGTGTGTGTGTGTCTGTGTGTTGTCCCTAACTTCATTTATTTATTACCCCTCGTATCCTCCCCCCTCCCCCCCGTCAGAACAGTCTCCCCCTTTATAGTCAAACGTGGTCTTATATTTACCTAAGATCTTCATTTACATCTTGACATCATCAGTTTGGCTCCACCAGTCTGCTAGAGTATGTCTTCTAGTAGTATCTTTCAACAGTCTCTTACAGTCTCTTACAGTTACCAGTTTGTTTTCATATTCTACTCGTATCGCGAATTGGTATATCTCTCTCTCTCTCTCTCTCTCTCTCTCTCTCTCTCTCTCTCTCTCTACCTCCTATATCTCTGTATGTGTAGAGAGATATAGATAGAGAAAGAAAGATAATGAGAAAGAGAGAAAGCGAGAGATAGGGAAAGAGAAAAATCGAGAAAAAGTGAAAGAATGGAAGATAACTCAGGCGTGTATCGAATCATTAAGGTATAAGAGGAAGACTACACAGTAATTAATAACCTTTTAAATACTGTATATCAATTATACTGTACAAGCTGGGGGCATTTTCGTCCTAAGCTGTTAACATTAATAATTCAATTAAGCTTAATAACATGTGATTTGAAAATGGATCCGAGTTTATTACTGGTTTATTGATATTATTATTATTATTATTATTATTATTATTATTATTAAAGTGCGACGACTACTACTACTACTACTACTACTACTTTTTTTTTTACGTGGCCTCCAGCCTCCCCCAATAGCCACACCTTCGCCGCCGTTTTATTACCTTAATATTAAATATCCTAATACATAAGTAGCTACCCTGGCTGTGTTGAATAAGTTGAGCCGCAGGTCTATGCGGCATTCAGTGACTGTTGCCTCATAGTCAATATCTGCTACTATACTACTACTACGACTACTAATTCTAATACTAATACTAAAACTAATACTATTACTACTCCTACTACTGTATTATTATTATGGTTATTATCACAATTATTACGCATGAAATTACCCGACACAACACATAATGCTTTTAGAAGAATGACCAACGTAAAAGAATGTATAAGGAACACACACACAAAATCGTTCAACAGTAAAAGACAAAACCGCATCAGACTGAACGAAATAGTTTTGTTGACCTCGTGGTACAAACCCGGAAATAACCGAGGCTGCAACACAACCCAGATATAACCAAGGCTACAACACAACCCAGATATAACCGAGGCTACAACACAACCAGATATAACCGAGGCTGCAACACAACCAGGATATAACCAAGACTACAACACAACCCGGATATAACTGAGGCTAGAGCACAACCAGGATATAACCAAGACTACAACACAAACCAGATATAAACAAGGCTACGACACAACCCGGATATCACCAAAGCTATACACTAGGGCAATGCAATGTGTTGATGCTTCCATGACCGAAATATTTGTTTTTTAAGCTCAGACCGGTAATTTTCTCAGTAATGATCAGTTTAGCCGTGAAAAACGATGACATCCGGGAAATTCTCTAACTTGGGCAGGTTTTGTGCTTACTGTATTTACTTATCCTTTCCATTTATTTCTCTTTCGTTAAATGAAAGGCAAAACGTAACCCGGAACAAATATTTTACTAATTAATCCTATCTCTCTGTTTAGTCTCAGCCATACATTAAGTATACAAATATACATAAGAGTCTATTAATAAGTATATCAAACAAATAAAACCTGTATTGATACGTATAATAATGTATAAATAAGAGACATTCACTAAGTATAATTAAGTATGTGCTAAACTTAACTTAATGACATCTAACGTACAGAAATATTCACTAAATTAATACATTTATCTATATACCAAACTCTACCTATAATGCAATAATAACAACCAAATCAATACCAAATATTAATGAGTGTGTGTGTGTGTGTGTGTGTGTGTGTGTGTGTCCTCTCTCTCTCTCTCTCTCTCTCTCTCTCTCTCTCTCTCTCTCTCTCTCTCTCTCACCTACGACTTTTGTCTCCACCAGCCAGTTTCTTGCACCACTCGGAGCTACATTCTGACCATTAACTTTTACACCTTCCCGGTATTGCCACACATCCAGGCCAGAGTGCACGATGCAGCAATGACCATCTCCACCATCTTGCCAAATTATCCTGTGGGGAGAGAAGAAGGGAGAGGGAGAGAGTGTAGGTAGGAAAGGGAGAGAGAGAAGGAGAGAAGATGAATGTGTGGGAAGGAAAGGGAGAGACAGTTTGAGTGTGTAGATGAGTGAGAGAGAGAGGATAAAGGTGTAGGCAGGACAGGGAGAGAAGCTGGGTGTGTGTGTGTGTGTGTGTGTGTGTGTGTGTGTGTGTGTGTGTGTGTGTGTGTGTGTGAACAAAACGGTCAGTATCACCTGGGAGGATCTTCAGGTGATGAATATTGATCACCTGAATTGAATAACACGTTCACACACACACACTTGTTTTGATGAAAGAGCTAATTACGAAGGATGGATAGATAGATAGATAGATAGATACAACACCACCACAGTCAGCCGTCAGCAAGAGGCCACACCACCACCGTCAGCAAGTGGTCGCATCACCACCGTCAGCAAGTGGCCATACCATCACCCTGAGCGAGTGGCCGCACTACCACCGTCAGCGAGTGGCCACACCACCACCGTCAGCGAGTGGCCACACCACCACCGTCAGCGAGTGGCCACACTACCACCGTCAGCGAGTGGCCACACATGCTCAAAGGTTTATAATTGACGGGAGTTGGTCACAAGTCGCTCTGGCACTATTGGTATGCATGAAACGTCAGCGCCGCTTTCAGGAGGAAATTTACCCCGACTGTAACTCAAAATTAAATGCAAATTACTGATGGATTTCTGTGATGATCCATTTGTGGATTTGTGTTTATTGATGAAGAAAGATTAGGAGAGACAGAGATAAAGTTGTGTACTGAGAGAGAGAGAGAGAGAGAGAGAGAGAGAGAGAGAGAGAGAGAGAGAGAGAGAGAGAGAGAGAGAGAGAGAGAGAGAGAATTATATCCCGAAAGAGAGAGACACAGAGAAACAAGAGAGATAATTCCAACTCCTAAAATGGTCATAACTAGACCTTGGCCTCACCATCCAATAATGCTCAGACTAACATACACTTCAACGCTCTTACCCGTGGAGATGTGAGACTATACTAAATGGCCCTCCTTAAGCTACGATACAGAGATTATAGCTAACATAGTATAGAGTCGTTTGTGAGGTTATCCTCTTCCTCCTCCCCCCTCCTTCTTCCTTCTTCTCCTCCTCGTCCTTCCTTCATCTCCTACTCCTATTACTATTACTACTACTACTTCTTCTTCTTCTTCTTCTTCTTCTCTTTCTCACATTCCCTCCCTTCCTTCCCTTCTTCCTTCTCTTCACCTCTTCCTCCTCTTTTGCCCTCTATTCCTCTCTCCCCTTCACCATCTCTCCCTTCCCTTATACCTCCTTCAGCACCATCTCTCCCTTCCCTTATACCTCCTTCACCACCATCTCCCCCTTCCCTTATACCTCCTTCACCACCATCTCCCCCTTCCCTTATACCTCCTTCACCACCATCTCCCCCACCCCCACCTCCTTCACCACCATCTCTCCCTTCCCTTATACCTCCTTCACCACCATCTCCCCACCCCCACCTCCTTCACCACCATCTCCCCCACCCCCACCTCTACACTCCCCTACTCCCACCACCTCAAACTTCAAGGGGCATCACACACTATTCTTCAGACGCCCGGAAGCTCTTGTCTGTCTTCCCTAACACCACAGTATACTGTATGTTCTCGCGACCTGGAGTGTGGATACCGTCGACTTAGGGGAGAGGAGAGAGGGAACCGTGTAGTAGTAGTGAATCGTGTATGTACAGTCCCATGATCCTTGTAAACGAGAGACAAACAGAGAACGAGAGAGAGAGAGAGAGAGGGTGGGAGAGAGAGAGAGAGGGTGGGTGGGTGGGTGGGTAGGTAAGTGCTGTAGATAGATAGGTTAGGTTAGGTTAGTAAAATATAGTACAACATATCCAATAATACGCATTAGTTTATATATCACTGTTTTGTATGTAGAGGAAAATAAAACGTTCTCTCTCTCTCTCTCTCTCTCTCTCTCTCTCTCTCTTTTCCCGCGTTTTCTCAGAGTTCAATTACGTCAGAGACTCATCAAAATAATGATTACTCAGACGTGTGATTACTAATAACGCTGTAGGAGGAGCAGGAGGAGGTCTAGCAGCAGCAGCAGGAGGAGGAGGAGGAGGAGGAGGAGGAGGTCTAGCAGCAGCAGCAGTAGGAGGAGGAGGAGGAGGAGAGCGTTCGTAAGTGTAATTATTATAAGTGGATGATTTTGGGAGACTGTATCTTCCTCCTGGATTATGGTGGAGTGAGAGCTTCTGTTCAACGGTGCAGGTGTGAGTGTGTTAAATGTTCCAGTGTTATGTTATCAGTGGTATTGAGTGTGGCGTGTCTATTATGTCTTCCTAAAGTATAAAGATTAAATAAATGGTTAAACGAACATTAACAACAACAACAAGAAAGTGAGCAACAACAACAACAACAACAACAACAACAGCAACAACAACAACAACAACAATAACAATAATAATACTAATAATAATAATAATAATAATAATAATAATAATAATAATAATAATAATAATAATAATAACAGTTACCTTCACCAACTAAGCCACTTAAGACTCAGCTGTTTTATCTCTTAACAGACGTCACATCCTGTCCTTACTCCTGCAGCATCTCTATAAGCAACCAGCTCTAAGTACAACCTAGGAGTCATGTGTTATACTTCACTTTATAAGAATTTAAGTCTTAAGTAATATAGCAGCATCAGTTTTAATCTTTATAAGTTATCTACGGAATGAAGATTTTCGTAAATGGTCTTTTAACCCTTTGGGTCCTGGAGGGTTAAATCATCGTGCTCAAAGGGTTAAATCATCGTGCTCAAAGGGTTAAATCATCGTGCTCAAAGGGTTAAATCATCGTGATCAAAGGGTTAAATCATCGTGCTCAAAGGGTTAAATCATCGTGATCAAAGGGTTAAATCATTGTGCTCAAAGGGTTAAATCATAGTGCTCAAAGGGTTAAATCATCGTCCTCAAAGGGTTAAATCATCGTCGTCAAAGGGTTAAATCATCGTCGTCAAAGAGAGCTGTGTGTGGTGGTATAAATATGACATCACTTATATATTAAGACTCCGTTGCCGCGTCTCTCTGGTCCCACTACTCCACTACGTGTCTAAAAGTCATCATATCATTAGATTAGGTTAGGTTAGGTTAGGTTAGGTTAGGTTAGGTTAGGTTAAGTTTCATCACCATTGCATCACCCCAGCCCCCCCCCCCCCGGTGAGGAGATGAAGTGATGACTGTGTGTGTGTATGACAGAGAGGAGGGGGGGGGGAGGGGGCTTGTTTGGGGGGGGGGGGTATTGACAAGCGGGACATGGGGCTGGAAAAAGGAAGAATAGGAACGGCGGCTAAAAGAGAAATGACGAATACGAGAGAATTAAATATAAAAGAAAATATAGAATAAGAAAGAAGAACATAAAACAAAGATAACGAGGAGAATAAAGATGATGAGATGTGGGGAAAAGGAAAGAAAATAATAATTGAGAAAGAGAGGGAAGAAGAAGAAAAAGAAGAAGAAGAAGAAGAAAAAGAAAAAAGAAGAAGAAGAAGAAGAAGAAGAAGAAGAAGATTAAAGGAGGGAGAGGAATAATTGCACAAGACTATATTGACAAGAGAGGAAGGTGGACAAATAATGAGGAAGGTTGATAACGAGAAGGGGAAAGCGATGAGGAAATGATGATATTGAAACGACAAGGACGATAGTTTCCTGAATCTTATTTGCTAATTAAACACACACACACACACACACACACACACACACACACACACACACACACACATATTCTCTGGTAGGGAGGGAGTTAGGGGGTGAAGGAATTTAAGAGGAGAAGGGAGTAAGAGGAGAAGGGGTAGGAGGTGAGGGGAGAAAGGGAAGGGGGAGAAGGAGGAGAGGTGAGGGGAGTACAAAAGGGAGAGGGGGTAGGAGGTGAGGGGAGTACAAAAGGGAGAGGGGGCAAGGGCAGGGGGGGGGGAAGAGGGGTGAGGGGAGGAAAGAGGGGAGAGGAGAATAAGGGAAGACACAGACATCCAGATGACCCCAGATAATTAATCACATTTCTCTTCCATCTCACTCCGCCTCCAATGAAATTATTTGTCAAAATATTTCAATTATTACTGCCCTCCCTCTCTTCTGCCAATTGTCTAGGTGTGTGTGTGTGTGTGTGGCAGAGGAGCATAACTCTCTCTCTCTCTCTCTCTCTCTCTCTCTCTCTCTCTCTCTCTCTCTCAAATGAACGACATCTTTCTGATACTCGTAAAGACAATCACATTTAATGACGTCACCATCATCATCCACTTTTCCTCTCCCATCCATTCCTCTCCTGTCCCTCCTCTTCCATCCACTGCCCTTCCTCTTTTATCCATCCATCTCCTATTCCCTCCCTTACCCTCCTCCTCTTCCTTCCATTCACTCCCCTCCTCGCTCCTCCTTCCCTTTCAGCCACTCCCTTCCTCTCCCTCCTCACCTCACCTCCACCTCCCCCATTCTTCCCCTCCTCTCCCTCGTCACCCCACCTCCACCTCCCCATTCTCCCTCACTCCTCACCCACCTCCCCTCCCCATTCTTCCCCTCCCCTCCCTCCCTCACCTCACCTCCACCTCCCCCATTCTTCCCCTCCTCTCCCTCCTCACCTCACCTCCACCTCCCCCATTCTTCCCCTCCCCTCCCTCCCTCACCCCACCTCCACCTCCCCCATTCTTCTCCTCCCCTCCCTCCCTCACCCCACCTCCACCTCCCCCATTCTTCTCCTCCTCTCCCTCCCTCACCGTCCCAATTTTGAGTATAACATCAAACTGCCATATAAAATATAAATAACTACACCCGATAAGAAGTTAGCACGTGACGCCATCATATCGTCTAATCTCTAATGACACTTCGTTAGCCCCTTAATTGAGTTCGTTCGTTAATATGGAACCACGAGGGCAGAGGGTGACTGATATGACCCATGGTATGTCGCGTGTTCGACTTCAATCATGGATGCAGAGTTTGATTTCAAGTAAGGATTTCTGGGCTGTTTGCCCTTATATATGATATTTATTCTTGGCACGTGAACTAACTGACTCTCTCTCTCTCTCTCTCATCAACTATCTGGTCACGTTCCTCACCTGTACATTCCTTCCTCCGCAAAAGAAAATCTAAAGAACTTGCCAAGACGCAATTCACAATTTCTCCAGCAGCAGCTCCTTCCATCATCCTCACCGTCTCTCAGAGGAAATCTTCACCCAGAGAGATAATCCGTCTCAGTCTCATTTCTCAGCCGCTCGTTTTAGCCTTCATTGGTGTAGTTCTTGAAGAGTAGTGATATAAGTTCTTCCAGGTCCCTCTTCACCCAGCGTCAGTGTCTCATAGTATTATTTACCCTAACACTAACGTAACCTACCCTACCCTAACCTAACCACTCTAACACTACCCTAACCTAACCTAACACAACACTAACACTAACCTAACCTAACACAACACTAACCAAACCTGACCATTTTACACGAGATATTCACGAGTGCTGCCTTTAAGTTGAGGCTGTGGTAGAGTTCTTTGATATTGTATACGGCTTCTGTGTACGACCAGAGAACATTATTATTTTCCTCTTGGCAGGAAAGGAAGCGAGAGGGAGTCAGACACCTACCTACCGACCTGCCCACACACACACACACGTCTAGACATTTAAGAGTGAACCCACAGTTATGTCACAAGTCAACACACGGTTACGTATCATATGACAGATTGAAGGAAGGACGATGGAATAGAATGAATTAGGATGGAATAAGATTGAATAGGATGGACTAGGTAAAGAGGTATATCTTCTGAATATTTTACCATCATAAACCATAACTAAGGTTCATTCATAATTCTTTATTGACCATTGAATATGTATGGTTAACGTTATAATATTAGCCATTAACCCCTTAAGTCTTCAAAGGATTAAATATCGCACTCAAGAGGTTAAATTTCTTCACAGAGCTACGTAGAAGAGTGTGGCCTTATAGTTTATGTCGGGTTTAGTCGGGTCTCGTAAGGGTGACTTGGTAAATGGTCTCGTGTCCTACTGGGCCCCTGTCTGACCTAACTCACCAGGATTGAGGCCCCAGTACGTGCTAGGGTCAGGGTACAGGGGCGGCGGAACACAGCCACCAACATGGATCTACTTTTTCCCGAGACTAAAACTAATATTACCCTAAATATATATTTTTTCCCTAGAATTATACGTGTGTTTCGTAATATATATAAAAATAAGGTCGTAGAATTATATACTTGAAAATTATAAACACCATAGTTTTTTACCTTAAAGATTTTAGGATTAATTCTAAAAACAGTTTTAAAAATAAGGATTGAGTTTACTTTTGACTGAAAATATATCAGAATTTTGTGTATATTAAAACATATTATAATTAAATCGAAACTACTATTGTATATCTAGACATAGTGATAAATAACCATATACTGTATCGTGTTGAGTTATGTTCGGAGATTAAGTAGTTAGAGTTAAACCTCCTCCACATGGTTAACTCGCCTCCAGCAAGCGGCTTAATCTAAAGGTTATAATAGTCTCAGCACTAAGGCCTTCACAGCTCACGACTACAGCATGCCAATGAACTGAAGGTAACGAGCGTCTTGAGCAGCCTTGAAATGACGCTATATTTTTCTAACTAATCACAGAGTTGCTTCACGGTGACTGCGTAATTATATCACCAGCGATGTCATCTTTTTCTCAATTAAAATTCAAAGGATGGAATTCGAACTGTTTTGCCAATATAGTTGTAGGTTATAGAACTACTGGAACCTTATATATAGTTTTAACACGATATATAAAGCACATGTAAACCCTATCATGATTAAACACGACACAGTTTACATAACACAACGTAACAACAACAGCAGAAGGTCAGGTTGGAACACCACACACACACACACATGTACAACACATAACAAACGGGAGACAGCAGCATGTATTGGGGTTCACCATCACTTTGTAATTCATTAGTGTAGTTCCCTGACCACCACGACCCTTCACAGCCACAAGGTAAGACTAAACAAGCTATATTATACGAGTCTATCCCCTTCTTCATTTATCCCAAACTATATTATACGAGTCTATCCTCTTCTTCATTTATCCCAAGCTATATTATACGAGTATATCCCCTTCTTCATTTATCCCAAGCTATATTATACGAGTATATCGCCTTCTTCATTTATCCCAAGCTATATTATACGAGTATATCCCCTTCTTCATTTATCCCAAGCTATATTATACGAGTATATCCCCTTCTTCATTTATCCCAAACTATATTATACGAGTCTATCCTCTTCTTCATTTATCCCAAGCTATATTATACGAGTATATCCCCTTCTTCATTTATCCCAAGCTATATTATACGAGTATATCGCCTTCTTCATTTATCCCAAGCTATATTATACGAGTATATCCCCTTCTTCATTTATCCCAAGCTATATTATACGAGTATATCCCCTTCTTCATTTATCCCAAACTATATTATACGAGTCTATCCTCTTCTTCATTTATCCCAAGCTATATTATACGAGTATATCCCCTTCTTCATTTATCCCAAGCTATATTATACGAGTATATCCCCTTCTTCATTTATCCCAAGCTATATTATACGAGTCTATCCCCTTCTTCATTTATCCCAAGCTATATTATACGAGTCTATCCCCTTCTTCATTTATCCAAAGCTATATTATACGAGTCTATCCCCTTCTTCATTTATCCCAAGCTATATTATACGAGTCTATCCCCTTCTTCATTTATCCAAAGCTATATTATACGAGTATATCCCCTTCTTCATTTATCCCAAGCTATATTATACGAGTATATCCCCTTCTTCATTTATCCCAAGCTATATTATACGAGTATATCCCCTTCTTCATTTATCCCAAGCTATATTATACGAGTATATCCCCTTCTTCATTTATCCCAAGCTATATTATACGAGTATATCGCCTTCTTCATTTATCCCAAGCTATATTATACGAGTATATCCCCTTCTTCATTTATCCCAAACTATATTATACGAGTCTATCCTCTTCTTCATTTATCCCAAGCTATATTATACGAGTATATCCCCTTCTTCATTTATCCCAAGCTATATTATACGAGTATATCGCCTTCTTCAATTATCCCAAGCTATATTATACGAGTATATCCCCTTCTTCATTTATCCCAAGCTATATTATACGAGTATATCCCCTTCTTCATTTATCCCAAACTATATTATACGAGTCTATCCTCTTCTTCATTTATCCCAAGCTATATTATACGAGTATATCCCCTTCTTCATTTATCCCAAGCTATATTATACGAGTATATCCCCTTCTTCATTTATCCCAAGCTATATTATACGAGTCTATCCCCTTCTTCATTTATCCCAAGCTATATTATACGAGTCTATCCCCTTCTTCATTTATCCAAAGCTATATTATACGAGTCTATCCCCTTCTTCATTTATCCCAAGCTATATTATACGAGTCTATCCCCTTCTTCATTTATCCAAAGCTATATTATACGAGTATATCCCCTTCTTCATTTATCCCAAGCTATATTATACGAGTATATCCCCTTCTTCATTTATCCCAAGCTATATTATACGAGTATATCCCCTTCTTCATTTATCCCAAGCTATATTATACGAGTATATCCCCTTCTTCATTTATCCCAAGCTATATTATACGAGTATATCCCCTTCTTCATTTATCCCAAACTATATTATACGAGTATATCCCCTTCTTCATTTATCCCAAGCTATATTATACCCTCTATACATATTTATATAATTAGTAACGCATTTTCCCCCACTCAGATCCCTGCCACAGATACTGACCATTGGTTGTTCTCAATGGCGTGTTGCTTAATCTTGTACTGTATTCTATAAGCACGCTAGTTTATATTCTCAAACTTGCTTGAAATAAATACAGAATATATTTTCTAGGTATATATAAGAAAGACCCTATTGGTGCATATACGAGTGTCTGGGTAATGTATGTCTCACAAATAGTTGACACACGACACTAGGCAACCTTCCCCAGGAGAGAGAGAGAGAGAGAGAGAGAGAGAGAGAGAGAGAGAGAGAGAGAGAGAGAGAGAGAGAGAGAGAGAGAGAGAGAGAGAGAGACCTGCATATAAAAGACCTCACCTATTTTCTGGTATAGAGATATATGGACACTGTAAAAGGGTTCCTGATTTATGGTGGTATACACACACAGTAAAGCTCACTATATATATGCCACCAGTGTTATTGTCAAAGAGACCTGGGGTTGGGTGGGGTGGGGTGGGGTGGGGTGGGGTGGGGTGGGGTGGGGTGGGGTGGGGTGAGGTGAGGTGAGGTGGGGCGGGGTGGTGCGGGGTGGGGTGAGGTGAGGTGAGGTGGGGTGGTGTGGAGGGGTTCAAGTGAGTGAAAGATTAATGAAGTGAGTGAGGGTGAATAAATGGGATATTAAAGAAAGTGAGTGAGTTAGTGAGTGAGACAAGACGATAAGAAAGATTGGGATGGAAGGGAAGATTGCGTATGTGTGAGAGAGAGAGACACACACACACACACACACACACACACACACACACACACACACACACACACACACACAGCCCCAAAAAATTTCAAAGAACTATAAGGCTGTTCAGTATACCAGAGAGGAGAGTAACTGGTTGAAATTAATTGAAAAAGTTGTAGCCAAAAAAAGATCGTATCAAGGGGGAAGAGAACAGTGTGGGCTTACAGAAGGGGATAGAATGTATTTGTGGTATTTAGGGAGATGTGGATAAAAAACAATTGGTAGGGTAGATATAAAAGCGGTGTGGGAAGTATTGAAAAAAATGTTTAAGAGTGTGTGTGGGGTGAAGGAGGGAGTGGGTGGGGTTAAAAAAATATGCTTGAGATAAGTTGTGGTGTGGTGTGGTGTGGTGTGGTGTGGTGTGGTGTGTTGTGTTGTGTTGTGTGATGTGGTGTGGTGTGGTTTGGTGTGTTGTGGTGTGTCGTGGTGTGGTGTGGTGTGGTGTGTTGTGTTGTGTTGTGTTGTGTTTCACCGTCCTTACCATAAACGTATTAAAGACGGAATCAGGATGTTAATAAAGGAGCAAATTAAAAGTACCAAAATAAGGTGACTGAGAGGAGCATATAGGAAACATAGGGTACAGGTAATGCACTACAGGATACATAAATATTTAGATAATTTCGCAGGTACACACAGGTAACTCGATAATTATATAGGTAACTCTAGATAAATACACAGGTACACACAGGTAACTTTACAACTATACTACAGTTTTCCCTCTATCTTATACCCTCAGTTTATCTTCTGGTTCCATCACAGTTTGTCAGTTTTTATTCTCTCCATTTTCACTACTTTCCTCTTTATTCCTGCTTCTACTGTCTCTCCCTTTCATCAACCCTTCTCAACTCCTCCGCCTTCACCCCTCCCCTCCAGTCCACATCACTTCCACGGATTTGTTCATCATGTTCACTATCCATTGATACTTCTCCAATACACGTTCCCTACCTCCCTCCCTCCCTACTTCCCTCCTTCCATTCCCTCCAAACACAACATTTTATCCTTAAAGTCTTTTCCCAGTGACTTCCCTTCCTCCCCCCTTCCCCCTCCCTCCTTCCTTCCTTCCCCCTCCCTTCCTCTCGTCCCAGAATAAGCCAGCAACATTCCCTCTCATGTACAGACTAACACTCAGGCATGCACGACTTTATCAAGGCTCCAGGGACGGTATGCCAAACAAGGGACACCATTTAGAATTTAACGTCATTCCTCTCTCAGTACCCAAGCATGTTTTAGTGTGTGTATATAAAATTGCATTATGTATAACCTTACTGATCAGCTCTTCACTCACTCCACCTGTTAATCTTGGCTTGTGGACATACAGTCACACACGAACACAGATTATCCACTCACCAAGACTGATCCATATTAGGACAGTTAATCCACCAGGGCGGGTTGGATTAAAATCAACACTGAACTCCCTCAATCGTTCTAGCTTAAATACTTCAGCTATACTATATGTTTAAGCCAACACAATACAGCATCGCTTCCTCTTCCTCCGATAAGAGCTTCTCGACTTTTTCTACACCAACTTAGTTTTTGTTTCCAGCGCTCGGTTGACTGGCTGGCTCTGTCTGATCTCACTGTTTCATCGCCACCAACCACAAGCAGAGTTACTTCTTTTTTTATTTGTTTACTTCTACGTAACTAACTTTGTAGACTTCACGACCTCATCTCAACCAACTAGAAGCAGAGTTATTTTGTTTACATATTTACTTCTCCATAACTGACTTTACCTTCACTTACGAGTTCTTTAACCTCTTCTCTCGTGCCTATCATAAATTGTACTGAAATAAAATGCGTTTCTTTTTATACATTCGCAAACTTTACCTAAATGCTCTTGAGTCTCAGTACAAGTTCAACGCCATTGTAACCTAACCTAACCTAACCTAATCTAACCTAACCTAACGTAATATAACATAACGTAACATAACCTAATATAACCTCACCTAACCTACCCTACCTCAACACAGCAATAATTTACCTCAGCACAGCAATAATTCCTCTCAGCACAGCAATAATTCACCTCAGCACAGCAATAATTCATCTCAGGACAGCAATAATTCATCTCAGCACGGCAATAATTCACCTCAGGACAGCAATAATTCACCTCAGCACAGCAGTAATTCACCTCAGGACAGTAATAATTCACCTCAGCACAGCAATAAATCACCTCAGAACAGCAATAATTCACCTCAGAACAGCAATAATTCACCTCAGAACAGCAACAATTCACCTCAGCACAGCAGTAATTCACCTCTGGACAGTAATAATTCACCTCAGCACAGCAGTAATTCACCTCAGCACAGCAGTAATTCACTTCAGGACAGCAATAATTCCCTCCTCACCGCGTCTATTAATTAATGTACCTGGCCAAGGGATGGGTGGGTCTCCTCCTTCTCCTCCTTTAACAATGTTTAATTATCTCTCCCCTTTAGTTAACACGACCCAACGAGACCACTCACCTGTGCTACCTGTGAGTGAGCATTGTGGTAGTGTAGTGTCTCATTAACAACAGACCCACCGATGATTTGTGTTCCTTTACATACATACATACCTGTACATACATACATACATACATACATACACAGGAGGTAACAAACCCACATGCGTACACACTCACACACATCATGTAACAAGTCTTCAATCATACTCTCTCTCTCTCTCTCTCTCTCTCTCTCTTTCTCTCTCTCTCTCTCTCTCACACACACACACACAGAGCATAATCAATCTGTGTCCTGGGACCCCGTAAGCCAAGTGGCGTGCCTCCTGTCAGTAACTGTTAGGGTCCAGACACCAGTTAGTTAAGTGGTAAGGTCTTCGATTCAATTACGTTAGTGGTAAGGGTCCAGGCACAAGACAAGTAAGTAGTAGATTGTTTAGGCACCACTCAATTAAGTGGCAGGTATCCAGGTACCATTCAAATAAATGGCATGAATCCAGGCACCCGTCAATTAAGTGGTAGGGGGTCCAGTCACCAATTAAATACATGATAGGGTACTAAACCTTGTATCTGTATCGTGGTCTAAGTGAGCCTGATGGATGTAGTCTCACACCTCCAATTAAGGGTAATATTTACTGTAGCGACATTTGGGGATGTGAGCCCAGGTGTATAGGACAACACAGGAGGGTTTTGTGACTAATTAGCCGTTGGGTCGCGTTTCCTTAGTGGTCATAATAACATCATCCTTCACTCAGGTATATATCCGGAGGTTCTTTTTATAAATCACGTAAGATACGATACAATGTTAACTGTTAAAAACAAGTTAAAGTTACACTAATTCTTCACGTAAAATAAGATTATGTTCCTAATTATAATTACGAGGAAAGTTGTTGATAAAAAAAGAAACGCCGAATTTTTGTCAGGAAACTTCTTTGTAATGTCTAATATATTATAACCTAACCTAACCTAACCTAACCTAACCTAACCTAACCTGACCTAACCTGACCCCCTTCAGGTATAGTAAGGGTGTCTAATTATCAGGTGAAATAAACAGGAGGGGGACTAATCTTCAAGTCGTCCGATACACGTGTACACAGACAAACGTTTTCTCCTTAACTACAAAAAATAATGCTTTACATCCCAGTCTACCGCCAGTCACAAAATTACTTTTTTTTCTTTAACAATACACAAATGCAGGTGGAACGTTAACTAATTGCGTAGAGCAACTCCATATTTTTATCAAGTTTCCCTCACCAGCCAGGCGTCGATAGAGGTAACACGACGATCAATGTGTAATTGTTTCCTCTCTCACTTATTCACGTCAACACAGGTGACTGACTCTCTCACCTGCCTGTGTCTATTTCACCTGCATGTATTTATCTCACCTGTCTGTGCCCACAGCAATATTACGATGGCTGAAGTGTCTCTACCCAAAATATAATTAAATTTCTAGATATACTGTTAGGATAATGAATTGTGTATTTTGTGTATTTTTCTATTCTGTAATTTATTTCGTATAGTAATGTAGATAAATATAGAGAATGTTGTATTTTCATTTGTTGTGGCGAAGTTTCAGACAGGTTGTGGTGTGTAAACAAAACCAGCATCGGCGACACTTGTTCTCGACTGTGTTGTGGATGTGTGTCCAGGGAAGACCTATAACTATAACACTTTACTATAACGTTATACCACAACACGGGGCCGCCATCATGGAGGTTCGGGCATTATGTACACAACACAGCTGTCTGATCTGCGAGCGTCACCCAAGCTGCTCCCGTAAGACTCTCACACCCGTGTTATACTGACTTGCGTGTTATACTGACTGGCGCGTGTTATACTGACTGGCGTGTTATACTGACTGGCGCGTGTTATACTGACACCGCCAACTGTAATATTTTTATACTGAGTGCAATACCAAAGTTCTTCTTCACCTCGTACCATAAAACACAGCACCAGTACGAGCAATGAACAGCGCTTGACGATCCTCTCTACACCGATATGAAATCCTTGTGGAATCTACTACGCCAGACGAACGCTAACTCACCTTCCTTATATAGTGTGGATATTCGCTCTCTCCGTATCAAACTGCGAGGTACAGAACATTCACTTTCTGTTTCGTAGCCTATATTTTTCTTTACCAGTCTTTCTTTCCTCTCTTTCCTCTCTCTATTAATTTTCCCATTCTCTTTCATGTCCTCACTCTCTCACACACACACACACACACACACACACACACACACACACACACACCATCACCTCCGGGGTTACATAAAAATTTACCAGTCCTCATTTACATACGCTGTAGCTTCCTAGCCTGATTATACACCATCAAAATGCCAGCTGAGGCAGAGGCTATAACAGCACTCGTTCAGGATTAACTTGAACTAATATCATTTACGTCCAGAGCAGTCAAGCTTAATTATTCAGGTTTTGTATATAATGATACCCGAGGCCATCATTTATTTATTTATTGATTTATTTATGTTTTCAATTTGAAGTTGTATAGTCTATCTATCTATCTATCTATCTATCTATTTGTGTGTGCGAAAATCCAATAGAAATAAATGAATGGTTAAATTATATTATATGAGAGCTCAGCCATGTTATTTTTTTTTGGTCCACTCTGTAACTGTGTATTTTTTCTAGACTGTTTCAATATCACTAATCGATAGAGTTTACGTAAGTGGAGTAGGTTAGAGTTAAGATAGTTAGAACAGATTGTAACTTATTAACCCACACGACACAGCTTTTTCTTTAGGTATAAAAGTTACACAAATGCCTCAACTTAGTCAAGAACTCTGGTTTACTGGCCGTGATTATAAGTTTTTTTTTTTAAAGCAATTTCGAGTAATTAGCGCCGAGAAAGAGTACATTGTTTTCACTAAGTTTAACTAATTACTACACTAACACATAAAAAAAATGTTTTCGTACCCACGACTTTACCCGGAGTGTAGGTGGGTGGGTTCTACTCCAGCCAGGGTGTAGGTGGGTGTGTTCTACTCCAGCGAGAGTGTAATTGGGTGGGTTCTACTCTAGCCAGAGTGTAATTGGGTGGGTTCTACTCCAGCAAAGGTGTAGGTGGGTAGTTCCTACTCTAGTCAGAGAGAAGAGTGAGTGCAGGAGGTTGAGAGGTCATTCTCCAGCTAGATAGTTCACAGTCATACTTAGTGTGTCGTAAACTCGGCGGGTAAGTAGAATGTATCGTGGCAGCTCCAGGAAGCAACACCAACGCTAAATAATACTCGCACACTCCCAAACTTTCACTCTTTACACTCTCCCAATCACACTCACTCTCACTTTCTCATTCTCACACTCGCCCACATATTCACTCGTTTACACTCTCAATCTCACAGGTCCTAAAACATTTCTCCAAATGGACCCAAAAAACATTTTCTCTCGCAGACTAAATACAACTCCAAGGGGCAGATCGAGAACTACAATGGGATTCATTTCTCAGAGAACGTAAATCTACATCACGATTTTATTCCTACGAGTTTTGCAAAGATTGATTTCCCAGCCACCTTCAGAGTTCTACAAAAAAATTATTTCCCACACTTGAAGTAACAGTGGGCAAATGTAGGTGATCCAGGGTCCAACACAGCATCATACATGTGAGGCAGAGTAACAAATAAGTGTATTCTGAGACTACACTGAGACTCCCCTTCCACTTCCCCTTCTCTTCTTCCATCCTACCCCTCCTCCACCTCCCTCTCTTGCCATCCTCCCCTTACTCCCCCTTCCCATCCTTCCCCTACCTCTCATACCATCCCCCCTCCACACCCCCTCCTCTTGCCAATATCACCGCCGCTGATCCCATCATTACTCGCCGTCATCGTCAGTGTCTAGTGGAACAGTTTTACACATTATGAGGAACAACACAAGATACCTGAGTGTTGTGAAGCGTCGCACCTCACACAGAGATTTACATATTTTGTGGTGTGTGGCAGCTGATGATGGAGGAGGTGGAGGAGGTGAGGAGAAGTGGAGGAGGTAAAGAGAGGTGGAGGAGGTGAGGAGAAGTGGAGGAGGTAAAGAGAAGTGGAGGAGGTAAAGAGAAGTGGAGGAGGTGAGGAGAAGTGGAGGAGGTGAAGAGAAGTGGAGGAGGTAAAGAGAAGTGGAGGAGGTGGGGAGAAGTGGAGGAGATGAGCATTAGAATAAATTAGAGAGTAGGGGAGAATAACAGAGAACTGGAGAGGAAATAATAAGAAGGAATGGTAAATGAGTAATGATGATCAATAGGAGAGAACGGACGATAAACTGAGTATAGAGGAAAATAAATAAACTAAATGAGAGAAAGAAGGAAGTAAAAGAATAGAAGGATTGTCACCATTTTTTCATTCTTCTTCATCTGTTTCTTCCTCTCTGACCACCTGCTTACCTATCAGTCTGCCTCATTCTGATTACCTTCTTGTCTACTTACCTATCTACCTGTTTCCCTATCCGTCTACCTATCACTCTCTCCCCCTGCTTGCCTGCTCCCCCTATCCGCCCGCGGCCTTGCCTGCTCGCGCCCACAACCTGTGCAGTCAATCAAACGCAATTGACTTCGCTGCTGAAGGCATTTCTCCAAGTTGCAGACAACCAATCAACGAGTAGCGCCGCTCCAGCCCACACGAGTGAGGCGATCATTGTGTTCACTGACCACCACCACCACCAGACCTTACCTCCAACACCACCACCACCACCAGACCTTACCTCCAACACCACCACCACCACCAGACCTTACCTCCAACACCACCACCAGACCTTCCCTCCAACACCACCACCAGACCTTCCCTCCAACACCACCACCAGACCTTCCTTCCAACACCACCACCACCACCAGACCTTCCTTCCAACACCACCACCACCACCAGACCTTCCTTCCAACACCACCACCACCACCACCAGACCTTCCTTCCAACACCACCACCACCACCAGACCTTCCTTCCAACACCACCACCACCACCACCAGACCTTCCTTCCAACACCACCACCACCACAACCATAGACCTTCACTCCACCACCACCACAACCATAGACCTTCACTCCACCACCACCGTCTCTCTATCTCTCATCCACTAACCATCCCCCTCTCTCTCTCTCCTCTCTCTCTCTCTCTCTCTCTCTCCCCGTCTCATACCAAGGCTTCTCGCTCTTCCTTTACGGCCAATAAATCTTCACAATATTCCTTCAACATTTTCCTGACACAAGTTTTTTTTCTTTCCGCCTCAAATGTGAGTCCATTTTTACCTCCGTTTTGTCTTCAAGTTAAACATCCAGGGAATTCCGCGCCTTTCACTCCTTCATGATGGTAATATTTTCTTCTTCCTTTTTTTCTTCTTCCTTCTCTTGTTACTCAGTATTTTCTATGCTTAGCTTCTTCTTATTCCTCCTCTTCATCTTCCTCTTTTCTTCTTCCTTCTCATTACTCGATCATTCTTTCTGTTGTTGTCTTCTTATTCCTCCTCCACCTCTTCTTCTTCTTCTGTTTCTTCCTCCTCTTATCCATTCATTCTTTTCCTACCTTTTGTCTTCTTATTATTTCTCTTCTTCTTCATCCTGGTTGTCTTCTTCACATTCCATCTCTTCCTCCTCTTCATCCTCACGTCACTCAGGTTTTTCCTATTTGTAGTCTCCTTTATATTCCTTTCATTCTTCTTATTCTTCTTCTTCACATTACTCAATCCTTTCCTCCGTGTTGTCTTCTTCTTATCCCTCCTCCTCCTCCTCCTCTTCTTATCTTTCCTCTTCCTCATCCTCTTCTTCCTCTTCCTCTTCCTCCTCTTCTCCCACTAAGTCCACAGCAAGTTTCCTCATTCTGTGGGTAGCCCTTACGTATTCCTCTTCATCCCAGTGAGTTAATTACTGCGCCAGTGTTGGGTAAAATAAGTACCCTGTAAAATAAGAACTTCGTAAAAATAAGTAACTCATTAAATATGTACCTCGTAAAATAAGTACCGAGGTTGTCTCACAGCTGGCCCGACATCAACAACACAATTTACACATCCACTTACAGATCACGTGAGGGTAGGAACATCAATCTATTATTACCAAGTGTTGTGGGTGACCAGTACCATCCCACACCTACTTGTCTGTCATTCCTTAATAGTGTGTGATAAGGCCCCCCAGCGTTTAGTGACTCTGCTAGCATGGTTCTCTCTATTATATCTGCCAAAACGGTATCTCTACTAGCATGGGTCGTTCTATTAATATCTGAAACACGCTGACTCTGCTAGCATGGGTCGCTCCATTATGTCTGCCAAAACCAGAAATCCCGCTGCGCTATCACATTATGCGTGGCCATTCACAGGCAATGGTGAGGTATCAAGCACACCGCCCTGATCCACAACTGCCCTGCCAGCTGTGATGGGATGAAGGCGGGGAGGGTACTACCTACCCCCACACTTCATGCCGCCTCACTCCATCACGATAACATATGTAGGGATTGTCTATCGTAGGAATTGCTTACTGTAGGAAATTGTCTATTGTAGGAATTGTCTATCGCGCTTTAGTATATATTTCGTTGGTAAGGAGTATGATGGCCTGTTGGGAATATACACACAGATACTCTCAGATTAGACTACACACACACACACACACACACACACCGCTTGAGAAATTTCCCTCAGAAACAACTTTTTTAATCGTTTAAATAAAGAGTAAAAAATACAAATAAATAATGACAAAAAAATAACCCGAATAAAACAAATAAGAAAAGATAATTATAACAACTTAAGACGATAATGATTTACACCTGGCGGCCGACCAACACACTGACGAGAGATAAAAACCCAGCAGTATATGATACGACACGTTGAGGAGTAATCTCAAACAATCTCAAGTCTCCTGATGTTATCTCTTTGAGCCTTATAGTCTCACTTTCTTCTTCTTCTTCTTCTTCTTCTTCTTCTTTTTTCTTCTCCTTCTTCTTCTTTTTCCTCTCTCTCTCTCTCTCTCTCTCTCTCTCTCTCTCTCTCATCCAATCCTCTTCATCTCCATCTCTCTATTCTCTCCCTATCTTTCCATCCTTCTCTTCCTGTCTCTTCCTGTTCTTTCCTCCACTCTCTTCCCCTCCTCTTATCATCACTCTGGAGTCATCATCTACAAGTAAAAATATTCCGTAGTGGACAATAGCTTACAATGTAATCAGGTACCGACATCTCCGAAGCCCACGGAGATGACTCTCTCTCTCTTTCTCTCTCTCTCTCTCTCTCTCTCTCTCTCTCTCTCTCTCTCTCTCTCTCTCTCAGTAATGACCTCAGGCTGTTGGTAGAAGACCCTAATAGCCTCCGGGCTGTTGGCAGATTATAATGACTTCAGGGCTGTTGGTAGAAGACCCCAATTACCTCAGGACTGTTGGTAGAAGACCCTAATTACCTCAGGACTGTTGGTAGAAGACCCTAATTACCTCAAGACTGTTGGTAGAAGACCCTAATAACCTCCGGGCTGTTGGCATATTATAATGACTTCAGGACTATTGGTAGAAGACCCCAATTACCTCAGAACTGTTAGTAGAAGACCCCTAATGACCTCAGGGCTGTCAGTAAAAGATCCTAATGACGTCAGGACTATTGGCAGAAAAAGCGAACGACCTCAGGGAGGCTGTTGGCAGAAGACCCTACTCACTCACTCAGAATCGTTCTGGTTGGCGTGAACTTGCTGAAGCGGCCAAGAGCCTTGATTGGTTCACCGTGCCAAGGAAGGAAGGAAGGAAGGAAGGAAATCACTAAGAACTCGTTTGTTAGTTCACGACCTGATCCTCTGAGACCCCGAAGGACTGTAGATGTTCAGGACAGATATTTAACAAGTTTCCTTCAGAAGATGTGATTAATCAGGTTGTTGTAGTTCTCCCAGAGATAATTTGTGACCATTATAAGGAGATATCGCTGGGAGATCACTGGAGGTCTTGATGAGAGGAGCTACCTGACGGAGGGCCACCACTGGAGGTCTTGATGAGAGGAGCTACCTGACGGAGGGCCACCACTGGAGGTCTTGATGAGAGTAGCTACCTGACGGAGGGCCACCACTGGAGGTCTTGATGAGAGGAACTACCTGACGGAGGGCCACCACTGGAAGTCTTGATGACGGAAACTACCTGACGGAGGGCCACCACTGGAGGTCTTGATGACGGAAACTACCTGACGGAGGGCCACCACTGGAGGTCTTGAAGAGAGGAACTACCTGACGGAGGGCCACCACTGGAGGTCTTGAGAGGAACTACCTGACGGAGGGCCACCACTGGAGGTCTTGATGAGAGGAGCTACCTGACGGAGGAAACACTACAATCTCACGCCAGTCCCTGAAGGAGGAAGAAGGAGCGTTTACCTACACGTGCCAGGATCCCAACATACTCCCCAAAGAACACCTGACGCACAGGTAATTAAACACTACACGAAATATGCCTCTCTCTCTCTCTCTCTCTCTCTCTCTTAACATTTATACACCACCAAATAAAATATAATACCAAAAGATTAATTAATTCTTCCTCCATCTCTAACTTACAAACCAACAGCCAAAAACCTCATTCACACGACCTTCAAATATATAGTTTAATTCACTTGAACATCACTACAAAATATCGTCTTCTAAAAAAAAATCAAAACTAACTCGGCTTCTCAGTATAAAACTTCACAGAACGAAACGACTTGCATGTATTATCTTGGTTGCCAGACGCCAACTCGTTATTCTTCCAGTGAAATTTTGACTCAAGGAAAATTGGGGAAATGACTCCATCTTGAATCAAAAATATACTTGAGAGGAGAAATGTTTGGAGAGAACTGTTCATGTTCTCTCTCTCTCTCCCTCTCATATGTTGCTTCTCTATTATATTATACGTACATGTTATTCACTGATGTGTGTGTGTGTGTGTGTGTGTGTGTATGTGTGTGTGTGTGTGTGTGTAGTTATATGATAAACATATCTTAAGGATCTCTATATGTGTATGTATGTATGTATGTATGTATGTATGTATGTATTTGTATATGTATGTATGTAATATGATTTGAGCCACAGTACACTAAACACATCTCTTTACCCCAGAACAAGTTTGAGGTCAGCTAAAGACTCCCCACAACCGATCGTGTAGATTCAGGCAGCAAATATCACATTATTTTATCAACGGAAATATTTTCAATTGTATATCGTCCATTCCCAGCGAGTTTTATTAAGCCATTTCAATTTCTAATATAATTCAGGCCAGCCGGTAAGATAAATCACACTGCCAAATGTTGTTTTATGAATAATGTAAAATGGGTCATGTTCTAAGTGCCTATTTCAGCAAGAGTTATGTGTCACAGCTGCTGGAGGGAAACGGTCTTTACAGCATTAATATTATCGTCATGGACTTGGAATCTCAAAGCTTCTTAAGTCGAATTTTCCCTTCAGCTGAAGACGTAAGCGTTCAGCCCCCCCCAAAAAATTAAAGCCAAACACTATTACCATTGACAGACGTTTGACAGACTCTAGGTTACTAAAAGAGTCTAATTAATGAAAATATTCAGGTTTATAATATATTCTAACGTAGTAATTTCCAAGTAATATAAGATAAGATGAAAGATAATTTAGTGTTGTTGTGATGGTGACGATTCTGAGGCTGCCATCACTCACCCTCCAACATCTACAACACACCAACACTCATCCTCCAACATCTACAACACACCAACACTCACCCTCCAACATCTACAACACACCAACACTCATCCTCCAGCATCTACGACACACCAACACTCACCCTCCAGCATCTACAACACACCAACACTCATCCTCCAACATCTACAACACACCAACACTCACCCTCCATCATCTACAACACACCAACACTCATCCTTCAACATTTACAACACACCAACACTCATCCTCCAACATCTACAACACACCAACACTCATCCTCCAACATCTACAACATAATCAGCGTGAGGTCGTATCTGAATCAGGACGTCCGATAATTACTGTATATGACAACTATTACAACAATGACTTCAATGACGAGGCCGACATTAACGACTATGACGACGACTTCAACTACGACGACAGCATCAATGACAGAGACGACACAACGACGCCAAAGTGTGTCATAAGCTCATGTCCGCTGGTACTGGTAAACTAATCATGACAGGTAAAACACACTCACACACGTACCTGAATATTGGCGTGTTAAGTGTCCCCAAGGAGCTGTAAACACACACTTACCTGCAAAGACAAAGAAAAGTAATAATTAACATGACACACTTCACCTGTGCCTTCACCAAGATAACTAAACAGTCAAGGTGTTAAATGTTGTTCACCTTGTAATTATAACACCTGTATAGCCAGTATCTAAGCCAGGTATGTGCAACACGTATATTGTAAGAAAATGAAAAAAGAAGTTTAGGTTCTGCTGGATTAAACGTCAATCAAACTTAACCAAACCTAATCTAACCTAACCTAATATATGTTAACCTATCTAAAGCAAAGGAAAGAGCTAACCTAACCTAACCAAGATGAACGAGATGAGACTAAGTAGTACCCATCGCACACGCCAGGTAAGGTCTACCTTAAACCTGAAGCCTCACGAAATAGAGCCTTAAAAAAAGTTACCTTTCATGTTTCTTGATTTAATTCCTTACTCAACCACCGAAACCTTAACCAACACTTTAACTCACTCACTCTTTAACATTCTACGCAGCACCCCAGTGTGTCAGCACCGCGTCACTACCACCGTCACAATAAGCACGTTTGGTGGTAATGGTAGACTGAGAAATACCTCGTCTCTCAGGTGTGAATTGAAGCCGCTCCTTAACCTATACTTGAAACTGGGGGCGACACTTGATTCATCTTACCAAGTGTCTACTCAGTATTCTCACACGACTTCTATACTATGTCACAGGGTTAGTAATGCTGTATTTTTTTTCCTAGTGGCTTTATTATGTTATATGCCTGAAACAGTCCTGACAGGTTATGGTTCTGAAATTCCCAAGTGCTTAGTGTGTAAGTGCTGTCTTCTTCGTGTATTAACACTTTGAACTATATTACAATTCAGACGGTATATTTTCAGTGCAACTTTAAATCCCACTATTATTTTCATTGTTTGTATTTTGTAGTTATTTACAGTAAAATTTCAATCCAATTTTCGACTGTTCATACACTAAAACGAAACAGTGTGATACAATTATTGTCCCTCCAGTTAAGTGAAAAATTTACCTTAAGATTCTTCGACAATTCATCTTTATGCCATATCTTAAGTGAGTCAGATGTGTCCAAATATCTCAATTTTGGGATGAATTTTTCAACATACGAAGCGTTGAGAGCTCCGGAT
This sequence comes from Homarus gammarus, assembly GCA_958450375.1. Lineage (NCBI taxonomy): Eukaryota > Metazoa > Arthropoda > Malacostraca > Decapoda > Nephropidae > Homarus > Homarus gammarus. Next base: position 193,456 of record CAUDMG010000401.1, on the reverse strand, counting down.
TGTGACCTGTAGAGCAAACAGAACGAGACTCCTCTATTCACTAATAAGCTGTAATTAATGTCTCTTTATCAACTCTAATTGGTAATGATAGACTGACAAGGCGGAAGGTTATTGACAGCAATTACCCCTTCTGTCTGTCTGCCTGTCTGTGTTGTCTGTCTGTGAGTGTAGAGGTGATGTTCAGTCGTTCATTAGTAACTCTACACCAGCGGATTTATGTTCCTTCAGGATCACTCGCAGGTAATTAGGTTGTACAGGTGTGACGCTACAGGTGTGGGAGTGACGCTACAGGTGTGGGTGTGAGGCTACAGGTGTGGATATGACGCTACAAGTGTGTTACCACAATATATTACCAATAGATCTGTAATGAATAAACTCTCTCTCTCTCTCTCTCTCTCTCTCTCTCTCTCTCTCTCTCTCTCTACTCAATATTATGATTATATATTATGATTTGTTCACGAGATTATACAATAGATAATTACCCTTCATTACAATTCTACCCAATAGATAATTACCCTTAATTACAATACTACTCAATATATAATTACCCTTCATTACGATACTACACAATATATAGGCCTAATTACCCTTCATCACGTCACTATACAATCATTAGTCTCTCATAATTACTCTCCATGTCTGACTTCATATCCATCAAGGTTTTAATTCAATAATACCGGATGATGATGGGATTAATTTAATTGTGAATTGATTAACTATTCTCCCTCTTATGTGTTCTCCATAAAGCTGGCTCTCTCTTTCTCTCTATCTCTCTCTCGATGTGACTGAATCTGTAGAGGGAGAGTGGGTGAGAAGGGACTCTCTCTCTCTCTCTCTCTCTCTCTCTCTCTCTCTCTCTCTCTCTCTCTCTCTCTCTCTCTCAGACCGTCAACCAGGATAAATGGGAAGCCGAAAATTGGATTTCCTCCGATATATACAAAATAATGGAACACTTTAATTGTTACCATTAGGAGAAAAGTGACACCTGGACGAGATGTTCCAACACTCTTACCTGGTGGTCATTAGTTACCTTCGTGATCGCCATCTTTGTTTACTAGTTTGCAAAAGAATAGGGTTTTGTGTGTGTGTGTGTGTGTGTGTGTGTGTGTGTGTGTGTGTGTGTGTGTGTGGTGAAGCTCCAAGATGATATAGTTTATAATATTATAACTACGTCACACAAGAGCCCCGTTATTACCTTCATTACGCCAGAATTACAATAATTACATTATTCTTGTATTATTGGATCGTAACCTGACTACTGAGTAAATCCCTTGACGTCTGAAAACCTGTGTGTGTGTGTGTGTGTGTGTGTGTGTGTGTGTGTACAAAAGTCATTGTTTACCTATAAAATATATAGTATAAGCCTTTATGTGTGACTCCTCTTTCCCCTCCCTCACACTCTACCCTCCCTCCCTGCCTCCCTCCCTCCCTCCCTCCCTCACACCCTCCCCTACTCTATTCACTCTGTCTCCTCCTTCCTCTAATCCCTAACTAACCTTCACTTTCCTAACCAGACTATAATCCATCTCCCCCCCCCCCCGTCATCCTCCTCCTATTATCTCACTCACTATCCCACCACCTCCTCTCACTCCTTCTCTTCCTTCTCACTACCCTCTATCCCTCCTTCTCTTCCTCCCCTACCCTCTTCCCTCCTTCTCTCTCGTCTTTCTCCCTCCATCTCTCTCTCTCCTCATTACCCTCTTCCCTTCTTCTCTCTGTCCTCATTCTCTTCTTCCTCCTTCTCTCACTACTCATTCTCTCCTTCCTCCCTTCTTCTCTCTCTCTTCCTTACCTTCCCCTCATCACCTTTGCGCCCTCGGGAGTAAGAACATCCAATTAAGTTTCTCATTTATGTGTTGTTATGTCATTAGAGGAACATCTTTTATGACACTAAATGAATACAAACGTGGAGGAGGGAGAGAGAGAGAGAGAGAGAGAGAGAGAGAGAGAGAGAGAGAGAGAGAGAGAGAGAGAGAGAGAGAGAGAGAGAGAGAGAGAGAGAGAGAGAGAGAGAGAGTCTGGCACAATAAAAGTAATTTGGACGCCAATCAGCAGTTGACCATCTTGGATATTGGCCAAGGAGGAACTTACCTCACTAGGGGGCGGGACCGTGAGACACATAAGAGCTGTGTCTGCTATCTGGGTGTGAATGTAAATGGTCTGGATGAAACCATTAGACCTATGGTGTGGTAGTGGTGGTGGTAGTGGTGGTAGTGATGGTGGTAGTGGTAGTAGTGATGGTGGTGGTAGTATTGGTGGTAGTGGTGGTAGTGGTAGTAGTGATGGTGGTGGTAGTGGTGGTAACAGACGACTATTTTAACATCCTACTGTCAAGTCGGGTCGTGTGTGGCAATAGAGGAAGACACAAAGCTTAAATGGTAATAAATGGCCACCCAGACAGACAAACAGACAAACAGACAGAGAAGACAGACAGACAGACAGACATTACAAGAGCTTGTGTCTGGAAGAAGAACCAAACCTTAAGGGACTCACTCACTCACTCACTCACTCACCCACTCACTCACTCACTCACCCACTCACTCACTCACTCACTCACTCCTGACGATGAAGAGCTCTCACGGATGAATGAAGTCTTGGCGATAAAAGAACTCCGCTGTGTCCTCCTTACTGGTTGGACAGCTCTCATTGTACAGTCTGGCACGACTCTTACAGTGCTCTCGTCATGATAAGAGTAAGGGGGGGGGGAGGATAGTTAAACTCTTGATCTCCTAAAGCTGGAGAACTCTTAGGGTAAGATGTAAATATTGTAAATAAGAGTTCTGCGGGCTCTCATCGGTAAAGAGTCCCACTACGTTCTTACTAGTGGTTTAAACAGTGCGCCAAGAGCTCGTCATAATAAGGAGCTTAACGTTAGCCTCTTGCTGGCACAGAGAGTCAGGGGTTAAACATCTGCTACGCTATAAAATGTCCTAAACATCTGCTATGCCATATACTGTCCAAAACATCTGCTATGCCATATACTGTCCTAAACATCTGCTATGCCATATACTGTCCAAAATATCTGTTATGCCATATACTGTCCAAAACATCTGCTATGCCATATACTGTCCTAAACATCTGCTATGCCATATACTGTCAAAAAAAAACACCTTCCCCTATATACTACCTAACACATAAACGACACACACGCACAAAGCCAATTAAGTGTATTACCTAAAAAAAAAAAATAAAACAAACATTAATGTGACTCCTTTAAGTACAATTGGCTTTCTGGCTATTGAAGTTATCGTTTGGGTTTTTTGGGGGAGGTCAGTGTTGTAAGCGATGTAAATAGTAATGGTATGAGGCAGGGAGAGGGAGGGAGGGATTGAAAGAAAGGAGGAAGGATATATAGGGAGTATGGATAGAGAGAAAAAGAAAGGGAAGATTGACTGACTAACTAAATGACTGGTTGACTTAGGGAGGGAGTGAGGAAGTATTTGATTTAGGGAGCTAAAATATGGATACAATACTTACTCAGTGCTTAAGGATAGTCTCTTTTATCACACACACACTGTCACACAAAGGAAGATTTCTCACTTTTCATACCCTTTCTCCCTCCCTCCCTTCCTCCCTCCATCACACACGCACCTCTAGTGTCAGTCGAGCACCTGTGTCCACTTGATGTATATAGGATACGTAGATCTTCAAAAGACTCCTCTCTGGAAACCCAATTTGACTTTACTTTGATTGCTCTCTCTCTCTCTCTCTCTCTCTCTCTCTCTGTCTCTCACCACCAAGCCTTAAACTTTACCATGGTTATAATATTTTTAATGAAAGAGTCAAGCTGGAGTTTTAGCTAATCTGAAAGAATCTTTAAAAATTCTGTGTTTCTTTTTTATTGTACAGACTTTTGTAATTACTAAAGAAAAAAAGATTGTTATTCCTTTATTCGATTTGAAGAAGATAATACTACTATTACTACTTCCAATAATAATAATAATAATAATGTCACACACACACACACACACGCACACACACACGTTAAAAAGGTAATAGTGGGTGCTTCTAATGCCTCTTGTTATTGTATTTTCAAGCCCATTACCCAGACTTAGAGAGACACGAACTTTACCCCATTAAGTGAGAGAGAGAGAGAGAGAGAGAGAGAGAGAGAGAGAGAGAGAGAGAGAGAGAGAGAGTGTAAGTGTATATGAAAGATAAAAAGAGAGAGAGTTAAAAAGTGTGCAAGTGTGTGAGAGACAGAAAGAGAGAAAAAGAGACATAGAGAGAAATCGGAAGAGAAAGAGAGAAAGAGAGAAACATGACCAAGACAGAGAAGACTAACGTACGGTACACACCATAAGCTTCCAGGCTGATCCTTAGTGGCTTAAAGTGAAGACAGGAACAGAAGAGGAGAGATAAAGGGAGAGAGAAACAAGTGGGAGAGGATAATACATGACCTGTTCTTCCCACTCACTTTCTCTCCCACGCACTTTCTCTATCCCACTCACTTTCTCTCTCCCACTCTCTTTCTCTCTCCCACTCACTTTCTCCCACTCACTTTCTCTCTCCCACTCACTTTCTCTCTCCCACTCTCTCACATTGTCTCTCTCTTCTCCCACGCCTCAGAGGAAAGACACAAACACTGCATACTAATCCCTTCCCTGACGAGGATGTATGTATGTATGTATGTATGTATGTATGTATGTATGTATATGCGTGTGTGTATACATATATAAGTCACACAGATCCACAAACAACTATATAAACAAACATACACCATAATATACATATACATAAATATACAGTACTATTACTATACACTTCTCTACTATATATTAACTACAGTATACATATAGTACAGTATACATGTAGTACAGTATACATATAGTAGGTGTGTCTCGCTTTTCTTGTTCAGGTGTTTTTTTTTACCTGGTGTCAGTTAATTGCTTTTTTTTTTTTTACTTTTGTGTAATTTAATATAATGTCACTGTTTCTTACTTTTATAACTGACTTAACAATAACACTAATCTAACCTAATCTAATCTAACACTACTAACGTCGCCTTAACCTAACCAAACACCTCCCCAACCCAACCCAACCCAACCCAACACAAAACAGCCCAATTCAACCCAATTCAACTCAATCCAACTTAACCAAAACTTAAACTAACCTAACCCCCCAAAAATAACATGAGTGTGGTTAGTCTTCAAGTAAGCTAAAATCAAGGGGAGGGGGGTGGGAGAGGGGGGAGGGGGGAGGAGGGGAGGGGGAAGGGGGAGAGGGGGGAGGGTGAAACTTCAGGTATTCCTAAAAGTAACCCGCGCTCAGAATTTCGGGTAAGGAGGTGGTGCCTGATACGTGTGAATATTGCCTTATAAACACGCTAGGGGGGAGTCGATGGTGCTCTTATCATAAGGAAAGAGGATCCATGGTATTTACATAACTTTGGAGAGGAGGAATAGGAGGAGGAGAGGAAGGAAGAGGAAAGAGAGAGAGAGAGAGAGAGAGAGAGAGAGAGAGAGAGAGAGAGGCAGGAATTGATGGGAAGGAGAAAAGTCCCTAATTGCAACACACACACACACACACACACACACACACACACACACACACAAACACTCTGGTACAGTAATCTCCAACAGGTATATATGTGTTTGTGTTAAGCACCTCATTAACCTTTACTGCCCAACTGGTCCCTGGAAGTTGGCTTTTGGAGGTGTGTGATTCTCGAGACTCTGCGGCCACCTGACAAACTCTTTGACACTTATGTTAATTTAGAGCAAAACTCCTTCTGTGTGTGTGTGTGTGTGTGTGTGTGTGTGTGTGTGTGTGTCTGTGTGTGTTTCATATGTGTGTGTTTCATAGGTAGTCTTCCACACGCGTCTATCGAATTAATTTGGAATCTATCTATCTATCTATCTATCTATCTATCTATTACGATTAAGAAGAAGAGGACAAAATGAAGAGAGGAGGAGGAGGAGGAGGAAGAAGCAGTCACCCAGCTCACCTCTCCCTAACACAGCTGTACTAATAAGGTTTTAAATTAACTTCATCGTCTCATTAAAGTGGTATAAACAACTACTGCGCTGATGTAATGAGAGAGAGAGAGAGAGAGAGAGAGAGAGAGAGAGAGAGAGAGAGAGAGAGAGAGAGAGAGAGAGAGAGAGAGAGAGAGAGAGAGAGAGAGACAGACGTGTACACATAAAGGCACTGTGACTATATTACCCAATACCTTGTTATGCAGAGGACGGACCAAGGCTGTGTTGTGTAGGGTGTGTGGCAAGTGGGGTCTCTCTCTCTCTCTCTCTCTCTCTCTCTCCTATATGGGTATAATATTTTCCCTATAATTATTCGTGTTTGAGTTTTTTCCTGTTTATATATAGAGAATATATTCCTTACTTGCAAATGTTTCTTTCTTTGATGTTACGTGACTGTAGGTGTGTGTGTGTCTGTGTGTGTGTGTGTGTTTCTATGTAATATATACTGTACATACATGTATCAATTATGGTTCAGAAAATATATATATATATAAAAATGCATATGTAATTTTCTAGCTCTCAGGTCAACAATAAACATCTATAATATTTATCTAACGCTTTCATCTCCCTCCCACACACACACACACACACACACACACACACACACACACACACACATCATATAAAACTGACAACAAATCCTTAAGCTTTTTCTTTTAACAAATGATTCGATATCAGAATACAAAATGGTTTTATTTTTGCCAATATTGCGCATTAGTTATCCACAGAGGAAAACATTTATATATTCCGACAAAGTCTTTCTATATTTTTTTTCAGTTTAATTTAGTTCAATCATTTAGAAATAAGTTTACAAAGTATATAAGAGGAGTTAGTATATACAAGGTTCCATCATATGTAAAATATTTTATATATTTCGACATCAAATACTCTACATTTTTGTCCAGGGAGAAAAAGAGGAAGGTTTGTATCGTTGAGTATTAAGGTGTGTGGGTGTGTGTGTGTGTGTGTGTGTGTGTGTGTGTGTGTGTGTGTGTGTGTGTGTGTGTGTGCTGTTTAAAAAATATATATTATTATTTTAGAGGTTTTATCTGACAAATATCTTCCTCTTACATTAATATGAATCTGAGTGTTTTAACCTATTTGGGTAATGGGTATCGTAACTGGGTAGTCATCTAGTAAATGCCTGACCTCAAATGTAACAAATTAGTGGGGGGTAAAAATAGTATGTTTAAAATTTATTCCCGAAAAAATTGGATTAATCTTTTTTTTTCATGGTCAATATAACTGTGCCAAGCAGTGTCCCGCCATGGCTGTCTGGTGGGAGATATTTCTGTGAGTTAAAACAGACACACAGACAAAAATGAGGAAATATGCAAATGTTGGTAGAGAGAAAGTAAGATAGACAGAGAGACATACACATAGATAGAGGCAGACACATATACACATATAGGCAGACACGATACACACACACACACACACACACACACACACACACACACACAGATATACAGGGTAAACAGTCAGACACACACACACACACACACACACACACACACACACACACACACACACACATATCATACGACACAAGCAAATGGCCCGGCAGGAAATTGCTTTTCCTTCCCAGTAAATGTGAACACTTGGTCCCTGATGTAGAAAAGTTTCCCTCCCTCCCTCACCCCCCCTCTCTCCTTCCCTCGCTCCCCCTCCTTCCCCCCTCTCTCTTTCCCTCCCTCCCTCCCCCCCCCTCTCTCTTTCCCTCCCTCCCTTTATGCTGTAACATTGTTTTTTCTTCATAATAGAATAGAAAAACTTCCTCGTTGTGTTGGAGTCGTTGTATTGGAGTCGTTGTGTTGGAGTCGTTGTATTGGAGTCGTTGTGTTGGAGTCGTTGTGTTAAAGAGTCGTTGTGTTGGTGTCGTTGTGTTGGTGTCGTTGTGTTGGAATCGTTGTGTTGGATTCGTTGTGTTGGAGTCGTTGTGTTAAGAGTCGTTGTGTTGGATTCGTTGTGTTGGAGTCATTGTGTTGGAGTCGTTGGGTTACAGTATAAATACTTTGTGTGAGTTGTGACCATAAAGGAAAGTATCTAACTGGCTCACTTTACGTAGCAAACACAGAATTAGTTACCAAAATTATATGAAAATTACACTAATTCTCCATCTTCACTACACCTGTTTTATCATACTCTGTCGGGAGAATATTAAACGTATACCTGAAGCAAGCAAAGAATAAACCAATCAGAACACAGTTTTAAACCTGGCGTAGTTGTTATAGGTTTTTATGTACGAGAAGTTACGGGAAGTAGCCCAATTAGAACTTTCCTTGGGTGTCTTGGGTATATTTTGCGAACAGGCAAAGTTTTCTATTTGGCTAACATTGACTCTTGTTCGGTAATGAGAGGCAATATGTACTCAGACTATTAAAATAATCTGATGTTTTGAGTCGTTATGAGAGGCATTATGTTCTGAGACTATAACAAGGTTAATTAAGTGTTTCTGGGGGTAATGATAAAGAGGTGAGGAGGACTTGTGTTGCTGTGTATACAATCTCTCTCTCTCTCTCTTTTCTCTCTCTCTCTCTCTCTCTCTCTCTCTGAAGGGAAATCTGCAAGATGTAGCACCATTAACACCTCAACAGTGCCAGTGTCTAATGGCTCAAAACATGAATAGTTTACAAAAGGATTGGAAAGAGACAAAGGCGTCATTAAGTTGGGCTATACGCCTTTAAGCCAGTAATGTAAGCTGACTAATTATTCTCACCGTGAAGAAAAGAAAACTTACAATAGCGATACGTTTTTCTTTTATGAGGAAAAATCAGAGTAGTGGCATACTGGAGGAGACATAGAGGAAATAAAGAATAATGGATAAAAATGTAGGAATAAAAATAATAATGGGTAGACCCCACAACAACAACAACAACAATTACAGCAACAACAACAACATTATTACTTCTTCTACTACTACTACTACTACTAATAATAATAATAATAATAATAATAACCACAACAATGATAAAAACAGCAATAATAACACCACCAACAACAACAATAATAACACTATCAATTATAATACTTCCCACAACTAAAACATTACATACATATTTATTCAGCTGGTCAAGTTCTCATACTCAGGAGATAATTAGGCAAGTTATCAGTTTCCTTCTAGACAAAAATTCATAATGATAATAAGAGCAGTAGAGTCTTGAGAAGCGTAATGTGTGGAGGTCGTTTATTGTGCTAAAACTTTGGTCACGATTGGAGATTCACTATAATTTTAGAGTTGTATTGATACTGATGGTAATGTGGAGAGTGGTGCTGTGGATGTGCTGTGATGCTGTGTGTATATGTTATGTGGTGTAATGATACTCTGAGAATATGTTATGTGGTGTAATGATACTCTGAGAATATGTTATGTGGTGTAATGATACTCTGAGAATATGTTATGTGGTGTAATGATACTCTGAGAATATGTTATGTGGTGTAATGATACTCTGAGAATATGTTATGTGGTGTAATGATACTCTGAGAATATGTTATGTGGTGCAATGATACTCTGAGAATGTGTTATGTGGTGTAATGATACTCTGAGAATATGTTATGTGGTGTAATGATGCTGTAATGCACCAACATCACCAACACAAATATCAATAACGCCAACAAAAACATCAACACTACCACAACCAACACCACCAACACCACCCCTCCCACCAACATCCCCACCACAGCACCATGACACATCGGTCTCCTGGATGCTACAAGATACCTCTCTCTCTCTCTCTCTCTCTCTCTCTCTCTCTCTCTATTAGGTATATCTCCCATTTATTTGATCTACAACCTATCCAAATGGTATTCCCTTAAAGGTTATTTACAGTTATGTGTCTCAGCCAACAGCCATTTCAGTAAGTCATTCTGAATATGAAATACTTGTTTACCTAAGTCTTGTGTGTGTGTGTGTGTGTGTGTGTGTGTAAGTGTGTGTGTGTGTGTGTGTGTACAGTGCAAGTAAGAATAACATTTAGTCAGGGTATATTTTAACAACGCTTCATATGAAAAGTAAAGACATTTAGCTCAAACATATATCAACAGATTCAGGTAGGTGGTGTATAAGTTCATATATGGTGGTACAGACGCAGGTATACACACAGGTACAGACACAGGTATACACACAGGTACAGACACAGGTATTGTTATTATTATTAGTAGTAACGGTACATAAGTGTCATCACGGCAGCAGTTAGTAAGACTATTGGACAGCAGTACACACACTTACCTCCCATCATAGGGCTGGTAACAGGACAGTGAATTGTGTTGTGACTGTATGAGTGTAATAATAGTAGTAGTTTTAAACAATTTCCTCATCATCGTGGATCACAAATGGGGCACTCTAGGCACTGTTGCCACTCTAGGCACTCTTGGCACTATAGATACATTTGGCACTTTAGGCACTCTTGACACTATAGGCACTATGCACTCTAGGCACTCTTGGCACTTTAAACACTCCTGATGCTCTTGGCACTCTCGACACTATAGGCACTCTTGGCACTCTAGACACTCTTGGCACTCTTGGTACTTTAAACACTCTTGATGCTCTAGGCACTCTCGACACTACAGGCACTCTTGGTATTCTAGACACTCTTGGCACTCTTGGTACTTTAAACACTCCTGATGCTCTTGGCACTCTCGACACTACAGGCACTCTTGGGACTCTAGACACTCTTGGCACTCTTGGTACTTTAAACACTCTTGATGCTCTAGGCACTCTCGATACTACAGGCACTCTTGGTAATCTAATTTGGCGAAGTTATTACCTAAACGAATTTAAGTGCGTTCATGTATAATTAATATCAAATGCATGAGCATTACTGAGCAACTTAATTAAGAGATTAAATAAATACTATTAATAGCTGGAGATATAACGAAGATTATTGGTACATAGAGATTTATTACTAACAGGTGAGACTCGGTATGCGGGATCCTTGGTTAAGTGGAGTACAAAGGTTCGAACCCCACTTGGTGTATTAAGTGCCTGCTGTGGGGGGGGGGGGGGGGTTGTTTATGTTGGTATTTGTACACAGCGGATGGACTGAGCGTGTTTATCATAGTGTGTGTGTACTGACTCTCCTTGATAATATCCTGTGTGTGTGTGTGTGTGTGTGTGTGTGTGTGTGTGTGTGTGTGTGTTTTACCCAGCAAGACAATATTGCCAGCAGACGTCGGTGTTGCTAGGCAGTTCCAGTGATAAAAAAAAAAAATGACAATTCTCTCACCTACACAAAGCTAAATTTTTTCGCCAGTGCAAAATGAAATTCAACAGAGGTTATTTTGACATTTTATACAATGGGAAACCACTAGAAAATTGTCAACCTTTGTGTGTGAGTGTGTGTGTGTGTGTGTGTGTGTGTGTGTGTGTGTGTGTGTGTGTGTGTGTGACATGAAGAAACGTTTTAAAGAATAAGAAATGAACGAATGATATATAATTCAGGGGAGTTTGATTCCAGTTACACACATATTCTCTCTCTCTCTCTCGGAAACACAAACTTAGGTCTTTTCTTCTTTACACAACCTGAAGCAGCATCAACAAACTAAAGGAATAATTATCGATAAATATTTACACTTCCTTTATATACACAATTTCAAATAAAAAAAAAAAAAAATAAGCTGACCATTACAATTCCCCAAGACATAATCACCTTCTGTTTAACTGTATCGGCTTAACACTTCCAATAGGCATCATCTTGAGCCGTAAATAGTAAACCCTGTGTAGTACTTACCAGCCAGCGAGCCACGGCAGAAGGCCCCAAGTTGGCACATTAGTTATATAGTCGGCTGGACGATGCCTTAGTAATGCTCTCACTTACTCAACAAAAACATTATTTACGATCAGTAGAGGAGAACCGAGGTGGAGGATGAACACTCAAGGTTAACTGTATGAGGAGGTATGGTGGAGGAGGAGGTATGGTGGAGGAGGAGGTATGGTGGAGGAGGAGGTATGGTGGAGGAGGAGGTACGGTGGAGGAGGAGGTATGGTGGAGGAGGAGGTATGGTGGAGGAGGAGGTGGTGGTGGAAGATGAGCAATGAAGAAGAAGAAGAAGAAGAAGAAGAAGAAGAAGAAATGTGCAGCAGTAGGAGGAGGAGGAGGAGGAGGAGGAGGAGGAGGAGGAGAAGGAAGAAGAAGAAGAGAAAGTGGACAAACGATCCCTAATTACGGCAAATATCCAAATCTATGCCGTGGGTCCATAACATCAACAAACCACCAACACTCGAGAGATAATCACCCTTAACCCCTTATAATCACACGACCAGAAAAATTAACGCCAGACGAACATTTCAAACAGCCTTCTGCCTACACTGTCGCTCATGTTTTAGTATGAAGAACTTAACCTCACCTGCCGAAACTTTCTTTTTTTAACCTTAGGTCTTCCTCCCGTTGCTCCCGGACTACGTAGAAAGACACCCTGGATAGTTTCTCGTGGGGGTTTTATCCTGCCACGGTAAAACTAATGCCAGGATTTTGTGGTGTTGGGAACCGTGGAAGTTGTGGTGAAAGTTGTAATAACCTGTGGTTTATGTGACCTTTTTCTTTATACTTGAGAGAGAGAGAGAGAGAGAGAGAGAGAGAGAGAGAGAGAGAGAGAGAGAGAGAGAGAGAGAGAGAGAGAGAGAGTAAATAAAATACCCACATATGACAAACTCTCTCCTCTCCCGAACATCAAGATTAGCTTAACCTTACAGTGACCTGCCAAAAACCCCTCTTTATTTACCTTCACCCCCCCCCTCCCTCCTCCCCCCCCACCTCCTTCCTCTCCCACACAACGTTATCAAACTCTTTGACTTTAACCCTTGAACTTCTAGTTTACTCAACCTTTGCCCCGGACTCTTAACTCTTCGTAAACACACTAATTAAACTTGTTTTTAACTGAGTTCCCAGTCTCTGACACTTTGTGTAATTATATTGAAGCTGAAAAGTTCCATTTTTTGGTGATTGTTCATAAGATTTACTCAACATCAGTCTCTCAGGTAAACATTCAGTCTATCGTTTAGTCACATCTTCACCTGGGGGTTTGTTACAGGTGGACGACGTAAGCTTTAAGATAATCTGAAACCTCCAGGAAAAAAAATAATGAATGAGACCCTTGATTTAACTCTTTTATGTTACCAGCGGCACCAATAACACACCTGTGACCTTGATCTGTGAGAGAGACAAGTAGCACCAACTATACGCAAGCAACACCAAAAAGCAATACCAACAGTAAATAAGTAACACTAACGGTAAACAAGCATCACCAAAAGTATACAAGCATCACCAATAGTATACAAGCAACACCAACAATACACAAGCAACACCAACAATACACAAGCAACACCAACAATACACAAGCAACACCAACAGCCTCAGGTCAGAAAAAATGCAAATATCTTCAAGGCTCCACCAAGACAAACACACACACACACGGGACCTAAAGCCACAGCAGGTATGAGACGCCTGTAAAACTCCTCTGAGGACGAATTTTGTGCATTTTAAACCATCAAGCAACTCGTCAGGGCAAGGTTGGATCTGCATGTATATAACTCTCTCTCTCTCTCTCTCTCAGTAAGTCAGGTGGCTGGTGGTTTATCTACATAATCTGTTGTCTTGGCTCAGAATTCTCGAAGTTTTCAATGTTCAGTTTTTCCTCCCTGCTAAATGTGGGTAAAGAACAGTCGCCTAACCTAACATAACCTACCCTAATTTAGCCTAATCTAATACAACATGACTTAACCAAGGTAATCTAACATCTCCATTACCTTACCTAACCTAACCTAACCCCCCAGAGTAGTATAAGGATGTTTATTTAAGACTCGGTATATAAGCAGAACATAATACTCTGCCTATCTATAATTAAAATCAACCTGTGTATTTAGTTCCTCATTAACCGAATATTTCTCCCCAGTGAAAAACAATAGAGAAACTTCGAGTAGATTTAGTGAGAAATATTTTATTGCTCACGACCGCTCACATTCTCCATGCCTCAGAGGACGCACTTTATGCCTCAGGAGAGAGTAATCAATAGCTCAAGAGGAGGAGAGAGGTGAGGAATCCTTCTCTCTTCTACCTTCGTGAAATCTATTGAATTTCTCCTCTATGAAGCGACGATAATTTGAACTGCAGAATTAATGCATTTCTCAAGCCGGTGAGTTGTGATTGGTCTGGGATGAATTATAAAGCTGGAGTTGTGATTGGTCTGGGATGAATTATAAAGCTGAAGTTGTGATTGGTCTGGGATGAATTATAAAGCTGGAGTTGTGATTGGTCTGGGATCAATTATAAAGCTGGAGTTGTGATTGGTCTGGGATGAATTATAAAGCTGGAGTTGTGATTGGTCTGGGATGAATTATAAAGCTGAGTTGTGATTGGTCTGGGATGAATTATAAAGCTGAGTTGTGATTGGTCTTTTTATCTAGTCTTCCACCTCCTTTGTGTCCTCCTCCCCTCCTTCTCCTCTTCCCCCTCCTCCTCCTCCTCCCCATTGCTCGCCATCTACCCAGTTTGTCTCCTTACATCAGCTCTCTCACTTCCCACCTCTCCCATTTATTCTATATCTCTCTACCATCCTCTCTCTCTCTCTCTCTCTCTCTCTCTCTCTCTCTCTAAAGATGGTAATGTAATTGGTTATGATATTCACGGTCTTAAACTCTCATGTCTTAACTCTACAAGACTTAAAGATTCACTAAAATAATCAGCTGTCTAAATTCCGCGATATAAAACGGAGTCATGAAAAATTTGCAAGTCTCTGTTGACTCTTCACCTGCGGCGCTGATGACAGGTGAGGAAATTGACTCACCTGGTGGATAAAATTACTTAAAAATAATATAAAAGTTGTTGAGTGGAAGCCCAAATAAAAAAGTCTGGGAGGAGAAGTGAGGGAGTGTAGGGAGGAGGTGGGGGTGTAGGTAAGGGAGGAGGTGGGGGTGTAGGTGAGGGTGGAGGTGGGGGTGTAGGTAAAGGAGGTGGGGGATGTGGGGGTGTAGGTAAGGGAGGCGGGGGGGTATAGGTGGGTGTAGAGGTGGGGGGTATAGGTGAGTGTGGAGGTGGGGGTGAAGGTGAGGGAGGCAGCATGTGGGTGAGGGAGTTGACAGTGTAGGTAAGGGAGGCAAATATTGGTACATCAAGATTGGATGGATCACTGTTGACTGTGGTGGTGGGCAGCTGAGATACCCACCTTTAGTTGCCTCATGTATCACCTCAGTGTGTTGAGGGAAATTGTCCATGTGTCTCAGGGCAGTGGCAGTGTGTCTCAGGGCATTGGCAGTGTGTCTTAGGGCATTGGCAGTGTGTCTTAGGGCATTAGCAGTGTGTCTCGGGGCAGTGGCAGTGTGTATTAGGGCGCAGTGTGTCTTAGGGCAGTGGCAGTGTGTTTCAGGGCACAGTGTGTCTTAGGGCAGTGGCAATGTGTCTCAGGGCAGTGACAGTGTGTCTCGGGGCAGTGACAGTGTGTCTTGGGGCAGCGGCAGTGTGTCTCAGGGCAGTGATTCATGATATAGGTTTAGTGTACTCAGTGAAATGAATCTTTAACTCTTTGATCACGAGCATTTAACCCTTTGATTAGGATGGTTTAACCCTTCCGCATCTCTTTCTCTCTCTCTCTCTATCCCCTGTCTATTCCCTCTCTCCTGTCTCTCGTTTTGCCTATCCGTCTCTCTCTCTCTCCCCCCCCCCTCATCTCTCTCCCCTAACAAAAGAGAAAAAAATATCCATTATTTGTTACCCCACACAATTTTTTTTCTCATTTTTTTCTTTTATTTTTTTTTTTAGGAGCAATGTTTTGTCTCGACGCATTCCGTTTAAGCCATTTGTGTGAGTCATTAATTCTGGGAGCCATTTTCTGGACTGGAGCAAATATTTGATGTATTCAGATTCATTTGAGAAAGATGGGAAGATTTGAAAAACTGAGAGAGAGAGAGAGAGAGAGAGAGAGAGAGAGAGAGAGAGAGAGAGAGAGAGAGAGAGAGAGAGAGAGGAGCAAATAGACAGGACACTCAACGTTTCCGATTAAATAATCTCGCCTACGAAATATCACAAGATAATTCGGTAATAGAACTCCATTTTATTACCACGTTTATAATACTCCTATATATTACCATCACTCTATTTTGTTGATCTGGGAAGCCTGGTACCATGATACTCCCCTAGCTACCATAATATTTCCCTGAGCTCCCATTATATTCCCCGTAGATACCATAATACTCCCCAAGCTGCCATAATATTCCCCAAGCTGCCATAATACTCCCTCTAGCTACCATATATTTCCCTAGTTATCAAAATATTTCTCCTAGTTACCACAATATCTCCCTCACCACCACAATACCCCCATCACCACCAAAATACCCCCCTCACCACCACAATACCCCCCTCACCACCACAATATCCCCCTCACCACCACAATATCTCCACTCCCCACCACAATATCCCCACTCCCCACCACAATATCCCCCTCACCACCACAATATCCCCACTCCCCACCACAATATCCCCCTCACCACCACAATATCCCCCTCACCACCACAATACCCCCACTCCCCACCACAATACCCCCCTCACCACCACAATATCCCCACTCCCTACCCCTTCCCTCGGCTAAGATACCACTTATCCCTGCTAAACAAACGCTGGCTAGGCATGACAGCACTGTGTAAACTGCATCACCAGGTAAACTAAGGTAAACTACATCATTAACGAAGACTAATTCCATCAGCATCACAATCCCCCAGGTGTCCTCCCGCCCACAGTACTCCACGCTGTAGAGGTTCGCTTGGCTAAATAGGCATTCAACCTCAATTTAAATGGAAATGAGACTCAGGGTTGGAAATGTGAAGTCATCGGAAGCAGCCTTTATCACCCCTCCCCCCCTCCTACCCCCTCTGGTCTGATGGCTTAAGTGTACAGGTGTATAAGAGTGTGGAGTCTAGTGAGAAACAAACAAACTCACTCACTAAGAAAGAAAGAAAGAAAGAAAGAAAGAAAGAAAGAGTTAATGTTCGAAAGAAAGACATAAACAAATAATAATCAAACTACCAAAGAAAGAAAGAATGAAACAAACAAACAAACAAGGGTAAAGACAGAAATAGTGAGAAACAGAAAAAGTTAGAGAAAGACAGAATGAAAGAAACTCTATTACCCAACAGATTTTACTACATATTATTTATACAGTACACAAAAATAAACAATGTTATCTACCTAAACCTTGAAGCATTAATTGAATCATTAAAAAAAAAAATAAAACTTAAAACATAATCAAGAATTTACCTTGAGAAAACTAATTAACTTTGAAAGATGACGTAGAACTGGGCTAAGTGGATACAACACTCACCTTACATCCAAAGTGCCGCTGGTTCGATCCCGGGGTACCCTCAGTCTGTACCCTGTAAATGGAGAACTACATTAACACTTGATAATTTGAAGACAATCGGATGCAGTGCCGAAGCCTTAGTATATACTGTGTGATTATACATTCTCTTAGACGGGCAGTTATATGTATGTGACCCACTCAACACACACACACACACACACACACACACACACACACACACACACACACTTATATCAGCAACAATTCCCCCTTCTGTGCTACTAAGATCAAAAGCCCAGTTATCGTGTACCTGTACAACTCGCCGCCTCGTACAATGATTAACAACATAACTTCTGGGAAACTCTCAGATGTGTTTATTTGTCGTTAACACTCTCATTGATTGTTGACTTTGTAATGTGGACAAGAACTTAATTGAATGAGAACTGGGAAGTTTTTTAATAACAGCAGCAGTAGCAATAGCGGTATAGTCTCTTGTAGCAGCAATAGCGGTATAGCTTCTTGTAGCAGCAACAGCAAAGAAAGTAGCAGGGCAGGAGCAACATTATCAGCAAAAGAAACGTAACAGTATTAACGCTATTACAGCAGCAGATGTGAGATCAACAGGTGTAAGAATAGCAGCAAGAGGTGTAAGAACAGGTGTAACAGTAACAGGTGCAAGAACAGCAACAACGGGTGTAAGAACAGAAGCAACGGGTGTAAGAACAGCAGCAGGTAGAGAAGACAGGTATAAGTGATCTGCAGAGAGCTTGGGTGTTGATGGCAGCGCCGTGTGAGACGTGGCCAGGAAGAGTTACTGAATACATGTATCACGATATACCCACACCCCTCACACACCCTCACACTCCACACATCCTCACACACCCTCCACCCTCATATATCCCTCACCTTACATCTTAACACACTCTAACACACTCCACACAATCTCACATACCCACACACCCTTCCATACCCCACATTCAAACACGCGCCACACCCGTACGCACTCTATACCATACATGCTATTCCTAACACACTCACACACCCTTCCACACTCCACGCTCTCCCACACCCCATGCTCTCACACACCCCACACACTCCATCCTAACACCCTCCACACCCTCCCACACCCACACACCCCACACCCTCCATCTTCCCACATCCCACCCCACACCCTCCCACACCAACCCATACCCCACACCCTCCTACACCCTCAATATATATATAAGAGTTACCATTCACCATGATAGAAACACCCATATATCCCTCTTACATTACGAGAAATATGTAATTCATTATAATTTGTGAGACGTGGAGTATTAAATCAGTGTTGCTATCTGAAATACGTAACACACATTGGTTCAATTAACATTTCGTTATAATATATGGCCATAGTCAAAATTAAGGTATTCATCTTGGTTTGGTTACGTAATACTGGGAATATACAGTATTTGTTCGGAGATATATTTGGTATGACAAGTGGCGGAAAATATTACGAATTTCCTTGATGCGAGAAGTTAGATGGAAGTTTTTATCTTAAAATATATTAATGTTTTCATGTTATGTTTAAAAGAGAAACAAGAAAATGTATGTATGTATGTATGTATGTATGTATGTATGTATGTATTACGAGGAACACAACTCTTACCCATCACACCACCTGAAACTCAAAACAACAAAACTTTCACCCCACCTCACCCCTCAACCCACCCCTCAACCCACCCCTCAACCCCCCCACACAACCTCACCCCACCTCATCTCTATCTCTATTTGACTGTCTCTATCTCTATCAGTCTGGCTGTCTGTCTCTCCCTGTCTAACCCTACAACACAGAGGAGAACAATTAGGCCAGGTAGACGTTACCTGGCGGAGGTACAGCAGATGGACCACCTAAAGTAGGATTAATTACTTGCACTAGAGGGAAGACTAACAATAGATAACAATTATGCGGCTGTGTAAGAGCGTGACACACACACACACACACACACACACACACATCCAAGGCGATACATGAGTTACGAAAATCTCTCTCTCTCTCTCTCTCTCTCTCTCTCTCTCTCTCTCTCTCTCTCTCTCCTCCATCATTAGTTTCATCATGTTTCTCCTATTTCGTTTTAGCCCACCACACATTTTTATATATTTCCTCCTCCTTTTTTTTAGTCTTCGTCCCTCTCTTTCTGTTCCTCGTTCTCTTGTTCCTCATCATCTTCCTCTTCTTGTTACCTCCTCCTCTTCCTCCTCTTATCATTATTCCTCGTCCTCCTCTTCCTTCTGCTCCTATCCTTGTTCCTCTTCGTGTCCCCCTCCTCTCCCCTCGCCATCAGTTCATCACACATACATCACGACAACATTTTACACGCCGTCAAGAAAATATTCATGAGATCTTAAGCACAATAAGTAGACCCGCCGATGTAAAACTCTTTCTATCTGAACTATTACTGTCTTTATTCTGCTTCCTCTTTTATCATCCCCCTTTCACTATTCCCATCTACGTTTCAACCACCCCCTCCCTCCCTCACCACTCACCCCCTCCCTCACCACCCCCTCCCTCCCTCACCAACCACCCCCTCCCTCACCAACCACCCCCTCCCTCACCACCCACCCCCTCCATCACCACCCACCCTCGCACTCACACCTCGACTGACCTACTTTCTTCCTGCCTTTGTTTATCTAAGTTCTTCAATTGTGACACACACCGTAAGGCAGGACTGTGCCGTTCCCGTCTCGCTATGAAACGTCCCTCCCCGCCCCTCTGTGTAGCGCCCCGCCCCTCTATGTAGCGTCCCTCCCCCGCCCCTCTATGTAGCGCCCCGCCCCCGTTCGGTTATGTAGCGGATCCCTGGAGAACTAAACTAACAGGAAAAGATCATTCAGTATCGGAAAAAATAAAAGTTGGTCATGTTTTATTCATATGTATGGATAAAATGGCTGCTCTCTCTCTCTCTCTCTCTCTCTGAATTCTTAAATCCAATGAAATCTTAAGTCAACACAACGTACACTCAGTTTTCCCCAGGTCTTCCCCCATCTTGTTAAGTGAGATCTGCTCCTGAGTTTCCTCGGCACATCCACTTAATGGTGCTGGGGGGGGGGGGGGGGGGTTACCTTGAACTTCCGCTAAAAGATAAACTACTTTGACATCATTACTTTCCTCCTTCACTTTTTTCTTCTTCTTCTTCTTCTTCTTCTTCTTCTTCTTCTTCTTCTTCTCGTCATGCGCAATTATTCACAGTCAATTTGTCAGGAGGGAGGGAAGGAAGAAGAGTGGGAGAGACGGAAGGAAAGAAGAAGAGAGAAAGGGGAGGTAGGAAGAAGAGATGGAGGCAGGGGTGGAGGGAGAGGGCGATACATTACACTAATTAATACCAGAACAACTTCTGTGTTTCCCTGGTATTGGTGAAGCTCCTCGACTCCTGTCAGAGTTTAATACACACATGAGAATATTATCATGCACAAATAACACACATTCAAAGTACACATACATACATAAACACGCATATACATACACAATCAAGTAAAGACACGAAGACAGAGACAGACACACACATGCGCACACATTATATATATAGTTTCAAATACTTTTACACAAACCTGAACTAATTCCTAGTCACTTGACGGTACATATAAGTCAGGGTTGTGGGCTGTAATAGTTACACTGCGCATTACCATTCCAAAACGCGTGTACTGAATTACCTGACCAATTAGTTACATTTCCCAAGACTACTGTAGTGAATTAATTAAGAAATTGGTGTTATGTTCCCAGAATCACATGACCTTTAAAAATAATCCGAGTCGGCCCTACATAACGTAAGTGGTGTTATGAGAATTAAGTGCATTATAAGTGTGTAGATAAGTGCATGAATAATAAACTGATTCTTTCCTCTCGCCCTAATGTCTTTGCCATATTCGTCGACCTGAGACAGAAAAAAATAGAGCACTAATTTACCTATGGTACATGACCTACGACACACACACACACACAAACATTAGGATATATTTAATACCCAATCAAGCTTAAATTACTTGAGTTTAGGTAAAATTCCCTCCTACACCTGACCACAGTAGGTTTACTGTGACCAAGCCCCTAACCATTCACCTAACCTAACCTAACCATTCACTTCAACCAGTTCTTGGTCCTACATCACAGAAAAAGGAAAAAAATAGAACAAATTATAATCAAAACCCAACTTTTATCTGCAACACAAATACAACAGTAAATTTCGCCTCCTGTAATAAATTCTGTACCGGATATTTATGGCTGTAATTTGTTTTGTGGTGAAATTCCTGCTTTGGTCTCGTGTGGTTTACCGTCTTTTACTTTCGCACCTTCGAGTTCACTATACCACTGTCTTGACCCCAAACTCTCTGCAGCTTACTACTGTCTTGACCCCAAACTTTCTGCACTGTATTAAGTCGTCGTGTTCCAGGCGTTGTATGACTGGTTGATGACTGGTTGTGTGTCACGTATGACTGGTTGATGCATGACTGTGTGCGGTTGTATAACTGATGAATGAATGTGTCAAGTGTTTGATTGGCTGATACATGACTGGGTCGGCCATGGGGTGTCTAGGTTCTTCTCATATAACCCGGATTATCCTCACAACTCGCCTTAAGAAAAAGAGAGAGAGAGAGAATATTGATATTGAACTTGGGAGAGAGTAAGAGAGAGAGAATATTGGCCCGAGTAGCCGCCTGAACAAACGCCACCAAATATTGCAGCAATAAATCAAGATAAACTGGGCCAGTGTCCCTCACAGGCGCCACAAGAAAGGATCTTGTAGCAGCCACCATCCTGTGTTCTACAGTGACTTACGGTCACTAGGTGTCTGGCACACGGCCTGATGCACGAGCGCTACTGCTGGCAAAAGGGTGAACGAACGTTCCCCTGGGGTAACGTCCATAAACGGTAGAGAGGTTCGCCAAACGCCATCCAGTATTCATGGTGGTCATGGTTTTATGGTACGAGCCAATGTCACTTGTACCACAGGAAATTGTCAAGTGGGGTGACGGCGAAGTGTAGCTGAAGGGGAGGAGAAGGAAAGTGATGAAGGTATTATGAGGGAAAGATCGAGAGGGAGAATGAGGGAGAGAACCCGTCAATGTACAAAATAAAGATAACACAGACACGACATGAAGCCAATCTTCACCACAAGGCTGGCCACAAAATGAACCAGACTCCATCAAATGGAACACGAGTGTGTGCTAGTCGTGGTCCTCGACCAGCTGCCTCACACTGATTCTCTGACCACAATGTATCTCCATCCTGGCTTAAGGGAAGTCCAGTTTGACAAGCGGTGATGTGTGGGATTGTGTGACTATTACCACACACACACACACACACACACATAAATATATATATATATATATATATATATATATATATATATATATATATATATATATATATATATATATATACATATACATATATATACATATATATACATTCTACACTTGATACAGTATTGATACAGCACAGTATGTAGTGGTCGTTGCACCGGGCTGGGCTGGGCTCTCCTAACACTTGCCCAGGACAACCCACTTACACACCGCCATTGCACACGTCCGACCCACGACCTGCCTCGCTAAACACAGAATACATCTAATTTTCTCGCCTTGTCCACACGCCTCGTCCACACGCCCTGGCCTCCACGACCTCCTTCACCCCAGCAAGCAGGAGGAGGTGACAGCTTTCTGATGGAGTTAAGGGAAGGATCGACCACCAGTTAGTTCACTCTTGTGGTTCACTCCGGCCATCTTGAATTTTTTACTTCACTGCTTTTATATTTTCCGTATTATACCACCAAGTTCATTTTAATTTGTCGAATTCAATACCGGAAAGTCAATTAAATTATACTAATGGATTCTCGCAGTGTCCCAGGAGGTCCCAAAATGTCCCGGGATTTCCCACAGTGTCCTACGAAAAACCAGTGTTTCAGGAATTCCCACAGTGTCCCAGAGAAGCCCCCATAATATCAACACACACACACACACACACACACACGTTAGTCCTGTCATTACTTCCATACCAGCAGTAATGGTCAAGATATTTCCCCCCAATTATACTCCAATACTTCACCACTCCGGCCACCACACCTTTGATGTTCTCAAGGTACTAGAACACATACCATTAACCTTCATATTAACTTACAACCCTTAAATTTGGGTGGAATTTATAGATGAGAAGAGTTCATTTAAGCCACGTGAAACACCAAAGTTTAAAATCAGTGTATAATTTGGATCAATAAAATAAAGGCCTCTTCATTCAGATGGTAGAAAATGTTAAGCTATTGTTAATCAGCATTGAGACATTCATAAAGTCACTGATATATTGCATGGTAACTTAATATACGCATTTAGCGTTGCCTTGTACTAGAATACTGATCAATCACCAATCTATTTCGTGTCATCACTCATGGTCAAATGGTCATCCCACTTCAATGGCCCACTTGTCACCCAGCACTCCTATGGTCCACTGGTCACCCCACTTCACTAGCCCGCTGGTCACCCCACTCCAATGGTCCACTGGTTACCCCACTCCACTGGTCCACTGGTCACCCCACTCCACTGGTCCACTGGTCACCCCACTCCACTGGTCCACTGGTCACACTCACCCCAATGGCCCACTGGTCACCCCACTCCACTGGTCCACTGGTCACCCCACTCCACTGGTCCACTGGTCACACTCACCCCAATGGCCCACTGGTCACCCCACTCCACTGGTCCACTGGTCACCCCACTCCACTGGTCACCCCACTCCACTGGTCCACTGGTCACCCCACTCCACTGGTCCACTGGTCACCCCACTCCACTGGTCCACTGGTCAATCACCTTTAAGCCTCCCAACAATTACCATCACATTTCGAGCAACAAATTGGATTTAGTCTTGAGTGAGTAATATTATTATCTGTTGTGTCGACTTAACGTGTTGGGGCCACTGGCTGTTCCCTTCCTGAGTCACTATACACTACCACACTTTAGTCACTATACACTACCACACTTTAGTCACTATACACTACCACACTTTAGTCACTATACACTACCACACTTTACTCACTATACACTACCACACTTTAGTCACTATACACTACCACACTTTACTCACTATACACTACCACACTTTAGGAGCATTATAAGTGTTAAGTAGAAAGTAGATACTTGTTTTGTTTTTGTTTTTATGAAGTAATTAATGTTTGTTTATGTCTTTCAATGTGTCTGTCTTCATTACTTTATCTCTGTTGCTCTTTTCACTCTGTCTACCCCTCTTTGTCTTTCTCTCACTGTCTCTTTGTTTCTCACTGTGTTTCTCGTTTTATCTCTGTTTTCCTCTCTCACCGTCTCTCTTCCAGTCTCTCATTCTCTCAGTCGTTATCTCTCACTCGTGCATCAACGCTACCAGCTCGTTACAGGGTATTAGTCCAACCACTTCTCACTAATCTGCTTATCTCTCTCTCTCTCTCTCTCTCTCTCTCTCTCTCTCTCTCTCTCTCTCTCTCTCTCTCTTCTTGGGATACAATAATACAACAATCGTAAAAAGTCTGAAAATACAATCACTTAATCTTTTTACTGTATTTCCATAAATTGTATTCACACATAAAAAAAAATCCCTATATTTATTAGTAAAATAAATATCAAAACACAATAATTATTTGCTCTCAACTTACATTTTACTCTACATTAACAAAATATTAATAAAATTATATAATTAATTATTTACACAGCTAAGAGAAAAATAATATTTCCATTTTACAATTTACACAAAAAATTAAAATATAGTCATTTCCTGCTACCTCCCCTTTCTACTTTCTGCTCTTTTATAATATACTTTCAAACGTTTCTGAAGTGTATATGAAAAAACCCCATCAAGTTCGCAAGAGTTGAAAAGCTACACTTGAACACGTGCCATCTCTGAGTGTATCCTAGTGTTGGTGCCTCTCTCTCTCTCTCTCTCTCTCTCTCTCTCTCTCTCTCTCTCTCTCTCTCATACACACACATACCGGCTAATTATGGGCCAGCCACCAAGCCAGCCCACAAACATCTAATACGACCACCACTCTCAGAAAGACACCTTTTTGGGGGGTCGCCACTGGCCACGCTCCAACGTAAAATCAATCACGATGTGGTTATATCGCAAGACAGCTAGACAGACAGGCCGCACCAAACAGGGGGTAGGGGGAGGGGGGGAGGGAAGGTGAGGGGTGGGAGAGGGTGAGGGGGAGGGTGGAAGAGGGGGGAGGGGGGGGGAGCATATGTGACAGGGGCAATTGGAGGGGGGGAGGGAAGGTGAGGGGTGGGTGAGGGGGAGGGTGGAAGAGGGGGGAGGGGGAGGGGAGCATATGTGACAGGGGCAATTGGAGGAAGGGGAACTGGATGTCTGTATATGGGAGATGAGGTGGCAGGGTATGACAGGGTACCATGCTGAAGATGGCAAGGTATGACAGATGTGACAGGCTACCAGGGTGAAGGTGACAGGGTATGACAGGGCACCAGGATGAATGTGGCAGCGTATCACAGGGTACCAGGGTCAAGGTGACAGGGTGTGACAGCGACAGTTATCATCTTATTAATCATTACAAGAAATTAAGTAAGTTTTGACAATTTGAATTCTAACGCCTCATAAAGTTAATCCTCGGGTAATAACTTATGAATTAAAAAGAAAAAAGAAAAACTATTAAATACATCGAAATAAATCAGTATTTTCATTTTTAGAATCACAAGAAAATTTTTTCCCTTTTAAAGATCGAATAGAAAGGTTATTCCTGTGCTTTAAATCACGTATAATTCTACATAAAATAACAGAACACAGGCAATAACATCCATCTCTAATTAAATAACCTCAATAACATTAATAACCATCAACAACAACAAGACTCTCGAAGATCATTCAAAAATACCCTCTATTTTTTGTTTCTTTTCAAATACAGAAACATGTGAAGGTGTTTGTTTTTCATCTGGGAGTGAGGTGGTCCATGCCAGGGAGACAGAGGAAGGCGGGTGTTTAGTACCTTACGTCAACACCGGCCTCCACCACTTGTGTTACCACCACCAGCTACATCAAGTGAGGCTGAGGGGAACTAAGGGAGGGGGGGAGGGGGGGAGGAAGATGGTAGAATGGAGAAGGGGAAAGGGGGTGCAAGAGGAGGAGGAGGGAACGGAGGGGTGGAGGATGGGGTAGGAGGAAGAGGAGGAGACAGAGGAAGAGGAGGTAGGGGAAGAGGAGTGAAACGGGGGAAGGAGAGGACACGAGGTGGAGAGAAGAGGAGAGGTAGGGCGCTAGGTAGGAGGAAGAGGTAGGAGGAAGAGGTAGGAGGAAGAGGATGAGGAAGAAGGAAGACCAACATTACTACCCTGGAATGAAGGTCTAATGCTCTTTTCAACACCTCCAGCTGTGACAAAATATCACAAGCTTATTATCGTCTCCTGGCCTTCTCCTGTCTCTACCCATCTATCTATCTATCTATCTATCTATCTATCTATCTATCAATCTATCTATCTATCTATCTGTCTGTCAGTCTGTCTCTCTCACAGGCCCCGGTTCAGGAAGCAGGCCATTGACTGCCCTGCTGCCTTGCGTATTAACCTTGAAAGGTTACGGGAGTAAACCCCAAATGAAAAATCTGCTGTGGAGCCCTGCATCAGGCAGACATGCTTACAGAGCTCCAGTAAGACCCCAATGGCGGTATAGGCAGAAGAGGTGACCAACATGGGAACCCAACGACTACACCGACGGTCGAAAGCAATGCATGATGGACAGGCTACTAAGGCGAAACCCAACAAACTGGACTATCGGCAGTCCATTGCATCTCTCCCTCTCCCCAGTCATTGCAACACTTGCTCCACTGGATCAGGAAAAGGGAAAGCCAAGATGTGTAGTTGAAGTCTGTGTTCCTGCTTCACCACATAAATCAACTCGCGAGCAGCCATCATACCTATCATCATCAAAACCCCTTTACCCACAAAAGTCCTATGGCGACGGACGAGTGGAGACGAGAACAGGCAGAGATGACTGCCGGGAGTCTCTAGTCACAACTCTGCATAGATAAGATCCTCTCCAGTCACCTCAGAACTCACCAACGTAGGTAACATCCTTAATAACTCATATCACTGTATCATAGCTGAATGATCGTCAAACGCGATTCCGTGTGACAGCAAAGTACTGTAGTTGTAGTAGCAGTGGTAGTGTGTGTGTGATCATTGTCCTTCCTTCCATCCTCCCTCCCTCTCCTTCGCCCTTCCCTACTTCCTCCCCTCCCTCTTATACTCCCTCAATCTCCCTTCCTCCTACACACCTTCTTCCTTCATATTCCGTACTGCCTCCTTCCTTTACACACTCCTTCTCCCTCCCTCACTCCCTCTCCATCCTCTCTTCCTCCTTCTTCACTCTCTCTTCTTCCTAATTTTTCCTCCCTCCCTCCCACACTCCCTCTCCATCTTTCCTTCCTCCTTTTGCCTTTTTCCTACCATTTTCCTCCCTCCTTCACACTTCCTCCTACCGTCTATCAGCACCAGCAGGAGATAGATAACTGCCACAAGTACCTCGTCAGTTCTTGGAAGGTGAGTGAGTGAGTGGCCTTCACCTGGATGGCTCGGAGGCTGTGTGAGGGAAAGGTGTACATCCCAGCTAGCTATACAAGTTAACAGAACCCACGTGTATATGGACATGGCATGCGATGATTGGTTGTTCTCCATGACATCATTAGATACTGTCCATCCCGTCAATAGGTTAGGTTAGGTTAGGTTAGGTTAGGTTGGGTTGCTTCTTTTATTTCATTTCAAAAGATCCCATTGTTAGCATACGAGAAACATACACCACGATTTCAGTAAACAATTTCGAGGATAACATGTATAAAGCGTCCAAGAGAGTTGTATTAAGTGGGAAATACGAAGGCAAACGCACTCTACAATTTTCCCGTGGTAAACTTTTCCTCTCAAGCCTGTGGAGCAACTTGTCAAGACGGACTCACAAAGTTGCTCAGTTTGGAGACGTAAGATTTCGAATGTGATCTTGACTAGACCTCCTCAGGGACCCCGCCACCAGAACTTGATGATGCCCTCTCTCTTTCTCTCTCTCTCTCTCTCTCTCTCTCTCTTTCTCTCTCTCTCTCTCTCTCTCTCTCTCTCTCTCTGGGGGCAGGGGCGTGGGGGCAGGGGCGTGGGGGGTAGGGAGAGGGGTGTTCCGGGGGCCTGGTGGCTGGGTTATGCTGTTGAGTTGAGGATTATATTAACTTTCTATAATGACAGTGATTATTATTATTATTATTATTATTATTATTATTATTATTATTATTAATTATAAGTTATACGGTATGCTTCTTAAATTTTGGCAAATGAATATCAACTAATATTTTCGCGAATTCCAACTTAAAAAAAAATCTGGGGTAATTTTTCCGGGTCCACTGCGCCATCTTGGTTGTTTAGACTAGCCAATCAACATCGAGGAGGTTCAGGTTCAGCCAATCAGCAGCAAGTGCAAAGGTCCCCTCAACCTTTCTCGCCTTTTTCCCTTGTATCTTCCCTCTGCTCAAACATGGATGTATAACGATTGTAATTATTCTCTCTCAGACATTGTGTTATTAATACACAACTAACCTAACCAAACCTAACCTAACCTAATCTAACCTAACTTAAACTCTGTGACTAAAGCTATAATCCATGTGTCTGCAAGGAAAGAGAGACGCAGGTTCGTGTGCAATTGCAATGTGAAAAATATAAGGAAAAAAGAATTTAGCCGTGCATTTACAGGTATAATGTTTCACAGTTCAAGGGAATTATATCAAGTCTCTCTGTTATATTCTTCCGAGAAATTTAACCTAATCTAACCTAACCTAACCTAACCTAACCTACCCTACCCTACCCTACCGTACCCTACCCCACCCTAACCTACCCTAACTTACCCTACCCTACCCTACCCTACCCTACCCTACCCTAACGTGAGTGAGAAAGAACAAACATCAATATAAATATATGTAAAATAATACATTGAATATACATAATTTAGATATAAGACCGTTTATATATTACCTTAGCAGAATATTCATGTCAGGTTATATTTTTCTCCACTATATAAATCCATTAAGGGATTATATTTGCCGCCTGCAGAAATATATAACGTTAATAAAACCCTCTTATTACCATCATGAGGCCAAGAGATACACGGCCAGGTGACGCACTCTGTATGATTGATCGTCTCGGCCTCCTGTGACCCCCTTTACGTCTCCATTTGACCTCCAGAAGACCTCACACAACTGATGATGAGTACGAGTTTAATGTGGCCGAATAATTATCAGTGAAGGGGAGGTAAGGTGGTCACTAATACTGTGTTGTAATTGGTAACGGAAAGAACCTGCTGATGATGTTCACAACCTCCCACGGTGTCCCTCAGACAGCAGGTGTACACAGCGTCCCTCAGACAGCAGGTGTATACAGCGTCCCTCAGACAGCAGGTGTATACAGCGTCCCTCAGACAGCAGGTGTATACAGCGTCCCTCAGACAGCAGGTGTATACAGCGTCCCTCAGACAGCAGGTGTACACAGCGTCCCTCAGACAGCAGGTGTACACAGCGTCCCTCAGACAGCAGGTGTATACAGCGTCCCTCAGACAGCAGGTGTATACAGCGTCCCTCAGACAGCAGGTGTATACAGCGTCCCTCAGACAGCAGGTGTATACAGCGTCCCTCAGACAGCAGGTGTATACAGCGTCCCTCAGACAGCAGGTGTACACAGCGTCCCTCAGACAGCAGGTGTATACAGCGTCCCTCAGACAGCAGGTGTATACAGCGTCCCTCAGACAGCAGGTGTATACAGCGTCCCTCAGACAGCAGGTGTTTACAGCGTCCCTCAGACAGCAGGTGTACACAGCGTCCCTCAGACAGCAGGTGTACACAGCGTCCCTCAGGCAGCAGGTGTACACAGCGTCCCTCAGGCAGCAGGTGTACACAGCGTCCCACAGGCAGCAGGTGTACACAGCGTCCCTCAGGCAGCAGGTGTACACAGCGTCCCTCAGGCAGCAGGTGTACACAGCGTCCCTCAGGCAGCAGGTGTACACAGCCACGACACAACACACAGACCACTCAAGTCTCAACCAAAAGTTTAAGCAGTAATGGAGTGGCTGTGAGGACCACCGGCCTCCACAATAGTGTTTTATCCTCCACCAACTCCACTTTGCTGCTCCACTTCCCACAACTTAAAAGAGACAGATTTTATTACTGCAGAGCTGACTGAACCTTTACTCAGACCGTCGCCGCTTGATGGAGACGAATTTTATTGCGAATATCTGCAGAGTTAAGTTTTCACCTGTTGGGGAAACCGGTTAATGGAAGCTTCTTATATTACGACTAATTGAAGTCTTTGGCCATTATGCAGCCGGTTTGTTTGAGAGGCTAAATTAAGACCGGAAAACTGGGCAGAATAGTAGTGTCAGGTGATCTACCAGGTTTATATACAGTGTCATCTGGGTCTATTGATCCTGCCTTCCGGGAAATGCCAATTTTGGCTCAGCGTGAGAGTGAGTTCTCTTCGTGTTGAGAGTTGGTGTGTGTGTGTGTGTGTGTGTGTGTGTGTGTGTGTGTGTGGACTAGTTTCATATCCTAATTTTATTTTCCGCAGTTAATGGATAGCTGGTGATCTTCAAACTCTCTCTCTCTCTCTCTCTCTCTCTCTCTCTCTCTCTCTCTCTCTCTCTCTCTCTCAGCCCCATAACTCCTTCCCTCCAGGTGTTAAGGAAGTCACCTACACACACACACAACACTAAACACACAGAGTACAGCCACAGTGTTTATGATGGTGCACCCTGGTGGCCATTGTTGTTTATAATGGCGCTGATGAAAGCCTGGCTAATGCAATAGTCGTTTAATCATGCCCAATATATCACCAGCGTCGGGTGTTCGCTGTTTTAATTACGTGTGTCATAATATTCTACTGCCATCAAACACTAATAAATATTGACCCAATGAAAGACACCCTAACATAACCTAACCTAACCTCTCTTTCATTTAACCTAACCTAACCTAACCTCTCTTTCACTTAATCTAACCTAACCTAACCTCTCTTTCACTTAACCTAACCTAACCTCTCTTTCACTTAATCTAACCTAACCAAACCTCTCTTTCACTTAACCTAACCTAACCTACCTAAATGGAAGACCAGCTAATGAAAACATCTCTAATACCTGACGACAATTTACTGTTTTGTTTTGCTTTTTGGTCTTTGTTAACATAAGGGTTAATTGAATATGCAAATTAATATCTTTAGTTTTAGTTCCAGAATTGAAAAAAAAAATACGCTATGGAAGTTAGGAAATTTGTTGTTAATGATAATATACTATTAAATCAAGTTAGAAAGTTAACGTTCTGTCAAGGTAATATTAATATAGGGATTTTAACTAGGATTTTAACTAGGATTTTAACATTCTATAAAGGTTAAATTAAATCAGGACTTTAACCTTTTGTAACATACTGTAATACACAAGATATACATAAATAAACATATAAGCGAGTTTTAACATTATAACAGTAACCATATCGTACGGAAAGGTTAAAAATTATTCAACGCCTCATTATACAAACACTAAATTAATTATTATTGAATGTGTATTGTTGTAGAGCCAATTAATTTTAACCATACAATTGTTTATGATCGTAATAATTTGTTGACGATACTGATAGTGATAGTGACGGTAAATATTGAGACACGTACAAGAAGAGGAAGGTGGTGAGAAAAAATGAGGGGGGATGTTGAAATGAAGAGGAAGATAAAGGAGAAGAGATGAAGTAGATTAAGAAAAAGAGTATAAACCAGAAAATTTATCAGAAGACAAAAAGAGAATATGGAGGAGAAGGAACAAAAAAAAACGTAAAGCAACAACAGTAACAGTAACAATAGCACTATACTCGTACATTAACCGACAATAACAGCATCCATTGGAGACCACAACAACGACAACGTAACATCTATAATGACATAAACAACCGTATATATATAAACCAATTCCAACAACACCTATGCAGCAGCAGCAGTAAACACAATATACGGCTACACAGGTAATGTTGCGGGGTGATCCTCTGAGCCGTGAGGATCATATATTATTATTGGCCTTTACCAGGTCTGAATATTCAGAGGCATGGATCCTGTTGGCCCAATTATACCCGTGAAGCCTAACACAGTGAAGCAGGCAGCGCCTGTTGGCCCAATTATACCCGTGAAGCCTAACACAGTGAAGCAGGCAGCTCCTGTTGGCCCAATTATACCCGTGAAGCCTAACACAGTGAAGCAGGCAGCTCCTGTTGGCCCAATTATACCCGTGAAGCCTAACACAGTGAAGCAGGCAGCTCCTGTTGACCCAATTATACCATTAGAACCTAACACAGTGAGAGGAGAGTCTCAGTGTACTGTAGCACACCTCCTCCCATTTATCCTCCCTCTCCCCATCTTTCTCCCAACGCTCCTCCTCCTCCACATCTTACTCCCCACGCTCCTCCTCTTTCTCATGTTACTCCACTCGCTCCTCTTCCTCCTCATCATTCTCCCCAAGCTCTTCTTCCTCTCCATCTTACTCCCCAAGCTCCTCCTCCTCCTCCCCACCTTACTCCCTACAATCCTCCTCCCCATCTTACTCTCACGCTCCTCCTACTCCCCAGTCTCCAACACAAGTCACTGTATATATACTACCACACCACACTACACTACACACTCGCCGTTGGTGCTTGAAGGCAGGAAGTATAATATTACAGTCAACAAACACGAACTGCCTTACTCTACAACGCAATGCTGCAACACTAATTAGTTTTACACACCTTCTGGAATACAGTACCTGCTGTAGGTCCTGACGATACGCGTTCTCTGGTGCTATCACACACACACACACACACACACACACACACATATATATATATATATCTGTATCACTTATGCATATTATTTGTAAATCAAGAAGCTTATTCCTAAACTAGCACAACTGTATATTTTCAACCTTCCGGCTGCCATGCTCTTTCAATTAACTGTTAATTATTATTAATTACTATTATTATTATTACACACACACATACATGCAAAGTTTGCATTCCTCAAGCCAATACAGTCATGGATCATCTTACAGAGTTCAGTGTTTATGTGGTGAATGATAACAGGACGGCTATGTTGTGGTTATCTTTCTTGGTTACGAAATATCTGCTTGGCGACAGGGAGTTGAATCATGGTGGGATGGTGTGCTCTCTCTCTCTCTCTCTCTCTCTCTCTCTCTCTGCCGATCCCCCCCGCGTGTGTGTGTGTGTGTGTCCCCCACCTCATCTTCCTCCCATACTTCACATCACTTCTCCACCATGCTGCCCTACACAACCACCTTCCTTCTCCACCCTCCAGCACTCGCAACAACCCAACTGAAAAACGTCAAATATTTAACTATTGATCTTAGGAAATGCAAATCAATCCAAGGCCTTTAGGAATTAATGAGGAGAGAAAGAGAGAGAGAGAGAGAGAGAGAGAGAGAGAGAGAGAGAGAGAGAGAGAGAGAGAGAGAGAGAGAGAGAGAGAGAGGGTCATGTCATAATGCTCTTCACAGCCAGTTCAGACTCATGCAGGCTCCAGTCACTTTCACCTTCCGGTCAGTAGGGAGAAAGTCCAGAGTCCAGAGGTCCATTTTCCAGTCATTGAGGAGGAAGTCTACAGTCCAGTCAACTCCACCTTCCAGTCAATACCGGGAAGTGAAGGATATGTACGTCCGGGCCTTAATTGGAACAGAAATCCAGAAGATATCGCGTAGGACTTAACTGAGATCAAGAGGAGAGATTTAACCTGCATCAGCTATTGTTAGTATTACCAAGAGTTAAGAGGAGGGGGGGGGGGACAGAGAATGGGTGAGAGAGAGAGAGAGAGAGAGAGAGAGAGAGAGAGAGAGAGAGAGAGAGAGAGAGAGAGAGAGAGAGAGAGAGAGAGAGAGAGAGAGGTTGTAATTAAATGAGAATAGAGAAAAATGGATCACAAACACCTTTCCCTACACAATGTTGTCATAAAACTCCAGGCTGGAGATTGATTGCGCTCTCGTTAAAACCTTACACTGTACACCCCATTCTAACCTAACCAAAAGATAAACTAACCAAAGTAAACCTAACCTGCCCAAACCTAACCTAACCTAACCAAACATAACCTAAACTAACCTAATCCGAGGTAGCGTTAGGGTGGTTAATCATCAGGTGAAGTAAGCGAAGAAGATTACGGTGAATTAAGTAAATAAATATTATGAATTCCTGTATGTGACGACGATGCCCAACTAAAACTTTTAGTCTTTGTAACATAATGAAAAAGAAAGTTTTTAGGGAAAGTAAGAAACTTTGTATGATAGAAAAGTGAAAGGAAAATGAAAACTTACTCGATAGATCAACATTGTGAGGAAAGTTTATGAATATTAAGTATGTGTACGACTTGCAAATCTTGTGTGTGTGTGTGTGTGTGTGTGTGTGTGTGTGTGTGTGTATGTGTGTGTGTGTGTGTGTGTGTTTTATTCAACATTAACTTAAGATGTAAATAATTCTATACATTCAACATCCATATTCTCTATATTTAATTTTGTTGTATGTATGTATGTATGTATGTATGTATGTATGTATGTATGTATGTATGTATGTATGTATGTATCCTCATCATCCTTCAGTATGATCTTTCCCTCCTCCTCACCTTCATCACACACATCTACAGTAAATCACCCCGTGTTGCACAGTGTCTGGGAAAACAACTCTTAACTTGCTTATTTAAAACTACGATATAAAATTAACGTCTCAGTGATTCTTATTTTTGTTGGGAGAATATAAGAGAGAGAGAGAGAGAGAGAGAGAGAGAGAGAGAGAGAGAGAGAGAGAGAGAGAGAGAGAGAGAGAGAGAGAGAGAGAGAGGCTAAGAACTATTAATCTCCAACAGAAATAAATAACAAAAGTCTTCAAGGTGTCTCATTACGGTAATTTACATCCACAATAACAATACCAAACCACATGATAACTCTATTGCAGTAAATAATTTGTGTCTTTCAAAAAATCATAAAAAATATTAATTATAAAGATTAATAACAACAACACAGAGATAAGATTAACAGCAACACACCCAGGTATTGTGTGGATGAGAGGCGCGGCAGGTGGGAGGTCACATGTGTATGAATTAATCTGAAACTTTCCAATGTCGGGAGATTCACTGATTTATAACACCATTTATAACTTAATTGACAACGTAGGCCGTAACATATTACTTGCCAGGAAATTTGATTCAACTGAAAATTAAATCTTGTATGACCACTCAAAAACTCTATCTATCTATCGATCTATCGATGCCCATTTTCTTTTTTGCTTCACCACTAACACTGGTGTGCGTGTCTGTGTGTGTGTGTGTGTGTGTGTGTGTGTGTGTGTGTGTGTGTACAACCTATGCAACAACAATAACACTAACCATAACAATAAACTTTGACTCGTACCTTAGAGATAACGCCAGCGCGAGCAATCAACCCTATACCTCCACTCCACCTTGCACCGACATGCTCATGGAAGCAACGCCAGACGAACGTTCACTAGTGACGTTCAGAAGCAACGGGATCCTCAAGTTTGTGTTATTAGCATCACTCAGGAAGGCGACAGCTGGTTATTCCCGTATCACCCATCTGTCACTTTCCCATCCAGGTATCGACCCGGGGTCCTTCACCCAACAGTGTCCTTCCCCATCCACTGACCAACGCCTCCGTCCCTCCTCCTGCAGTTAAGGAAGAGAGACAGAGATATCGACCAGGGTTCCTTCACCATCAGTATCCTTCCTTTCCCCTGACCAACGCCTTGTACGGGAGAGAAAGAGGGTGAGACAGACAGAGACACGTACGGAACACTACATTACTCATAAACTTGGGATGCAGCAAGTTACCATCTCTCAACACTTCCATCAAGGAAAAAGTTACTGCCTCGATACAAAAGATGTGTTGGTGTTGAAGAGTGAAACAATGTGCGGAAGGATTTATGGGTGTTAACACAAGGAGAACTCAGAGAAAAAAAAAGAGGTGAAATATGAACGTGGAGCATTTGGTACTTGATAAAGGGGCGATGATTGATGGTGCGTCTCTCTCTCTCTCTCTCTCTCTCTCTCTCTCTCTCTCTCTCTCTCTCTCTCTCAATCGTGTCGTGTTATAGGTCTCACTATCTTCAAGGCTCCTTTACATTCCGACAAGACGCCCACAGGACCTGATCTCAGCTAATATTGTCCTCCGCCACAAATTACATTATACGGTAGATACCCATCCATCCATTGAGGATGTAGAAATTTTAAAATATAAAAGACACAGATCTGGTGTTTTTCTTATAAAAGAATCAGGTAACAAAATAATTAAGCAATAATAGAAGGGACGAAATATAGATGAAATAAACGTCGATCATTTTGGTAATACAGCTTGGCAAAGAGAGAAAAAGATAATAAACAAAGTCAAACTGCCAGAAACGAAAAAGTTAAAGTTTCTTCATACTAAAAGAGCAATACGAGTATATGTTACTGGTTGATGACACTATGTAAGTTGATGTTAACAAAATAATGTATATGAAGAATGAGCACATGTAATAATAATAATAATAATAATAATTAACGGTTTATTGAAAGAGCTTGGCAGCCAGAAGGCTGAAAATATACAGTTACATATTTGGGGAATGGGTTACGAATTACAAATAATATACAAGTAACATAAGTGACACAAATAAGACATATAATAACTTAGATGGGGAAAAGCTCAAACTACAGTTCATTTCAACATAGTGACAGTGTTACAGTATTACAAGTTATTGATAATTTTTACAATGGTTGGGACTGGGCTGTTCTTATAGCGATCAGTTCGTGCACGTATGGGCTGGATGCGGTTGTGGTGTCGAACAGCAATTCTCGGACAAGGGACCTCCGGTGGTAGTAGGAGCCGGTGTCGGGGATGGTGTAGAAGCTTCTTACCAAATTTGCAGATGAGGTCGTGGTGATGGTCAGTGAGAGTCGAAAGGGTCAGTGTGTTGAGCGCTTCTTGATATGTGGAGTAGGAGTGGGAGAGAATAATCTTGCATGCTCTCTTTTGCACTTTTTCAAGGTGTTTACGTTGTGTGGCATTTAGGGAGGAAGACCAGGTGGGGGAGGCATAGGTGAGCTTGGGAAGTATGAATGTTGTGTAAACACTGAGGAGCTCGTGTGCAGGAACTCCGAGGGACTTGAGTCGGCGGAGGAGGTGGAGACGGAAACTGGAGGATTTGACAACTTCATTGACGTGTGGTTTCCAATTTAGTTTGTTGTCTATGGTGACGCCGAGGAGCTTCGTGGAATCTACAACCTGGAGTGTGTTGGGACCTAGAGTAATGGAAGGAGGTGGGACAATGTCGGAGGAGAGGTTAATGTGCATAACCATGGTCTTGGTATGGTTGATGGTGACATGGTTGTTGGTGGCCCAGTTTTGGAGACTGTTCAATAAATCCTGAAGGGCGGTATAGTTGGGAGCAGAATTGTTGACACTGATCCCAATGGTGGAGTCGTCGACATATTTCCAGCGAGCAGGGGTTTCTCTTAGGGCATCATTGATGAGCATAAGGAAGCAGAGTGGTCCCATCTTGGTGCCTTGGGGGACGCCACAGGTGAGTGACTGAGAGGTGGAGACAGCCCCTCGGAAGCGTACAGCTTGGCGTCGGTCACTGAGGAAGTCTGTAAGCCATGGTATGAGGCTTCTTCGAAGCCCGAGGTCAATAGCTTTGTTGATGATTATATTGTGGTCGACTAGGTCGAACGCTTTAGTGAAATCAATGAAGGCGACAGCTACAGACGTTTTTCGTTTCTCGAGATGGCGGTATATGTAATCGAGAAAGCTGACAAGACAGTGAGTGGTGGAGGAAGTTTTCATGTTGCCAAATTGCTGAGGGTCTACGACTCCTGCAATATCAGCATAAGCCCAGTCGAACACAAAACTTTCACAGATTAGGCTGGGTATTGGGGTGATTGCAATAGGTCGTGTGTGTGTGTGTGTGTGTGTGTAATAACAACATGCATATTTATACAATTTTGCATGAGTCTAATACTTCAGAAGCCACGAACTTTCCCTTAGCTTATCCGGCAACGTCCTGACGCTAACACGCTTAGAGTTTTATTCCCAGGTGACCGGGAAGTGAACCTTCATCATCATGTGAACATTTATCTTTAATCAATACATTTATGACCAAAACATCAACATCACAATTCTTAATACCATGAAAAATAACTGTTTCACTAGCTCAGGTGCGTTCACAACCTCTCCCACGAGCCGTGACCCAACCCAACCCAACACAGCGAAGGTCAGTTTACCCCAGGCGACGGTCACACAACCTCTGTACCCCCTTGAAAATCAGGAGCCAGGATACACAACAGAAAACAGAAACATATCATAGAAAGCGGTGCACAGATAATAGGAAGGAAAAAGAAAACGAAAATTGGGAAACAATGGACTTCAAAGTAAGGACGAAAACACGGCAGAAGAGGAACACAGGAAGAGGCACAGAGAAGAATATGTACAAAATATTAAAGGAACAACAACAACAACACAAGAAATGAACCAAAACAACAGCCATTAACATCACTACAACTACAACCACCACCACCACCACCACTACCACTATATCCACCGCCATAATCACCACCATTACCGCCACATCGTCACCACCATTACCACCACTACGACCATTATCACCACCATCACCAGCTCAACACATTATGATCTTACCTAAAACTGCTGCTAGAGTGGAGGAAGAGAATTTACAAATCAGATTTAGGAATTCTTCTTTTCTGGAATATTAAATTGCCAGGTGCCACCTTGGCTCCGGGCGCCGCACCGCGCCACCTCGGAGAAGAAAATGAAAAATAGTTGTGAATAAATTTTTTCTTGGTAGTGAAGGTGTGGCTTGATGTGCGGAGCCGAGCTGTTGAGGCGAGGATGTGGCCCCAGGCATTGTTGTCCACTTATGACAACTCCCACATGACACAGGTTCTGTTGTCATATATATATATATACGTATATATATATATATATATATATATATATATATATATATATATATATATATATATATATATATATATATATATATATATATTATATGTGTGTGTGTACATGAAACAACTTACACGTCTTCACATTTCCTTATGAATTTAATCGGATAAAAACAATAAAAATTGCAGCGTCCATTAAGTCTTGACGACTGACATTCAGTTACACAGTATTAAGGTTAATGAAGATTTTACCTTCAGCAAGAACACCTTGGAGGAAACTATTAATTTAATTTTGTCAGAAGTGGAAAATGTGCAGGAAATGTTTCAGTATTTTGTTAAATCTTTCGGTGAGATAATGGAGAGACACGCTGATGGAATGATAAAATGTAAGGTTTATTAGGTTGTTAGAGCACGACATAACAACGCAAAACTGTTTATTAAAAACTTTGAAATGAAACCACCAGAATAAGTTTACAACATAAATCGAACGAAGAAAATAACGACGTCTTGTTTTATCGGTACAATCAAATTATCTTCTTATTTTGTGGGTTTAAACTGTAAGAGAACATGAGGTTCTCTAATTTCTTGATATCTTCACATCAGAGATAAAGACGCACTCCAAAACTTCCGGTAAACCTTAAGATAGAGCGAAGAGTTAGTGTTATCAGTAAATTAAAGATAAGACGAAACTGTTAAAATATATGGTAGTTTTTCTGGATAAATTGAAAGTAAAATAGAAGGAATGTTATGAAGCTGAGTGGCGGAGGATAAGTAGAACAGGAGACGATAACAACAACATTACTACTACTACTACTACTACTATTATTATTACTAACTGTCTCCACACAACTGATGGCTCTCTCTCTCTCTCTTTCACACACACACACAAATAGTAAATTGACGTACTATCACTGTGTATCCTACGCACCTAACCTAACCTAACCTAACCTAACCTAACCGCCCCCCCCCCCCCCTCGGAAGCGTTAGAGTTTGGTAATCTTCAGGTGAAATAAGCCTGGGTGTAATATCTTCAGGTGATCTACAACAAATAAACTGTAAACCTTTATTCCTAATTAAGATACAAGACTTTATTTTTTGTTCACATAAAGCGAAACAAAACAGGAATTTGGGGAATTAAAAACAATACAAATGCGCCATTGTAAACACCAGGGAGTCATTCCGTGTTTGTTGTGATGGTAATTGCACATTTTTCTTTCACTGAGTCGCCCACAAGGGTAAACTTATTTATATCTCCCAAAGGAACATTCCATTCTCTATCTATCTCCCTTGTACCTACTTCCCCATTTCTTTCCCTCCCTCCCTCTTCTACCACTCTCATCTCTTTATTCTCACACTTTTCTCTTTGCTTGTTATTTATTTCACCCTTGTGCATACTCTTCTTCCTCCTACCTCCTTCTTTTCATCTTGTATTTCTATTGAATGTTACGTTGTTATTCTCTCTCTATCTCGTTTATGTCTGTGTCTACCTCTTTATCATCTTCCCCTCTTGCACCATTATTGAATCTCTCGTCTTTTCTCTACTTCCTTTTTATTTTATCTTTGTTTACCACAATACAAAAAAAAAAAAAAATAAGGACATCTTCGGAAAATATAAGTTTATAAATCTCTCTCTCTCTCTCTCTCTCTCTCTCTCTCTCTCTCTCTCAAATCCATATATAACTGGAGTCGGTACAAACACAAGAGCCTCGAGGGTCGCTAGTGCTGCCCTGGAGGAAAAATAATCAACGTTAATGAACTACTGTAAGACGCTTTGAGGTAATGACATGGTCCATTGAGCTGCCTACACCACCTCCCACAACACGCCTACACCATCTCCCACGACACGCCTACACCATCTCCCACGACACGCCTACACCATCTCCCACGACACGCCTACACCACCTCCCACGACACGCCTACACCACCTCCCACGACACGCCTACACCACCTCCCACGACACGCCTACACCACCTCCCACGACACGCCTACACCACCTCCCACGACACGCCTACACCACCTCCCACGACACGCCTACACCACCTCCCACGACACGCCTACACCATCTCCCACGACGCATCTAGTGGTGATAAGCGGAGGTAATGATTGTAGTAGATAACAGTGATAATGGAATTGCAGGGCAAGCAAAGATAATGAAAGATAGTGGTAGGTATAGTAGTGGTGGTAAGAAGAGGTACTGGTAGGTTAAAAAAAAAAAAAAAAAAAAAAAAAGTAGTAGTAGTAGAAGTCGTAGTAGTTAAAAAAATACGTAAATTGTAATGAAAATAGAGTAAACAGACGAAGGAACAAAATAAAGTAAATAAGTAACAGAAGTAATTAAAAGACGCGAGCCTGACAATAAGGGTGAGGAACGACACAGCTGATGATAGTAATAATAATAATTATAATTATAATAATAATAATAATAATAAATAACAAGAACAATAATAACAACACTAATAATAATAACAACAATGCATTTTCCAAAGATCCAACAAGAAAGAAGAGTTTTATTGGCAAAAATTTCTCTCCTAGCAATACTAACACGTGAAGCTGCCCTCACACTAATGACTGAAGAATTAGAATGTTGCTAATGGCGTCTTTACCTCCCGGGGTTCATATAGGAGCAGGCAGAAAGAGCACGCGTGGTAATGGTGCTGCTATACTCTTGCTCATTACTCCCCGCCATTAGTAGTGAGAGTGATGGTGTCAAATGGTGCAGGAGTAACGAGGGGTAGGCGGAGGGTAAGTAGTGCCGTGAGGATGCAGTTTAAGTAGCAGTGATGATGGTGCTGTGTGCCTTACTTGGTCATAACCCTAAGCCTGTTGTTGCTTGTGCAGTGGTGTTAATTGTGGTAGTGGTGTAATGTTAATGTTGAAGTAATAATAATAATAATAATAATAATAATAATAATAATAACAATAATTAACGTCAGCGAGAGAGAGGGGGGGGTGGAGAGAAACGACACCAGGACAGAAAACCAGGTGACGACGTAAATATATGTGGAGGTGACCACAAGATGAGTGTGCGAGACAGTCACATATTTCTTGCCAATTAATCCTGAGTGAGAGGTATCTTGGGTACACCAAGACCTCTCTCTCTCTCTCTCTCTCTCTCTCTCTCTCTCTCAATGCATCAATTACGTGACTACCTTAATTAAGAAGTGTTAATTCTGTCACCTGTACTGATGCATAAAAGGTTTGTGATTATTCTCCCATTGTTATTATACGTTATACACAACATACATTATACTACACAACATGCACCATACTCCATACAGAAAACATATCATACATACACCACACACAATATAAAAATTACACAACATATATCATACGCCATACATACCACAGAACATACACCATACATACATCATACATATTACACAACCGACATAATACATACACCAATATACAGTAAAGATACACACATTGTTTACTGTATACTGAAACAGTCATGTGTCAGGTATTTCTCATCCACTCATGAAACACAGATAACCCTTCAATAAGATAATGATAACAAAAATTGCAGCAACAAATACATCATGATCATAAATAAAACAATAAAAAACAAAATAGATAACATTAATAAATAATAATAATCCCATATAATTAATTCTTGTTTCTATAATTTAATCCCCAACAAATATATTACCTATAACATCAAAGTCTCTTCACAAGTGTCAATAAACTGAAAACAAGTTATCATAGATTATTTCACCTTATCTTGGGAGAGTGAAGACGAAGTCACCACGATGATACACACACACACACACACACACACACACACACACACACACACACACACACACACACACAGAGGCGACGGTGTGTCATACCATATTTGTACTTATGTATTAATAAACTTTATTCATTCTAAAATTCTATACTGAAGTCCTCTTTTGGTACTGTACGTCAAAACTTAAAGGCGCGTACAGGCGTCGGGAATAACTTAAAGTAGGATAAGGTAGTGGCGTCGGAAGTTACATAATAGAGAAAATAGAAGAATAAGAAAGGCCGTAAAGGACACAAGAATGAACAAGAATATAGGAAAGAGAAGAGAAAAGTGGAAAAATGAGGAGATGAACTGTGTAGCCATGAACCCTCCCTTCCCCTCATGACCCAGGATGAGAGGCACCACCTTCAGGCCGAGGATGAAAGAACCAACCTTATTATCAGAGCTAATGTGTGCTGCCCGCCGCTCACCTCACCCCTCCCCTCACCCCACACCCCTCGTTGTTCATGGCTCCTCTCTATCAAACCCTCAGCACTCCTCACCCCTCCCACTCCTCACAGCCCCCCCCCCCCTCATCGTCCATCACAGCTCCTCCCTCCCTGCTCCAATCCTCACCCCTCACCACCCCCACACTTCTCCCAGCCCCTCACCCCTCACCACCACCTACTTCTCCCAACACCCTCACCCCTCCATCACGACCCATCACTAACTGGAGGTGTAAGAACGGATCTGTCTCCCTTATTTTAAAGTATAATTTAAGTAAGAAATCAAGTATCAAAGCTGGAAAGAATCATTACTGTGATTGTGTTAGTGTGTGTGTGTGTGTGTGTGTGTGTGTGTGTATTCCAGCCATTGCTCCAAAACGTAAGCAGTTAGAGGCCAAAATATTTACACGCATATTAAATGGGTCCCAAGGTTGTGCTCAGTTGTATGACAAATCAACTACGAACCCCGGGAGGGAAAACTGTCCCAGTCTACTGTAGGTGCGAAGCCAGGTAATTTTGCACACACAAAAAAATAATAATAAAGAAATAATTCATTCACATCGAATAAATAGGTTTCTCAACATGTAACACGAGGAACAGGAAAGATTATTAATGTGTATCTGTTCAAGATTAGAGAACAAAAACTTAAAAAAAAAAAAAAAATATATATATATATATATATATACATATATATATATATACATATATATATATATATATATATATATATATATATATATATATATATATATATATATATATATATAAATAATAATAATAATGATAATAGGAAGACGTCATCACAGGTCAACATA
Source organism: Homarus gammarus (assembly GCA_958450375.1). Classification (NCBI taxonomy): domain Eukaryota; kingdom Metazoa; phylum Arthropoda; class Malacostraca; order Decapoda; family Nephropidae; genus Homarus; species Homarus gammarus. The sequence continues at coordinate 149,169 of CAUDMG010000401.1, read as the reverse complement.
TTCTGGGGGCGTGACGCAACCAAACTACTGGATAATTTACGAGCGATAGCATATAGAGAGAGTGAGTGTGTGTTTGTATGTTTGTTTGTGTATGTGTGTGTGTGGTTAAATGAACTTATGATGACTGCCTCTTTCACCACACCACGTCAACACTCTACCGGAAGCATTGTACCAGAAAAATAACATAGCCAGAAAGGAATGTATTGTACAGGGTGTCCTTAAATGATTACCCGGAAAACAGTGGTAGCTTATTTAATTTACTGGCCGTCAACTACTTGGTTATTACGGCCGTATATTCTTGTTAATTGTGATCTTGTTGTTGTTCATACTTCTGATGGTCTAAGTGTTCTAATTCTGAGTCTTTCCCTTGGTTTTGTTGGTTATGGGTGTTCATATCTTGATGGTTCTGAGTGTTCTGGCCATTCGGCTTTCTAATTCAGTTGGTAACGTCCTCTGGGGTATTCTTTGCTGTGCGACAACACTTGGTTTCCCCCTTGATCCATGAAGAGGAGATATCGCCGTCTATCCCTATTCAGGACGAGGTTTAGCTTCTCATGTCGGGTGTACGGGGCAGGAATAAATCCTCAACACCTTTCTTAGGTCTTCTTACATGGTCTGGGTGTGGTCGAATGATCCGTGTGAGTATTACTGACTGTGTGTTTGATATCTTAACGTGTGTATATCATACTTGTGATCAAGGATGGTCGATGCTGAAGTCTTCTCTTGTTTTAGTGCCGCCAACACAGCAACCACACCCAACGAATAGGTGATTATATATTTTGCACCTACGAAGGACAAAAACTGAATTTGAATGAAATAAGACGTCAGATCGTAGACAGTAAGTCCTCAACTCAAAAAAAAAAACTCTTCATGGCCAACTTCTGCCGAGGAGCCGATACTGAGCAACGGGAGTATGACGGAAAAGTAGTTGGAACACATCATATACTTGGTCCACGTCTCGTGCCTCTCACAACTGAGTGAGGGGATAATGAGTATTCATAACTACTGCACAATGTAAAAAAGAGTATTGTTAACACTTTACCTAGGAACAAGCACCTCCAGCATCTTACTTTATTATTTACCAATATTTGGACAAAACTGTAAAAAAAAAAAAATTAATCTTTCTTCAGTCACAGAAAATTTAATTTTCTTAATTTTTAAGACAAATTTTTGCGTATTTCTTTAATAATTGTAAATATATTTTCTCAACTTTTATGTTTTGCTGTTGTTCTGAAGGATACATGTTAGTCCCTAATATAAATTTATTATGTCCAGAAACACCTTATACCGGTGACAACATTGTTCTTTCTTTAATAAAATTCTAAATAAATAAATCAAGTTTGTTTATTTTATTAGTGTTCAGCGTAAGTCTATTAAGTTCCTTTGTACCTTAATTCTACCGAAGGTTTATTGTAGTACTTGAAAGTGTGCTGTTATCCACCCAGTCCTTAACGATAAGTCATGCTTATGGGACCCACTATCACTTTCTTTCAATTTACTCTAGGTTTACTAAGGTTAGGTAACGATTAATTTCTTTAAAGCTTAAGCCTTATGAGGTTAACTAGACCAGGGCAGGACACACGGGTGGTTGGTAGTACTGCCTCAAACGTTTCACAACAGGATGCAATGATAATGTCTTCTTTGTGTGTTGTTGACGTCATGCACTCACGCACGCACAACGCTATTACAAAAAACACTTAACTCTTGTGCGTTTTTTCCCAGCTGAGAAAAAATGCCCCGCCCCCTCCTCAAGATTTACAGCTGATTGGCTGTTGCAAACCTGTCCGATTTTGTCCAAAGTAATGCTGTAATATCTTTCTCGTCAGAAACGGTCATTATGAATAAACTCATTAAAAAATACATCATTACTCAGGACAAAATCGGACAGGTTTGCAACAGCCAATCAGCTGTCACTCTTGAGGAGGGGGCGGGGCATCTTTTCTCAGCTGGGAAAAAACGAACTATATTATATCTCAAGGAGGTAGTGTGTGTACAGCCTATTAACTAACTTAAAACATCACATCACTAACATGTTCAACACCACGCAATAAAGGAGTAAATATACCAATTAGAAATAAGTTGGACCCGACCACATCACGTCAACATTGTACAGGAAGTCTAGTATCAGCAGATAACATAGCCATAAAGGACTGTTGTGGTGAAGTAGACGCACGTACTGTACAGTCAGTCTCCCTCACTGCTACCACTATGGCCCAACGTGTGAGTATTACTGACTGTGTGTTTTATATTTAAACGTGTGAAAGTCATACTTGTGATAAAGGATGGCCGATCCTTAAGTCTTTTGTTTTAGTGCACAAACTACCGCCAACACAACAACCACACCCAGAATGTAAGCTGCTGACTGACACTTGTAGGGTGTTACAAGATGACCCCAGAGTGTACTGTTACAAGATGACCCCCGAGTGTAGTGTTACAAGATGACCCCCGAGTGTAGTGTTACAAGATGACCCCCGAGTGTAGTGAAACAAGATGACCCCCCGAGTGTAGTGAAACAAAATGACCCCCCGAGTTTAGTGTTACAAGATGACCCCCCGAGTGTACTGTTACAAGATGACCCCCTGAGTGTAGTGTTACAAGATGACCCCCTGAGTGTAGTGTTACAACATGAACCCCTGAGTGCAGTGTTATAAGATGACTCCCGAGTGTAGTGTTACAAGATGACCCCCGAGTGTAGTGTTACAAGATGACCCCTGAGTGTAGTGGTACAAGATGACCCCCTGAGTGTAGTGGTATAAGATGACCCCCTGAGTGTAGTGGTACAAGATGACCACTGAGTGTAGTGTTACAAGATGACCCCCTGAGTGTAGTGTTACAAGATGACCCCGAGTGTAGTGTTACAAGATGACCCCCTGAGTTTAGTGTTACAAGATGACCCCTTAGTGTAGTGTTACAAGATGACTCCCTGAGTGTAGTGTTACAAGAAGACACCCTAAGTGTAGTGTTACAAGATGACCCCCTGAGTGTAGTGTTACAAGATGACCCCCTGAGTGTTGTGTTACAAGATGACACCCTGAGTGCAGTGTTACAAGATGACACCATGAGTGTAGTGTTACAAGATGACCCCCTAAGTGTAATGTTACACTCACCCCTGAAGATGTGAATTACACGAAAGCGCTTGGGAACTTCGTGTTTTCTTTTTCCTTGTGGTTATCAGCATATACCTGGATCACGCGCACCTACAGTGACTTACTTGCAAATATATATATATATATATATATATATATATATATATATATATATATATATATATATATATATATATATAAGTATATATATATATACTGGTTTGTATACTGCGACAACACCACACATATCACATATGACAATCTTATCACATGTGACAGTAATGATAATCTTATTAACCCTGGCCAGATGGGTAATGCAGGTGGCGGGGCATATGACGAGGTAGCGAGGGCTCTACAGGCCGGCCAAGTCACCCAGCTGGGTAATAACAACGGACCTTACCGATGTAATGTGTGCAACAAGGAACTTAAAACCAAGAGCACTCTTAAGAGTCACTTCACGAGCCAGACACACCAGAATAAGGTATTAAGGGAATGTGAAGATATATTTTTCTTTAAATAATAATTAAAAGGTAGTATTTCATATCTGTTTGTTTTTTATTTAAGTAATGACAAGCTTATCATTCATGTCAGTAAAACTGATAATATAATAGTGTGACAAAACTAACACAGATATGTTAATAATGGGATAATATATTCTTAAATTTAATAGAATAAGTCAATACATTGCAAAGAAAATATGTGTAAAGTAACTACTGACTACTGTACATAGCGAAAAATATCGTATAAAAATTAAAATGACAATACTGTAGTCCTGTACTAACATTATACGCACATTAGCTGGGCGACGTTTCTTTGTTTATTCTTGATCTACTATAATATTTCTTGTCAAACTTCCACTATGATCACTGTTAGACAGGGTGTCTCAGAAAAATGTATACAAACTACATTACAGATATTCATGGAGATCGCGTGAATGCTTATATCACATCTTACATTATCCTCACTTGTTGATGCACGAGGTCTCCCACAAGTAAGGAGAATGTTGATGCTTGCAATAGGACCATTCCAAGCAATCTTCAGGAGAAATCTGTATGGTGTTGTGCATACATTTTTCTGAGACACCCTGTATATAAATATATATATATATATATATATATATATATATATATATACTGTATATATATATATATATATATATATATATATATATTAATATATATATTACGTTTATTTCCAGATAAGCTCAGCAAGGCCAGCGTCGCCTCAGCATCATGGTCAACAAATACCAGCCACCAAAACACCTCATCAGGTATTGTTTCACACCTAATTGATAACATTGACAGTTTGGTAAAGGTAAACCTGTACAAAGTTGCGAGGGCTGGACTTCACCAAACAGCCACTTACTGTAATACTAGATAAACATAAACCATCAACAAATCATAACTGACATTACTCTCTTCTCACACTTTGTGTGTTATAACATTTACTTAACTCAACAATATTTTACAGATTTCCATAACAATAGAACAAAATGTCATACTAATAGAGGATATATTAATACTTCAATGTTAATTTTCATTAAATATACCATACTAGTTATTTGGTAACAATTCTTACTTGCCTAATAAAGCCAATGTATACAGGTGGTATACTGCAGCTGTCGTATTGGTGCAACATCACACATAAATCACGATAATCTAATCACTTGTGACAGTAACATTAAGCATAATAACTGGCCAGGTATGTAGTGCAACTGGCTGGGCAGATGACGAGGGAGCGAAGGCTCTACAAGCCTGCCAAGTCACCCAGCTGGGTGATAACAACGGACCTTACCGATGTAATGTGTGCAACAAGGAACTTAAAACCAAGAGCACTCTTAAGCGCCACTTCACGAGCCAGACACACCAGAATAAGGTATTAAGGGAATGTGAAGATAAATATATTTACCTTTAAAAATATTAATAACTAATATGTTAACTTCATAATTTTATGGATTATTGAAATATAACTCCTAGATAATATAACAATCCATGAAAGAAAAAATAATATGTGACATGATTATTGACACAGGTATATTAATAATGGGATGATATATAATGTTAATATTTGCTAAACAACTTAATATATTGCCAATAAAATGCGTGTAATCCCGCTACTGTGAACTGTACACGTGTAGCCACAACGTGTAAGCATTAACATTATAATACACATAATGTAGCTACCAGTTTATACCCACATTAGCTGGACTACCTATATTCCTTCCTTTATCTACTATATTTCTTGAGAGACTTCTACAATGATCCCTGAACATTTATATTCCATAAAAAAAAATATATTTCAAAAGGTTTTCCTTATAAAGTTTACTGCACAAATTTAAGAGCAAAAATTATTAAAATATCATTTCTAATAATGAAGAGAAATTTGCGATACTTATTGCACGTATTTTCAAACTATGCCCAAAATTGCCCGTTGATATATTCCATTAAGTATCAATATATATATATATATATATATATATATATATATATATATATAGATATATATATATATATATATATATATATATATATATATATATAGAGAGAGAGAGAGAGATAGAGAGAGAGAGAGAGAGATAGAGAGAGAGAGAGAGAGAGAGAGAGAGAGAGAGAGAGAGAGGCAACGGAATATATACCATAATTTTCAGCAGTCATTAATTTTCCGAATGTGAAACACGTTTACTTCCAGATAAGCTCAGCAAGGCCAGCGTCGCCTCAGCATCATGGTCAACAAATACCAGCCACCAAAACACCTCATCAGGTATTGTGTCACACCTAATTAATAACATTGACAGTTTGGTAAAGGTAAACCTGTACAAAGTTGCGAGGGCTGGACTTCGCCAAACAGCCACTTACTGTAATACTAGATAAACATAAACCATCAACAAATCATAACTGATATTTTTCTCTTCTCACACTTTGTGTGTTATAACATTTATTTAAATGTACAATATTTTGTTACAATTTTCTCGAATATTAAAATGAACTACGACATACTAATAGAAGATGCGAGTAAAATCTAGTGTTAAGTTTCACTCCAAAATTCCTATAAATTATTTGATAACAATAATTACCTTGGCTATTATAATAACATGTACAGGTGTATACTGCTGATTTTGTATTGAGGCAACACCACACATAAATCACGATAATCTTATCACCTATACAGGTGGGTGATGCAACTGGCGGGGCACATGACGAGGTAGCGAAGGCTCTCCGGGCCGGCCAAGTTACCAAGCTGGGTGATAACAACGGACCTTACCGATGTAATGTGTGCAACAAGGAACTTAAAACCAAGAGCACTCTTATGCGCCACTTCACGAGCCAGACACACCAGAATAAGGTATTAAGGGAATGTGAAGATAAATATAATTACTTTTAAACAATACTAATAAATAATAAGCTAAATTCATAATTTTATGGATTAATGAAATATAACTCTTAGATAATATAACCATCCATGTTAGAAAAAATAATAATATGTGACATGATTATTGACACAGGTATATTAATAATGGGAAGATATATAATGCTAATTTTTGTTAAACAAATTAATATATTGCAAAAGGTTTTCCTTATAGTTTATTGTACAAATTAAGAGCAAAAATTATTAAAATATCATTTCTAATAATGAAGAGAAATTTGTGATGCTTATGGACATATTTTCAAACTATGCTCAAAATTGCCCGTTGATATATTCCATTAAGTATCAATACACACACACACATATATATATATATATATATATATATATATATATATATATATATATATATATATATATATATATATATATATATATATATGCTGATAACCACCAGGAAAGAAGAAAACACGAAGTTCCCAAGCGCTTTCGTGTAATTCACATCTTCAGGGGTGAGTACAGACTAGATAGAGTAATGCAGAACAAGATGAATATATACAGAGGAGGGTGAGACCAGGTCCACAATGGTCAGGTAATGACCCTACTAATCTTTAAATGGCACACAACGGTTGGTGGTTGGGTCAGATGGGACAGTGACCCGCCCTCTCACCTGATCACAAATCTTCTTAACTACAAAGTTGTCCAGCTTGTACAAGCCGTTACTCAAATTCATGTTGAATGCTTCGGTATGTTTAATAAGACTAGATTCTATGATGTTCCTACTATCAATTGAATTACATGGTAATATTGAGGAGGCATTATCCCAGTCAATGCAATGCTTGTTATCCCTCAAATGAACAAACAGTGCATTGGATTCCTGGCCTGTCCTGACACTGTATTTGTGTTGTTTAATTCTAGTTACAAGATCTTTACCTGTCTGGCCTAAGTAAAACATATTACATTCCTTGCAAGGAACTTTATAAATGCAACCAATTGTGTTGTTGGGGGAGTTCTTGATTAACATTTGTTTAACAGTGCATGAGTTTTTAAATGCCACATTGACGTTCCAAGATTTTAGCTGTGCCGGAATGTGTGAGAAATTTTTGTGAAATGGTAATATTAAGATATTCTTATGGTCATGGGTGGGCTTGGGATCAGTTCTATAAAAAGTTTTCTTAGTAATGTTTAAGCATTTGTCTATGAAAGATCTAGGGTATTTAAGGTTTGAGCCAATATTATATATATATTTGTATTCTTCATCGATGAATTCCGGACTGCAAATTCTCAAGGCACGTAAAAACATTGTTGTAAATACTGACTGTTTGACTTTATTATGGTGGGCAGAATAATAATGAATGTATGAACACACATTGGTTGGTTTTCTATAAATACTGAACTTGAAAGTGTTACCTATTCTGTGTATCAGACAGTCTAGGAATGGCAATTTACAGTCTTGCTCTAATTCCACAGTGAATTTGATCGAGGGGGCTAAGTTGTTAAGTTGTGGTAGGAAAACTTTTAGGTCCTCATTGCATGGCCAGAGACATAATACATCATCAACATATCTAAACCAGACTGCTGAGGGTGGTAAAATATTACTTAATAGTTTCTTTTCAAAGAATTCCATATATAGGTTGCTTAATACAGGTGAGAGTGGATTACCCATTGCCATACCAAATTTTTGAGCATAATATTCCTCATTGAATTCGATTGATAGTAGGAACATCATAGAATCTAGTCTTATTAAACATACCGAAGCATTCAACATGAATTTGAGTAACGGCTTGTACAAGCTGGACAACTTTGTAATTAAGAAGATTTGTGATCAGGTGAGAGGGCGGGTCACTGTCCCATCTGACCCAACCACCAACCGTTGTGTGCCATTTAAAGATTAGTAGGGTCATTACCTGACCATTGTGGACCTGGTCTCACCCTCCTCTGTATACATTCATCTTGTTCTGCATTACTCTATCTAGTCTGTACTCACCCCTGAAGATGTGAATTACACGAAAGCGCTTGGGAACTTCGTGTTTTCTTCTTTCCTGGTGGTTATCAGCATATACCTAGATCACGCGCACCTACAGTGATTTACTTGCATATATATATATATATACATATATATATATATATATATATATATATATATATATATATATATATATATATATATATATATCTTGATAAAATCACACGGGAGAATGGAAACAACGGAGTACCTTAGCTTTCGTCTTTATTCAAGACATCTTCAGAGGCAACAGTTGCCTCTGAAGATGTCTTGAATAAAGACGAAAGCTAAGGTACTCCGTTGTTTCCATTCTCCCGTGTGATTTTATCAAGATTTATCTTATCCACGTTTTCATTCTGGATTTACATGAAATATATATATATATATATATATAGATAGATATATATATATATAAATATATACATTTATATATATATATATATATATATATATATAGAGAGAGAGAGAGAGAGAGAGAGAGAGAGAGAGAGAGAGAGAGAGAGAGAGGCAACGGAATATATACCATAATTTTCAGCAGTCATTAATTTTCCGAATGTGAAACACGTTTACTTCCAGATAAGCTCAGCAAGGCCAGCGTCGCCTCAGCATCATGGTCAACAAATACCAGCCACCAAAACACCTCAAAAGGTATTGTGTCACACCTAATTAATAACATTGACAGTTTGGTAAAGGTAAACCTGTACAAAGTTGCGAGGGCTGGACTTCGCCAAACAGCCACTTACTGTAATACTAGATAAACATAAACCATCAACAAATCATAACTGATATTTTTCTCTTCTCACACTTTGTGTGTTATAACATTTATTTAAATGTACAATATTTTGTTACAATTTTCTCGAATATTAAAATGAACTACGACATACTAATAGAAGATGCGAGTAAAATCTAGTGTTAAGTTTCACTCCAAAATTCCTATAAATTATTTGATAACAATAATTACCTTGGCTATTATAATAACATGTACAGGTGTATACTGCTGATTTTGTATTGAGGCAACACCACACATAAATCACGATAATCTTATCACCTATACAGGTGGGTGATGCAACTGGCGGGGCACATGACGAGGTAGCGAAGGCTCTACGGGCCGGCCAAGTTACCAAGCTGGGTGATAACAACGGACCTTACCGATGTAATGTGTGCAACAAGGAACTTAAAACCAAGAGCACTCTTAAGCGCCACTTCACGAGCCAGACACACCAGAATAAGGTATTAAGGGAATGTGAAGATAAATATATCTACCTTTAAACAATACTAATAAATTATAAGTTAATTTCTTAATTTTATGTATGCATGAAATATAACTTAGATAATATTACCATTCATGTGAGAACAGTAATAATGTGACACGACTATTAACACAGGTATACTGATATTAGGATGATATATTCTCTTCATTTAATAGACCAAGGTTCATACTGTGTATGTACTGTACTTTTAGCTGCACAGTCTCTTGTGTGTACACCTTAGATGTGTTTACACCTGAGAAGGATGCACAGTGTACGTACAATACCTCCACCTGTTAAAATATTGTTATATATTTCCTTATTAGTATATTATTCGAATTTATTTCATGGTTTTATTCTTGTCTTTGGAGTTTAGATGAAGTGGGAAGAAGAGGATAGCTCCCAAGAGGACAGCTCCCAAGAGGACATCTCCCAAGAGGACAGCTCCCAAGAGGACAGCTCCCAAGAGGAGGATGACGATGACGACCAGGAATATTTCGATGAGGAGGATGAAGGCGAAGAGGAGGGCATAACCCGACATGTGCTCAGAGATAATCACAAATCAAGGGCAAGTAGCAATATAGTTGTATCAATCTATTGGTTGCTTCACTTTTCTTACTATTTATGAGTCGCCTTTCATTACAGGCACGAAACACTGTGGGTTCAGAAATTTATGTGAAATATACTTGTGGCAATATTCAGTTAACTTCAGCCCTTTACTACTCACATCAAGGATCAACCTGATTTAATTCATCTTTATTTTTCACTCCTGCCTTAGGTTACAACTCAGGATATTCCTTTTCCCCGGTTCGTCTCTCACCCAAGCGTCATTATACATTCGTCTGTATCTCTTAGAGCTTTATTGAATCATCAAACTTTATCATTTCTACATATTTCTTCAGTCACCGTTTACCCAACTTTCATTTACCTTGCGTTTTGTTTTATGGTGGCAGTGGTGGATATGTACAGCGTAAGACACTTATCTTAATACCTTCATAACTCAATTAGGTAAGTACCAGATTGATGTTGCCAAGGGGATGGAAGCAAAACTCCATGACACCGTGAAAATGGGTCCCATAGGCATTAATGCCAGTTAGGAACAGTGGATACACATTGTGGTTACACAGTGTGGATACTAAAGGAGTCCGCATGACCGGTACTTCTTTCGACCGTATTCACTTCCCCAAGCTGTAAACTTACATACCCATTTACAACTGGGTGAACTAGAAGCGCCCGGAGATCGAACCACCGACCCCATGGAACAGAAGGCGATAGCTGTATCCATTCGACCGCCGCACTCCTTTGACAGCGGGAAAAGACAATAAACAGAGGGACAGCAGCAGGGACACAGCCCTTCAGTCCTGGTAATGACCGGCCTCAAGCAGTAAGCAGAGGGGCAGCAGCAGGGACACAGCCCTTCAGTCCTGGTAATGACCGTCCTAAAGCAGTAAGCAGAGGGACAGCAGCAGGGACACAGCACGTCAGTCCTGGTAATGACCGTCCTAAAGCAGTAAGCAGAGGGGCAGCAGCAGGGACACAGCCCTTCAGTCCTGGTAATGACCGGCCTCAAGCAGTAAGCAGAGGGACAGCAGCAGGGACACAGCACGTCAGTCCTGGTAATGACCGTCCTAAAGCAGTAAGCAGAGGGGCAGCAGCAGGGACACAGCACGTCAGTCCTGGTAATGACCGGCCTAAAGCAGTAAGCAGAGGGGCAGCAGCAGGGACACAGCACGTCAGTCCTGGTAATGACCGTCCTAAAGCAGTAAGCAGAGGGACAGCAGCAGGGACACAGCACGTCAGTCCTGGTAATGACCGTCCTAAAGCAGTAAATAGAGGGGCAGCAGCAGGGACACAGCCCATCAGTCCTGATAATGACCGGCCTAAAGCAGTAAGCAGAGGGACAGCAGCAGGGACACAGCCCGTCAGTCCTGGTAATGACCGGCCTAAAGCAGTAAATAGAGGGGCAGCAGCAGGGACACAGCCCATCAGTCCTGATAATGACCGGCCTAAAGCAGTAAGCAGAGGGACAGCAGCAGGGACACAGCACGTCAGTCCTGGTAATGACCGGCCTCAAGCTGTAAATAGAGAGAGACAGACGGACAGACAGTTATAGTTCACTTGACGTCACTGCGCAGAGCGAAAGAAAACTAGACCGCTGTCCGGCCGACCTCTCTACATTGACCTTGAGTGCATCATTCGACGAGGAGGGACAGCGTCAGTGTTACACGTAGTATTTGAGAGATACAATGACACTGGAGCTATGGCTGGAACACACAGACAGACAGACAGCCAACGTCCTTTTCTTATTGTAAATATATTGTCAAAATTAAAAAATGAAGTATATAAAACTCTTTCAGAAATCAAAATTTTCACAGTCGGCAATTTCTTATTTTCGAGTTAGGCTCAGCAAGGCCAGCGTCGCCTCAGCATCATGGTCAACAAATATCAGCCACCAAAACACCTCAACAGGTATTGTTTCACACATAATTAATAACATTGACAGTTTGGTAAAGGTAAACCTGTACAAAATTGCGAGGGCTGGACTTCACCAAACAGCCACTTACTGTAATACGAAATAAACATAAACCATCAACAAATCATAACTGACATTTCTCTAGTCTTACAACTTGTGTGTTATAACTTTTAGCTGTACAACGTTTTACAAATTTCCGAAACATTAAATTGAAGTACGACATATTAATACAAGATGCATGAAAAATCCCATATTAATATTTCTTAGCAAAAATAATATCAATTATTTAATAACAACAGTTACTTTGGCTATTAAGGACTACGAATACAGTTGGTATACTACTGATGTTTTATTGTGGCAACACCACACATGTCAAGATAATCTTGCCATTGTGACAGTAATGATAATCTTATTAACCCTGGCCAGGTGTGTGGTGCAAGTGGCGGGGCAGATGACGAGGTAGAGAAGGCTCTACGGGCCGGCCAAGTTACCAAGCTGGGTGATAACAACGGACCTTACCGATGTAATGTGTGCAACAAGGAAATTAAAACCAAGAGCACTCTTAAGCGCCACTTCACGAGCCAGACACACCAGAATAAGGTATTAAGGGAATGTGAAGATATATTTACCTTTAAATAATACTTAAAAATAACGTTAAATTTTTTAAATTTATGTATGAATGAATTATAAATTAGATAATATTACCATTCACGTGAAAAAAGTAATAATATAAGACAAGGGTGATATGTTTTTTACATTTAATAGACCAAGGTTCATACTGTGTATGTACTTTTCTTTTAGCTGTACAATCTCTTGTGCCTAGACCCAAGATGTGTTTACACCTGAAAAGGATGCACAATGTACGTACAATACCTCCACCTGTTAAAATATTGTTATACATTTCCTTATTAGTAAGTTCTATAATTTGATTTGATAATTAGATTGTGCACTTTGGTGATCTGATGAAGTGGAAGGAGGACGACGACGACCAGGAAGAGGAGAGTGACAATAATGAGGAAATCATCGCCGAGACGGACGACAAGTCAGAACTTTATATGTGCATACCATGTAACCGGTCCGTCAAGCGCTGGGACATAGGGAGACATCTGGAGAGCGAGACCCACAAGGCCAAGGCGAGTAACAACACAGTCTTATCTATCCATTTATTGATTTTCTTTGTCTTTCTACTAGTTGCCTCTCATTACACGCAGGAAACACTGAAGGCTCCTCAGTCAGACTCGGCACCCCAAAATATCAGTGTTAGTTTATAGTAACATAATTATATATTATGGTATAAAAACATATATCTCTGGGTGACTGAAAACAATTTAATTTATATTCTATCTCCAATTCAGCTTTAATAAGATAATTTCAGATTAAGTTAGGTCAGGTTAGGTTAGGTGTACTACAAGTGAGGACAATGTTATAATATTACAAGCATTCACGTGATCTCCACACGAACCTGTAGGTATAAAAATACAAGAAATAATTATGAACTAAATTTATTATGCACATCATGTTCTCAAGTTTAGGACAGTGAAGTGAACCACACAACTTCCAACGTGACTTTGGTGTTTCCTTACTATTAACTTTCTTCAGTAGGTTTGTTAATTCGGATGTGAATTTGCACTTTCCCTCACAAACCGTCTTTATTCTGCTATTCAGGTATATGTACAGTTTTACGTTTAAGTATAGATATAGTAAGAAGAAGCTGATGCCCTATCCTAAACACATGTACTGTATATGTTAATTGTACTTGTGGCAACATTCAGTCGTCTTTAGGCCTTTAAAACTCACCCCGGGGATGAATTGGTTTTATTTCATCATTAATTTTCTCTCCTGCCTTAGATTACAGCTCAGGTTAATCATTTCCTTGGGTCCGTCTCTCATCCATACTTCATTTTGAACACTTCTTTAACCCTTAAATGTTTTCCCAAATCAAGATACTTTATCACTTTTAAATATAATTACCCTTAATATTTTATTTTTCGTTTATCAGTTTACTTTCATTTATATTGTGTTTAATTAAGAATGTTACCGTATATTGTCTACTAGAAAAGGGTATTATGTTTTTGGGTGGCAGTAGTGCTTACGGCACAGCGTAGGAGAATTATCATAATATCTTCATTACTCACTTAACTGAATCCCAGATTGGTACTGTCGAGGGGATGGAAACAAAACTCCATGACACCGTGAAAAAGACAGTAAGCAGAGGGGCGGCAGCAGGAACACAGCCCGTCAGTCCTGGTAATGACCGTCCTGACGTGAACACAGGAGTTACGTATGAACGTATTGTCAAAATTATGGCAACATCGAAGGACATCATTTCTCGGGAGACTTTATTCTCGCATGAATTAGCTCCATACCCGACTGCTCTTTTTGACGAGGGCGGTGAAATGAGACACACAAGTAAGTCGGTGCTGAAGAACAGGCTCTTAGTGCCAGGAGACTTACGAGCCAAGCTGACTCCAGAGGTAATCATCCTGGACGGCAGTGCCTTACTCTGGGCTGTTCCTTGGCCAGTTTCACAAGCGACCGTGTCTACGTACATCAGTAATGTGGTAAAGCACATCATACGACGAGGAGAGAGAGCGCCAGTGTTACACGTAGTATTTGATAGATACTATGACATCAGTCCAAAGACGTGTTGTAGAAAAGCCCGCCAGAAAAGATACGCTCCTGTGTACAATTCCAGTGAAGAGTCGCTACAATCCGATCAAGTCGTCGATAAGAAACGAATCATCTCGCTGATTGTCAAGCAGTTATGCTCCATACAAGTTCCTCGAGGCAAGCGAGTTATAGTAACTGGACCTGATGCTCATCCAATACAGGTTGGTATTGGCCCACAGCAAACTGCGGTGACTCACGAGGAAGCTGACGTGATCATGGCTTACCACATGCTCCAAGAGGCAGCGGCTGGCCATTCACCAATAAGAATAGTGTGTGATGACACAGACGTGTTCCTCATCCTCGCTCATCACCTGCACGCTCGCACAAACAACATACCACACACCGTCCAAGTAAGCATGGAGTCATGCACTAAGGGTCACGCCGTCGTCAGTATCAACGAGGTTGTTAAGAAACACTCAAGTATAATCCCAAACATTCTAGCAGCTCATGCCTTGACTGGCTGTGACACCGTTTCCTCCTTCGCTGGTATCGGAAAAATAACAGCATTGAAAACTCTTGAGGCATTCCCTGGTTCATTAGACCTTGGGAATCCATCTGCATCCCTTGATGAGGTCACGGATGTATCCCTGAAATACGTATCAGCTCTGTATAACCAGACACCAGGAGCTTCGTTAAACAACATGCGTGCAACTATTTTCACAAAACAGATCAGTAACAACAAGTTGAGGTTTCCTAGGTTAAGCCGATTGCCACCTACAATGGCGGCGTTCAGGCCCCACTGCGGACGGGCACACTACCAAACAGCGTTATGGAAGTCTGCTGGGATGCCCTCACAGCCACCGCTCGACCCATTGCAGTATGGCTGGGAGATGAATGGATCAACACTGACACCAGTTTATAGCCTTCCTGGGTAGTCAATTGTTCCCGACGAGGTGTACAACCTGGTTAATTGTAGCTGTAAGACAGCCTGCACAGCAACACTCTGCTCCTGCTACAAGTTCACTCTTCCATGCACCAAATTATGCACGTGTAAAGGTCATGCAGCTTGCCTGAACCCTGAGACAGAGAAGAGAAGAATGTAACACTCCAGTCTCCACAATGACAAGGTCCCAAGTTTAAAGAATTAATGTTGTGTAAATAAATGCACCAAACCTTTAAATCAACTTAGACGCCAAAACATTTTAATCTCAATTACTTCAAACTGTATCATTTTTCTCTTCACCCTTTTTTCAATTTTCATCAATAAAATATTACTAAATTTTGCGCTGTAGGAATTATTAAAAATTATAGTTACTCTTATATCGCTAACAAAACGAGCAACATTTTCCTTACTTAAATGATTAAAATGTGTTTTTCTTCATTACTTTTGTCCAGAAAGTAATTAACATGTAAATATTTAAAGTGTGCAAAAAATTATAAATAAATGGGACAGCTCCTTGATCTCTTCCCCTAGCACTGTCACGTAGCTATGTCTCTCTCCCACGCTAAGCACCGAGGAACGCATCAAAGCTACTTCGTGCAATTCGTACTTCATTTATGAAATGTTCAATGTTCAATACGTCTAAAAATATAAGTGCTCGCTCGCGCGCGCGCACGCACGCGCACACACACACACACACAACATCCTTGACCACCGAAGGGTCAAGACGTACCTGGCGCTCCTCTCGGAGCAGCCAGGTCAACTGTTAAGTTGGCCCATACCAACCCCCTCCCCTGAACCCTCCTCCCCACCGGAATATCAACAAGTTCTCGCCAGAAGTTACAATTTCATTTAGGAAAGGAACGGAACCAGTGTTAAACAGAGGTGAACAGTGCTTAAGTCAGTGAGAACAACTCAACAGTAACAGTCGTACCCAAGTTAACCTTCACACAGTGAGGTCCCAGGTACCCAGTGATAACGGCCCGTGAGACCCAACAACAACCAGCGATGTGTTAATCCGTCTACGATAGGAAGGCCTGAGACCAAACCCTACTCATATAACACCATCTGTGAGGGAATTACTACACCACATGTCCCTCATAACACCATATGTGAGAGAATTACTACACCACGTCAAGTCCCTCATCACACCATCTGTGAGAGAATTACTACACCACGTGAGGTCCCTCATAACACCATCTGTGGGGGAATTACTACACCACGTCAGGCCCCTCATAACACCATCTGTGAGGGAATTATTACACCACGTGATGCCCCTCATAACACCATCTGTGAGGGAGTTACTATACCACGTGAGGCCCCTCATAACACCATCTGTGAGGTAATTACTACACCACGTGAGGTCCCTCATACACCATCTGTGAGGGAATTACTACACCACGTGAGGCTCCTCATAACACCATCTGCGAGGGAATTACTACACCACGCCAGGTCCCTCATAACAACATCTGAGGGAACTACTACACCACGTGAGTTCCTCCTAACACCATCTGGGAGGGAGTTACTACACTACGAGTTTGCTGTTCAACACCTACATTAATCTGTATGTTCACTGTATGTTCCTTTACCTTTCTCTAATGAAGGCTTTTGTTAAACCACCAATGTATGTAATAAGTCATTTATGTCCAATGTATATTTTCAGCTTTTGGGCTGCAGAATTTTTTCAATAAACCGTTAATTATTATTATTATTATTATTATTATTATTATTATTATTATTATTACTTCTACTAATTTGCTGTCACTCGGAATCGAGTATGACGATCAACCAGCTATGGTAAAATTATATGGGTTATTAGGGATGTCACCTAAGTTAGTGAGTTTTGAGGTGACTAAAGAGCCGGATGGAGCAGTAGATGGAGGGCTCCATCTACTGTGGGAGAGGCGGTGGCAGCGTCGTTCTGACGTTGGCGTTTGTCTGCCTCGGTTTGCAGTCGGGCTAACTCGAAAGTATTGACACCATCCCATGTGGTGCTCCTCCAAACGCTACGATGTGGAGTAATCAACTCCCAGGTTAGAGGGTCGATTTGGCACCTTTTCAGGTTTGTCTTAAGACTACCCTTATACCTTTTCAGTTGCCCGCCAACGTTACGTTTACTATTCGTTAGGTGAATGTAAAGTAGCTGCTTTGGCAGTCTACTGTCGTCCATGCGGGTAACATGGCCAGTCCAGTGTAGTTGTTCGTGGATAATGGTAGCCTCAATGCTCCTACAGTTGGTGACAGCAAGAATGCTGGCATTCGTTCTCTTGTCTTCCCAGCGAACTCGGAGGATGGAACGTAGACTACGTTGGTGAAAGTTTTCAAGTGCCTTGAAGTGCTTCCTGTATGTGACCCATGTCTCACTGCCATATAGTAAGGTGGGCAGGACCACTGCTCAATATACTTACTGTACGTGCAACTTTGTGGATAATTTCAGCTCCCAGCAGCTGAAGACACGATTTCGGAGTCCGCCCAAGGGTCAGATGCACATCTGATCCGATGCTGAATTTCTTCATCGATGTCTGCGGTGGTGGACAGGTGGGAGCTAAGATACCGAAAGTGGGCAATATTAGAGAGTGTAGTACCGTTAAGCTGAATGGATGGTGGAGGTGTGTCTGAACCAGGGGCAGGTTGTAAGAGAATCTGAGTCTTACGTACATTCACCTCAAGGCCGAAGTGTGCATACGCGTCTGCATAGGTGTTCAGGTATCTCCTGTAGGTCCTGCTCAGTGTGAGCAACAAGGGTGAGGTCGTCTGCATACTGAAGTTCAGCAATGGAACCTACCGACACCTTGCTCTTGCCTGGAGTCGTCTTATGTTGAAAAGAACCCCCCCCCCCCTTTACCCGGTACTCGATGTTCACCCCCTGGCTAAATTGACACTGGCACGAGTAAGGAAGGCAGCCAAAAAGATGGAAAAGAGAGTTGGTGCCAGTACGCCAGTACACACACACACACACACACACACACACACACACACACACACACACACGCACACGCACACACACACACACACACACTTTCATTCGATCAAGAGACTGAGTAAGAGATAATTTTTGGTGTGTTAGAGCAGAAAGACAGACATGGAAACACTTTGTATAATGTGTTATTTCTCAGGTTTTCTTTGTGTCAGCAGTTTACTCTTACATCGCTAAGAACATCTTTTATTTACTCCATAGGTATCGATGATGAAGCAGACGTCGGTCACCAACGAATCGTTTCAGTCGGGTTACTACACTAGCATGTCCAGATCTCGGGGTTACGCTTATGTTTTTAACTACACGTTTAAAAATCAACTGGAGGCACGTGCTGGGGCGGAACGTGACTCCAACAACCTAAGGGAGACGCTTTCTAAGTTTGGCTATGAGGTCATCGTCTATGAAGATATGACCAAGGAATTAACTATGGAAACAATCTTAAGTATTCGGAATGATCCAATACTATGTGAAGTGGATTCAATTATATTTTTCTTTTTGAGCCATGGATTAAGTGATTATATATTTTACACCTGCGAAGGACAAAGACTGAGTTTGGATGAAATAAGGCGTCACTTCGTAGATAGTAAGTGTCCTCAACTCAAGAAAAAACCCAAAATCTTCATGGCCAACTTCTGCCGAGGAGCCGATACTGAGCAATGGGAGTATGACGGAAAAGTGGATGTCCCCCGTGACATGGTCACTATCCACGCCACTACTGAGGGTGTCAAGGCACTCAGGTCAAGGGTCGCGGGTACAATTTTCGTCAAGAGTATGTGTCAGGTATTCAGAAATGTCAACAACGGCGTTATGGAAATAAGAGAAATGTATGCCATGCTCCAAGTCCAAATGATGAGAAATTCAGGAACTACCCCGATGTGGGAAGACTATTCATTTTCCAAGAAGTTTTACTTCCAGAGACTCTAGCGATGACTATCTACCTCACACGTGATGGTGATGATGAAAATATGCAAACGTTAGGTTGTTGGAAGACTAATATGATACACCTGGTGACATAGATTGTAGTTGTTTGAGATCTTTTACAAGTCCCAGATAATGTGCCTCACAGAGATCAAGGGTATACAAACACATAATAATGTGCGTTAGGTAGCTCTATGGATGCATTTCGTGACAAAGTTTTTCTCCCCTGACCACGGGACTCGTCGCTGTTTGGATGGATGCCAAGCTATCTTTATTAACGCAGCTTGTAATCAAGTCTTAAGTCATTCACTCTGTAGAAACCTTCCATATCAAGATAGGTTAAAGAAACTAAACTTGCATTCCCAAGAAAGACGAAGAGTGCGGGGAGATATGATAGAAGTATTTAAGTGGGTGAAAGGAATCAATAAAGGCGATATAGATAAAGTTCTTATAATATCCGAGCAGGATAGGGCTCGTAGCAACGGATTTAAGTTGGATAAGTTTGGGTTTATGAGGGAGATAGGAAGGAACTGGTTTACAAATAGGGTGGTGGACGAGTGGAACAAGCTTAGCAACTTTGTAATAAGTGCTGGAACGCTGGAAAGTCTTAAAAGGAGGCTAGATAGATTCATGGATGATAGACGGTGGTAGTAACTCTCGACAGGAGCTGCCATGCACAGGCCAACCGGCCTATTGCAGACTCCTTATTTTCTTATGTTCTTATATTCATATGTATGAGGAAGATGGAGAAAAACAGTTAAACAACACCGTAGTTTCTTGTATTTTATCTATTCTGCCTTAACCAATAACGAGGCTTTCTGATAATTGGTCTAGTTTTAACTTTCATTACGGTGTAAATGAACGACAAAGTTATCAAATTTGCGTTGTTGAAGCTAAACAAAGACATAAGATATCCAACAAGCTTCTCACATGTGTACTGTACTGTGTTACCTTGAGAAGTGTTCTATATCTGCGTAAGGGCTTCATTTTAAATCTTCGGCTTCAAAGGACATCTTATATCACATTATCTATTCCATAGGTGTCGGGAATGAACGATGTCTTCGACGGCAACTCCAACTCGACATATAAATACCAAGTGAAGTCCAGTCCTCCGGGTCACGTTTATGCTTTCAACTACATATTTCGTGGACAAGCTCGTGTACGGGAAGGGGCTCAGTACGACTCACATAACCTAAGAGACACTTTTTCTAAATTAGACTATAAGGTTTTCATCTATGAAGACCTGAACAAGAAACAAACTTTAGAGAAAATCGAGGCTATTAGGACTGATCAGAACTTGAAGACGGTTGATTCAATTATTTTTTTCTTCCTGAGTCATGGAGAGACACCTTATGAATTTCTCTCCGTAGACCATGAAACATTACACCTTCATGACATCAGACGTCAGTTCACCAGAAGAAAGTGCCCTCAGCTGGAAGCAAAACCCAAAATCTTCATGAGTAACTTCTGTCGAGGACCTAAATTTGAGAAGCAGGTGTTTAACGATGAGGGGGAGGTCCTCAAAGACATAGTGACTATCCACGCCACCGCCGAAGGCATCAGGGCGTTGAGGTTAAGAGACACCGGCACCATCTTCGTCACCAGTCTATGTGAAGTCCTCAATAAAATGTACATTTTTATGGATCTCAGACAAATTTATGCCAAGCTCCAGGCAATAATGACAGCAAAAGGAGGAAGTAGCCCGATGTGGGAAGACTACGCGTTCAAGAAGTTTTACTTCCGAAGAAGCAACTACAAGAGAAATTGCCAACAAACTCCTGAAATTTAAATCCAAACGCTCTACAACCAAAATTGACCTCCCAATCAAAATTTACAAGGAGTTTGCAGTCGAACTTGCCACCTCCCTCTGTCCCATTATTAATGCATCCCTCAGACAAAGCAAATGCCCTAATGAATGGAAAACCGCATATGTCACCCTTATCCCCAAGGTCCCCACCCCACAGTCCCCTTATGATCCGAGGCCAGTTGCCATCACCCCCAAACCCAGTCTACTCTGTGAAGACTTTCTTTTTGGATGGGCATTTGCCAGTATTTATCAGTCAATTGATCCACAGAAATTTGACAATATGAGGACCTCCTCTACATCACACTGCTTAGTTAGTTTCCTGGATTTTCTGCACAAAAACCTGGAGAAACGTAAGACATCACTGGCCATTGCCCTTGTTGACTTCAGAAAGGCTTTGGACCTTGTTGATTTCTGCACTGTTATCAACAAGGCCATTGCACTAGGGCTGCCCACCAACCTGGTCTCATGGCTTACTGATTTCCTGAGAGAGCGTCGTCAGGCAGTGGTACCAGGGTTCTGTCTCCACATTCCAATACCTCACCTGCGGTGCTCCCCAGGGGACCAAGATGGGACCACTGTGCTTCCTCATCCTGATTAACGACGCACTATGGGACACTCCTCACAGGTAGAAGTACATGGATGACTGCAGTGTGGGGGTTACAGTGGACAGCACCTCACCGGACTACTCATCGCTACAATGCACACTGGACAGGCTACAGGTATGGACTAAGGAGAACAAGGTCACCCAACAATCACACCAAAACCGTAGTCATGCACATCAACACCGCCACCACTCCAGTGCAAGCTTCAGCAGTCACAGTGGGTGCCCATCCTCTCCAGTTAGTGCAGTCTGCCAAACTCCTGGGTGTAACTATAGACCACAAACTGGACTGGAAGGCCCATGTAAACAACACTATCAAGGCAGCCTCGTACCGACTCTACATGCTACGACGACTCAGGTCACTTGGGGCACCCACGCCAGAGCTGAGGACTATCTACAATGCATTTATTCTCCCTAAATTGACGTATGCGTCATCAGCCTGGTCGTCTTCTCTCAACTCTACCCAACAACTTCAGCGAGAGAAGGGACAGAAGAGTGCCTGCAGAATCACGCTCAGCGCAGACTACTACAGCTACAACAACGCTCTCTGTCCCAGTGACCTCCACCACCAAGCACTAGCAGGGTTTGGTAGTGGACTACTGCACCATCCTCGTCATCGCCCCCAGCCCACCTCATGCAGTCCGCCACTGCCCATAAGAGCCCGCACTGATAGATATAAGAATAGCACCATCCCATCTATTTTTTAAATAATAAATAGTTCCCGATTTATGCACTCTACAGCCCTGTAAATATATTTTAACGTATATTATTGTCTAAATTACATGCGAGTTTGTACATTTTTAGCCACCGGCTGCAACTCTATTAATAAGCCGTTTTTTATTATTATTATTGTTATTATTATTACTATTACATCAGTTGTGTATTTTTTTCCGGGAGTTGTAATGTATTTCTCTATATATAATATTTTTAAACATACTTCATTAACTTCAAGTTATGGTGTTGTTCATTGTGTTACATATTAAGATATATTATAATTTAATTCAGTAATAAAAGACCATATAAGTGTAAGTATTGTTATTTCTGTACAAATAAAGGTTTAAGTATATACAGTAAATCGTTTTTTATTTAATCTATGTTCAGCGTGATTGAATTTTAGGTCTTCTCTACCTTGTGTGTCACTATTGGTGTACACTTGCGAACAAAATTCCATGGACACTTGTCAATATCTGATGTATAAGTAGCCTACTGAAGGATCATGAATTTAAGATAACTGGAATTTTAAAGCATTATCTTAAATTTTTCTTGGTATTGTTACGCTAAATAAGGATAATTGCCAATTAAGACCTAAAATGCAACTGATGTTTCTATAGAATTGTAATAACCTTTTGTTCTTATTGCTATGACTCAAAGGAAAGTAATATTTATTATTTGTATATGGTAAAATTTGTCCTGTTCCTTATGTATAAAATCGGGAAAAATGAGCAGACAATTTAAAATGCAAATGACGCCTCAAAAATTATAGCCAAAATCTATTATGATAATTCTATGTTAAAAGTACAGAAAATTTTATTAAAAATGAGCCTCTCTCTCTCTCTACTACCCACCTCTCACACTACAACCCACCTCTCACAGTACTACCCGCCTCTCACACTGCTGCCTGCCTCTCACACTACTAAGGAACACAACGCCCAACGCCTTTCAGCCTTGAGATAAAATTTGACGTTTTCTTTAGGTTATGAGAGAAGGGGGGGGGGGGGAAGGATCGAGTCTCCTGCTGGCAGTATTACAAGTTTACACATGGGGTGAGAGAGAGAGAGAGAGAGAGAGAGAGAGAGAGAGAGAGAGAGAGAGAGAGAGAGAGAGCTGTTTGTCTAAGTTAGGGTTAACATCGAGATGCTGTTAGGTGTAATTTCAGAATGATTGCGAAGGATTTTATCAATGAAGCGCGTAGCAATCTTGTGTGCAATATTAATAATATTAATAATATTAATAACATTAATATTAATATTATTATTATTATTATTACTGATATTAATTAACAGTGTTTTGAAAAAGTTCTACAGCCCGAAGGCTGAAAATATACATTATACAAAAATGAAATTACATACAAAGACATGGGGTAGGTGGGTCGTTTAACAAAGGCCTTCATTACTGAAAGGAGAAGGAACATGATTTGAACACAAATTATTATAGTTTACAGTTGATGGCCCGGGCCTGGACTGGTCATGGAGACACCAGGTGGTGTGGTAACTCGTCCTCGGGTGTTGATATGAAGGACCTCACGTGGTTATGGGGACACCGGGTGGTGTGGTTTTCACGTGTGTGTGTGTGTGTGTCCCCTTCCTTGTACACACACACACACACACACACACACACATTCCCCATACCTACACCTCTCCCCTTCATTCTACCTCTTTTCTCTTGTTCTCCTCTTACAGCATCTCACTATTTCAAACATGTAAACAAAAGTAAATAATAATTAAGGTAAAGACTTAAAATAGATGACAATAGCAAGTGTTTATTTTCTTGAGGGTTGTGTTAAGACCAGCCTGGCAGTCTTAATGATGGTTGCCCACTGAGACTGACGTGGTCCTCCCCCTCCTCTAGCCCAGGAAGGTTCCAACACTCAAGCACTCAACACCCTCAAGTGCTTCTCGAGGACCATCTTGTAGAGTGGCGCTGTAGCTCTTGACGCCTCTCACCACTCTGGCTCTTCTACAGAGATTTTTTTTTCATCCTTCATTTTCCTGGTGAGAAACAGGGGGGGGGGAGCGAGGGGGAGAGGGGGAGAGGGTGAGAAAGAGAGAGAGAGAGGGTAGAGAGAGAGAGAGAGAGAGAGAGAGAGAGAGAGAGAGAGAGAGAGAGAGAGAGTGTGTGTCAACAGTCTGGTTCACCATCACTGATTCTTTTCTTCCTTTTGTTGTCTTTAACAGAGCTTGAAGCGGTTTTCTTAATGTGTATGTATATGTGTGTGTGTGTGTGTCACTGTTATTACTGCAACACTGCCATAAACTCTTCCAAGTTATGTTCTGTCATATCCTTCACACCAGATAGAGATTGATTATATATATATATATATATATATATATATATATATATATATATATATATATATATATATATATATATATATATATATATATATACCTCAATATCAACAGCTCTACAATCGCTCCTATTGTTGTCTGATTGTGTTTCAGAAGACGTTTGTTTCAGCTGTTGTGGAGAGTCAGGAGTGGAGAAACTTTACTAACAATCTGGCCGGGGTTTACATGTATACACAGTGCTGTATAAACAACGTCTAGGGCATTCTGCACTCGCCAACACTAAGTAAAAACACAACTTTCAGGTTGACTGTGCGTGTTGCCGTGCCTCAGTCCGTACCTTGGTCGTGTATCTTACCCGAGTAAAGTCACTTTAGCCATATAGCGTCAACGATCCCTGCAACAATTACGACAATTATGGTGCTGCCTCACTACACCCGTCACACCTGATGCCTTACTACACCCCCACACCTGAAGCCTCAGTACACCCCACACACCTGATGCCTTACTACACCCCCACACCTGATGCCTTACTACACCCCCCACACCTGATGCCTCAGTAGACCCCACACACCTGATTCCTTACTACACCCCCCACACCTGATGCCTTACTACACCCCCCACACCTGGTGCCTTACTACACCCCCACACCTGATGCCTCAGTACACCCCCCACACCTGATGCCTTACTACACCCCCCACACCTGATGCCTCAGTACACCCCCCACACCTGATGCCTCAGTACACCCCACACACCTGATGCCTTACTACACCTCCCACACCTGATGCCTTACTACACCCCCAACACCTGATGCCTTACTACACCCCACACACCTGATGCCTTACTACACCCCCCACACCTGATGCCTCAGTACACCCCACACACCTGATTCCTTACTACACCCCACACACCTGATTCCTTACTACACCCCCCACACCTGATGCCTTACTACACTCCCCACACCTGATGCCTTACTACACCCCCACACCTGATGCCTTACTACACCCCCACACTTGATGCCTCAGTACACCCCACACACCTGATGCCTTACTACACCCCCCACACCTGATGCCTTACTACACCCCCCACACCTGATGCCTCAGTAGACCCCACACACCTGATTCCTTACTACACCCCCCACACCTGATGCCTTACTACACCCCCCACACCTGGTGCCTTA
Organism: Homarus gammarus; assembly: GCA_958450375.1. NCBI lineage: Eukaryota > Metazoa > Arthropoda > Malacostraca > Decapoda > Nephropidae > Homarus > Homarus gammarus. The sequence goes on along the minus strand of CAUDMG010000401.1, from coordinate 122,957 downwards.
CTACACCCCCACACCTGATGCCTCAGTACACCCCCCACACCTGATGCCTTACTACACCCCCCACACCTGATGCCTCAGTACACCCCACACACCTGATGCCTTACTACACCCCCCACACCTGATGCCTTACTACACCCCCCACACCTGATGCCTTACTACACCCCCACACCTGATGCCTTACTACACCCCACACACCTGATGCCTTACTACACTCCCCATACCTGATGCCTTACTACACTCCCCATACCTGATGCCTTACTACACCCCACACACCTGATGCCTTACTACACCCCCCACACCTGATGCCTCAGTACACCCCACACACCTGATTCCTTACTACACCCCACACACCTGATTCCTTACTACACCCCCCACACCTGATGCCTTACTACACTCCCCACACCTGATGCCTTACTACACCCCCACACCTGATGCCTTACTACACCCCCACACTTGATGCCTCAGTACACTCCACACACCTGATGCCTTACTACACCCCCCACACCTGATGCCTTACTACACTCCACACACCTGATGCCTTACTACACCCCCCACACCTGATGCCTTACTACACTCCCCACACCTGATGCCTTACTACACCCCCCACACCTGATGCCTTACTACACCCCCACACCTGATGCCTCAGTACACCCCACACACCTGATGCCTTACTACACCCCCCACACCTGATGCCTTACTACACTCCCCACACCTGATGCCTTACTACACCCCCACACCTGATGCCTCAGTACACCCCACACACCTGATGCCCTACTACACCCTACACACCTGATAAGAAAGATTTTTCACTCTCAAATTTGGTGAAAGTGAGAAGGAGACTAACAGATTATGAGTGTGTTTTGTTCTGGCTCGTGTGCCTCAACACCACCCATACGGCGATGGATAACAAAAAATTCACCTTTATATAGTTTCTCCTGCATGGACCTGAGTGCTTGTGGGATACAGTATCTGAACTTCCTCCTTTCCAGGATGTTAAGCAGTCGAGTGGTAGAGAGATCGATGATGTGCCTGTTAACTTTATCTTAGGAATATTATGGTAAGGTTAGTCTTATTGAGCCACTACTTGCCGGTGATTCTGCTGCCACTGTAGCTTCCCTGTTAAATCTCAACAGCTGTATAAGACGCTCACTCACTCACTCACTCACTCACTCGCGAATGGAGAAAAATTAGTCGTTGACGGAAACATCTGATTTACGTGGTGAAGCGTTGTTCGACTCACAAGTTCCCCATTTCACGGAGTCTCCAGTACTTATGTGAGGATCTGCCCGTGACTGTTGACTCTGGTGATGTTTTGTCAACAAGCTGGTGTGTGGTGTAGACACGTTTCACTCCGGGTACAGGAGGGGAGGAACCTCCAGAGTGCCTCGTCTCTCACGCTTCTAGGACACAAGCGAAAAAAAATCCCTTAAGCTACAAACACTGTCACCCAACTTTTTTAAGGCGTTTTATTGCACAAGTGACACCCGGGGTTGTGACCCAGGGGGACTCGGTAACTTCAGTGTAAAGGAAAAGTGTTCAGTGTTCCCTCCGTGTGACTGGCAGGCAGACAGGAGAGGAGAGAGAGAGTGAGGAAGATGGAGTGTGACAGTGTGTGAGAGATGGTGGTAAGAAGATGAGGTCTGTGGGGATACCGAGATGTGAGGTTGTGAGGAGGAGTGTACAGGAGAGGAGGAAGGAGGTAGAGGAACGGTGTGAGGTTGTGAGGAGGAGTGTACAGGCGAGGAGGAAGGAGGTAGAGGAACGGTGTGAGGTTGTGAGGAGGAGTGTACAGGAGAGGAGGAAGGAGGTAGAGGAACGGTGTGAGGTTGTGAGGAGGAGTGTACAGGAGAGGAGGAAGGAGGTAGAGGAACGGTGTGAGGTTGTGAGGAGGAGTGTACAGGAGAGGAGGAAGGAGGTAGAGGAACGGTGTGAGGTTGTGAGGAGGAGTGTACAGGCGAGGAGGAAGGAGGTAGAGGAACGGTGTGAGGTTGTGAGGAGGAGTGTACAGGAGAGGAGGAAGGAGGTAGAGGAACGGTGTGAGGTTGTGAGGAGGAGTGTACAGGAGAGGAGGAAGGAGGTAGAGGAACGGTGTGAGGTTGTGAGGAGGAGTGTACAGGCGAGGAGGAAGGCGGTAGAAGAACGGTGTGAGGTTGTGAGGAGGAGTGTACAGGAATATACAGAAAAGAGATATTGATACGTATAGAGAGAGAGAAAAAGAGAAAGAGAATGAGAGAGAAATATCAAAAGCGATGATAATAAGACATGATACAACTAAGAACGCAACACACAAGAAACAAAATCATCTCACTTGTAAACAACAACAAACACTAATGATTAATACACCGGGTCTGGTTATAGTAAAAGAGGACATATTTTACAGGTAGTGTTGTAAATAAGGATGTATTTTACAAGTAGTATCGTAAATAAGGATATATTTTACAGATTGTGTATTACAGCCCCCTAGCGGTGTTACAGCCCCCTAGCGGTGTTACAGCCCCCTAGCGGTGTTACAGCCCCCTAGTGGTGTTACAGCCCCCTAGCGGTGTTACAGCCCCCTAGCGGTGTTACAGCCCCCTAGCGGTGTTACAGCCCCCTAGCGGTGTTACAGCCCCCTAGCGGTGTTACAGCCCCCTAGTGGTGTTACAGCCCCCTAGCGGTGTTACAGCCCCCTAGCGGTGTTTACAGCCCCCTAGTGGTGTTACAGCCCCCTAGCGGTGTTACAGCCCCCTAGCGGTGTTACAGCCCCCTAGTGGTGTTACAGCTCCCTAGTGGTGTTACAGCCCCCTAGCGGTGTTACAGCCCCCTAGTGGTGTTACAGCCCCCTAGCGGTGTTACAGCCCCCTAGCGGTGTTACAGCCCCCTAGTGGTGTTACAGCCCCCTAGCGGTGTTACAGCCCCCTAGCGGTGTTTACAGCCCCCTAGCGGTGTTACAGCCCCCTAGCGGTGTTACAGCCCCCTAGTGGTGTTACAGCTCCCTAGTGGTGTTACAGCCCCCTAGCGGTGTTACAGCCCCCTAGTGGTGTTACAGCCCCCTAGCGGTGTTACAGCCCCCTAGCGGTGTTTACAGCCCCCTAGCGGTGTTACAGCCCCCTAGTGGTGTTACAGCTCCCTAGTGGTGTTACAGCCCCCTAGCGGTGCTACAGCCCCCTAGTGGTGTTACAGCCCCCTAGTGGTGTTACAGCCCCCTAGCGGTGTTACAGCCCCCTAGTGGTGTTACAGCCCCCTAGCGGTGTTACAGCCCCCTAGCGGTGTTTACAGCCCCCTAGTGGTGTTACAGCCCCCTAGCGGTGTTACAGCCCCCTAGCGGTGTTACAGCCCCCTAGTGGTGCTACAGCCCCCTAGTGGTGTTACAGCCCCCTAGCGGTGTTACAGCCCCCTAGCGGTGTTACAGCCCCCTAGTGGTGTTACAGCCCCCGAGCGGTGTTACAGCCCCCTAGTGGTGTTACAGCCCCCTAGTGGTGTTACAGCCCCCTAGCGGTGTTACAGCCCCCTAGTGGTGTTACAGCCCCCTAGTGGTGTTACAGCCCCCTAGCGGTGTTACAGCCCCCTAGTGGTGTTACAGCCCCCTAGCGGATCCGGAAGGGAGGGGGGTGTGGTAGGGCAGGACGCCAACACATATTCTATTCCTTTTGAAAAGCTGTACAGATTACACGTGGAATATTTACTAGATGCATCTCCCTCCAGGGCGATAGAAGAGAGAGAGAGAGAGAGAGAGAGAGAGAGAGAGAGAGAGAGAGAGAGAGAGAGAGAGAGAGAGAGAGGTGTCCGTTATAATTGTCAGCCAATGAGATATCTCCCCACTTAACTGTCAGCAGTGTGAGAAATCTGTGTTATAATTGTCAGCAAGTATGGAGGAGAGGTCAGGAGACGCCAACTCACAAAATGTATGTATGTGTGTGTGTGTGTGTGTGTGTGTGTGTGTGTGTGGAGTTGAAGAGAGTGCAAGAGGTAGCCAGATGGTGTAGCTCTCACGCTACTCTTACAGTAAGGAAGAGGAGGAGGCAAGGAAGGTCACCCAAATGTATAACAGTAGTCTCTCTCTCTCTCTCTCTCTCTCTCTCTCTCTCTCTCTCTCTCTCTCTCTCCTTTACTACAAACTCCACAGTTCATTTTCTCTCACGGAATGGAGAATAGAGGAAATTCTTCAGCAAATCGGTTTAGCTAAATGTGATTGTAGGGTGTGTGTGTGTGTGTGTGTGTGTGTGTAGCATTGAGTAGCATATTTTACCTCTTGTCACGTACTGCTGCTGGGCCGGTGTTGCTGTCTTCCACAACTGGTAACACTGTCTTGTATCTTACAGTATTATTATTATGTTTTCTGCAGCTGGTTTGATGTCATTGTATCTTATAAAACCGCGGTATTGTTGCGTCGTATCTTTAAACCCGGTATTATTCCCTCAAAACCGGTATTGTTGCGTTGTATCAAAAAAACAGGTATTGTTGCACCGTACCTTTAAAACTGGCATTGTTGCGTCGTATCTTTAAAACGGCATAGGCCCAAATACGTCTCCCTATAAGCCCTTCACAATCATAAAAATAAATATATGGATACTTTACACAATGCACAGTGGTCATCACAGGTTACAAAAACACATAATGTAGGGGATATAGTCCTGTATTCTGATGTAATTTAACTAATACAAATTGATTTTAATATAACTATACCTTTAGGGCACCTTATTAGAGTTATGACGTGTATAATCGGTCACAATAGAGATGTCAAAGGTCACCAGGTCATGTGGGACTCAAAGGTTAAGGTATACTGTATTCTTCTGTAATGGTTAGGTATTACTGCATATATGTTTTTTCGTATTATTAATTTTATTTTAATCTTTTGTTTTTCTTGTAATATTGTTAATTGTTACTGCTGTATATTATTATTGTTATTATTTTTACTATTTGTATGGCTATTTTTATTACTACCATTTATAGTTTCATCCATACCATTATCACAACTATACAGTACAGTACATCAGCCCAGCTCAGGTAACATGCACACCACCGTCAGGAAGGTGTTGGCGGTCCACTAACTCACACACGCTACTCGTATAGTTCCCGCTCTTGACGCCCCCGTGTTGATAGTGTCGTTGACCTCATATCACCTACTTAGCCGTGAGACATAGCATGAGAATATTTTACTCTATTTTACAAGGAAATATATGTAAATAATTCACCCAACCTTAGAATATACAACTCACTTGGACAGATGGTAGCGTGGTAGTTAGCGAAACACAAGCGGACTCACGTTAGGAGCCTTTACTCTCAACGCGTGTTGCAACCTTGAGTCTTCCTTAGTATGGTCATAACCCATCTTCAGAAGCCAATTTCCCCCTCGTCAGATCTAATTAGTCCGGCTTTTATAAAAGAACCACATCCCGCACAATATAAATACGATACAAAAGCCGATTCTTCCGTCAAATATATTGGTCACTTCAGCTGTGGTATTGGCTTCTGTATTAACGAGATGTTGGTCGTCAGGGAAACAAAAAGTTGTCTTGTAATGGTGGTGTGTTATTGTCTTTCAACGTGGTACTGTCTGTCTGTCTGTCTGTAGGTCAATATAAAAACATAACCAAGAAAAAATATTAGTAAATAACATTAGGAAAAACTTTGCTGAAAATTGTAATCTTTATCTTACATTTTCCTCTTATAATCATCCGTGTTAAATTCCTGCCTTATTTTCTGCTAACATTTTACTCTCTCTCTCTCTCCCTCTCTCTCTCTCTCTCTACGGGTAGAGGTCACGAGTAGATTGTCATAAAAGTAAAACAAGTGGTATTAACACGTAATCAAGAAGAGCAATAAACAGTGGCTGGTGGCCCTTGCTCCCTCACCCTCCCTATCCCACCCTACCCACCCCACCCAGCCCCTCAAAAAATTACGTACTTTCGGCCGCTATGACATACGAATGCTCGCCCATCCTCATCCTCTTCATTTTCCTTTCTTACTCCTCCTCCTCCTCTTCCTTTCTTCCTCCTTCTCCTCCTCGTTTCCTCTTTCCCCTACTCTTCTTCTTCCTCCTCCTTATTCATCCCCTCCTCCTCCCCACACTTAAAGGATGGGGTGAGGTGGGGGTAGGAAAAATTCACGCCTGACGAACTTTCTTCCCTCCCTCAATCTTCTGCCTATTGCGTCATCGGCGTCCTTTTACGACATGAGTGAGTGTAAGAGGTGAGTCTCCCCTCCCCCATCCCCACCCACACCATCCCCAATCCCCCCCCCCCCTCACCCCCACACATCCCCCAGCAGCTGTGTTATCGTAGGTGGTCAGGGAGAGAGGCTTCGGTAGGATGATTGTTATGACTCTAGGTTTTTATGATTGCTGAAACTTCTCCTTTTGGGGGGGGGGCGAGTTTCCTTTTGGGGGGGGGGCGAGTTTCCTTTTGGGGGGGGGCGAGTTTCCTTTTGGGGGGGGCGAGTTTCCTTTTGGGGGGGGGCGAGTTTCCTTTTGGGGGGGGGCGAGTTTCCTTTGGGGGGGCGAGTTTACTTTTGGGGGGGGCGAGTTTCCTTGGGGGGGGGCCGAGTTTCCTTTGGGGGGGGGGGCCCGAGTTTCCTTTTTGGGGGAGGGGTGAGTTTCCTTTTCCTAGGATGGTGGGCATCGTGGGGGGGGGGTGGAACTGGAGGAGAATGAGGAGGGACAGAAGAGAGAGAAGGAGGAGGAGGGTGTTAAGGAGATGGAGATTGGAGGAGGGAGAGAAGGAAGAGAAAAGATGAGAGAGAGAGAGAGAGAGAGAGAGAGAGAGAGAGAGAGAGAGAGAGAGAGAGAGAGAGAACAGTGGGGAGATAGTAGATAGTGACAGAAAGAATGAAAATAAAAGAAGGAAATAAAAGAAAGAGAGGGAGAGAGAAAGAGAGGTTAGGTTAGGTTATGTTAGGTACATTAGGGTGTTTAATCATCAGGTGAAATAAGCCGAGTTGTCTAAGATCCACGTGATAAACCCTTCAATAAGACACTTTATATTATATCTCATCGTTCAGATACGTCCACAGTAACTACATGAACAAAGTAACAACCACACACACACACACACACACACACACACACACACACACACACACACAAAAGAGCAACGATCACACGAAGAAAAATAATACAAAATTCCACCTAATATCGAGCAAATATCAACACAGAGATTTAAGATGAACAGGACTAGCAAAACTTCCTTCGTGAGAGGTGGCGAGAGTTATTACCATGAGGAATGTGTCGGGAGAATATGTACTCTCGTGGTATAGGTTAAGTTAATGTAGTGTAGTGTGTATGTGTGTGATGTCTCTTAGTGTCAAGGAGCTTCTGGGTAGGGTACTGTCTCCTGTGTGTGTGTGTGTGTGTGTGTGTTGGTACAGAGAAGATGTGGTGAGCTTTCCTTAAAACACATCAATTTTACTGTACAACAAGAATTAAATCACCTAAATGATCCTTGTTATGGGGGAACTGTCCATGTATTTCAGCCATGGTTACGACACTCCCTACACCACCTCAATAAAAAAAAATGATTCTGTCACCTTTATGATCCCAACCACATAATAACGATATAAATAATAATTAACACATATCTAGAAAAAAATACAGAGGCCACCACATGTTACATTTTCTAACTACGAAAGGTCATCATCACCCTTATGAACTGACGTAATAATAAATGCACATGCCATGTTTTGTTATATTTTTACGAATATTAAAAAAAAAAAGCCCAAAATAATAAACAAATCGAGATCAATACTTCCATCACATTACGCCTCAGGCACCAATGTCCTTCATCCTTAAAAAATTCACGAAACTCAACGATTAAAAATAATAAAAAAGAAACATATGAGTGGGCAATATATATACAAATGCACCTTTCCTTTATCCAGAACAGAAAATATCTCCTAAACCAACAATTTTATTATAGTTTTAGTACTATCTAAACCTACACACTTGTCTATTGGTGTTAGTACTTCGTAACTCTACACATTGTACTAGCCTTGGCTTGCCTCAGTACCTGTTGTTGTCACCGTGAGGTTTCCAGTACTGACAGATCAAGGCTGAGGGGTCAAAATCTATCATCTCTGTATTTATGGTTCTGCTTGTACTGTATATATTTACTTACACACACTGTACAGTATATTTAATAACTTTTGTAAATTTGTGTGTAACATCTATATCATTCATATATCAGTTATATTTATTTATATATAATAAGAACTTGAACAATTTAGACAAATAGATTTTAAAATAAGTTTCAACCCCTGAAACTACTCTTATTCTTTTGATCTACACATTACAACTCTGCAACTACTGTATATATTTTAAGGGCTATTCCAGAGACAAATTACTTTTCTTAAAGACTCACAGGTTCCAAGTATGATATCACTGTCATATTTTCACACCAATAAATCATGAAATAAGGCTTTTGTTTGTAATTTCTGAACAATGCGTGTTGTCCTTAGTGGCTGATGACGTCACACTAAGATGTGACCCAAAATAAAGCTCTTTAAATTATCCCTAACTCATCATCATTCCTTGTCATCTCCATATACTAACGATATGTCTCAATACTGGCAACAGGTTTCAAGTAGCCAGGAAAAAACTTTATGCCCAGGAAGTAATGATATATGAATACAGGTTTTCAAAACATATAAGAAAAAAAACTTAAGTAATATAGGGATCTGGAGTCTGGATCTGTCCTTCACTGGTACTGCATATGAGTGTCACGAAGGTGGGAATTTCCCTTGGGAGTTGTATCCTGTAAATAAATAAAATAAATCGGTGACACTATGTATGTATGTATGTATGTATGTATGCATGTATGTATGTATGTATGTATGTATGTATGCATGCATGTATGTATGTATGTATGTATGTATGTAAGCACTCTGTGGTCATATAACACCATCTCCATAATAAAGTGAAAAAGTAAACAAATCAAGAACAACACTACAAACCAATAATTCCTCAACGTGTATACTTCAGGGGTAGAACATAAACCAAAAGTTTACTGTTCAATACCTGTTCAATACATGGCGTTATTGTTCACAGTTCACGCCCTGTTGACAACTATATCACGCCTACCACACAGTTCTGGCTGGTAAAGCACAAGTGTCACTCTCATTACCATGGTGCACTGACGGGCCTTAATCAGTCTCAAAGCTTTCATACCTGGTGATGTGAGAACGCCTCTAGCTAGTGACATAAGAAAGTGTCTCACTGGCTTACGTAAACAGCACAAATATGGCGTCAAGCTTACACTGAGACTTTCACAACTCGATATATTTCATCATCCTAAGCTTAGTGTACAAAAAATATATAAAACTGTGGTGATAGTTCAGGTGTGTGTGTGTGTGTGTGTGTGTGTGTGTGTGTAGACGGAGACATGTGTGTGTCATGCGTCGGTTTTGCTGTCAGTGTTGTTGACTCAGGATTTGAGCTGCCGTAAGTCATAACTGCCGACAAATGATAAATCAACCTTTGTTTATCATTACGTCAGGAATATATACATTAACATTGATAATATATCATAGTTTTAATGTATTTACTGGACCATCTTCTCTTAAGTATTACAGCGAGACATCTGTACGTTCACACTTTTTTTTTTAATGTTCAATAATTCCTTTTATACCTCAACCTGTGTGTTTATTTTATATTTTTAATGTGTTGATAAATGTTTAGTATTATACCATAGCCTAAGAGTTGACATAATGATCCCAATGTTTAATAATTCCTTAGCATTATATCAAAGCATCCGTGTTTATATAATGTTTTTAATGCCCCAGTGAATGTTTACTACTAGTTTATCATCCCTCACCTCCCGGATACACTTAACATCATTTAACTTTGTCCATTAGCAGAGAGTTAATAGAGCTTCACCTGGTTGCAGTTAATCAGCTTAGGAGGTCATTACTGCGTCATCCATCACCTGTAATTACCAGCAGACGCCAAACAGGTATCATACGTTCATGTGTATTCACTCAATAATAACTCATCTGGTTAATGATATCTTTCTATACGATGTCCCGTAGGTTTATACGATGTCCATTAGATCTATACGATGTCCCTTAGGTCTATACAATGTCCCTTAGATACATAAGATGCCCTTTAGGACTTTAAGATGTCCCTTTACTCATGTTGTTATTATAAAGCTCAACTTGCGGTAATTAATTTGAGGTTAAACTAATCTAGATCTTCCTCCTGAGAGCCGCTGGTAGTATCTGGTGTCTTACGCTCCGATTAAGTTAAAGAAAAAAGCACAAACGCCAGGTAAAAGCCAGGCGAACGTACGTCTGATGAAGTTTAAACAAGTTTGTCATTGCTTGGTGGAGGGAATACCAGATGCATTTGATTGTTCGTTCTGAGGCTGTCTGTTTTTTTTTTTCATGGTAGGGTCTTTAACTTTCCCCCACTCAATCACACAAAAACTACCAGACGGATCACCTGTCAGGACGTCGTTGTGAGGTGGTTGTGTGTACTGGGCTGACACCTCCTTAGTCCCAGGTTCAAATCTTAATGAAGAAGGTGGAAATAATAACCGGTGTAAACTAATGCTGGTAGGATTAATATACAGACCAACAGTGGGAGATGTGTTTATCCTACCTAACCTAACCAAACCAATTCTAACCTAATTTTATCTAACCTTACCTAACCTGACCTCGCCCATTCTAACCTAACCAAACCTAACTTAACCCAATCTAACCTAATCAAACCTACCCCATTCTAACATAACCTCGCCCATTCTAACCTAACCAAACCTAACTTAACCCAATCTAACCTAATCAAACCTACCCCATTCTAACATAACCTCGCCCATTCTAACCTAACCAAACCTAACTTAACCCAATCTAACCTAATCAAACCTACCCCATTCTAACCTAACCTCGCCCATTCTAACCTAACCTAACCTAATCTGAACCAGTCTGTGCTATGTAACGCCAGATACAAGCGACTGAGGCGGTGGATCCTCTATAAAAAAATCAATCAATCACTCAAAATAAACATTATCTTCCAACGTCACTCTCCTCACCTACCATATCAAACCCTTTTAACGATCCTTTAATATCTACTACGAATAAAGGTTACAAGCAATATATATTACACAGCTATTAACAATACTAAACCATCCTATCTTACCACAACAAAAACACTGGACTCTTAGTTTCTCAAACAACTGTCCAGCCATTGTGAATCTCCCCAACTGTTTCTCACGCTGAAGTTTGACTGATGTTGTTTACTAATGTGAATGAATAAACGATTAATACATAAACTGATACTGTCAAATGCTGCAACGTGATTGGTTCGATGTGGCAGCCGAGGATGAATGTAGCTGAGAGTCCCTGATCTGATTGGTGATGCAGGGACGGTGTGTCTATGTGCGTGTGTGTGTGTGTGATTAATTGATGTCATTCATCACTCAGGAGTAGTAGATGTGATTTGCTGATGTCATTAATCATTTCGTCCACCATTTAACGTCACACACTCTCTCATCCATGTCATCCCTGTCCTCCCTGTTCTCCCTGTCCCCCTGCTTCCTCTCTCAAGACCCTGACAGTCCTCTTGTCCCTTCCATTACCACTCTGTCAGCCCTCCACCCCCTCCTTCCTTCCCGCCAGCTTCGTTCCTTTGATTCCCTTAAGCCTGGACGAGGGGAAAATATAGATCCTGCTCCATGATTGTGTAAAGAGAGAGAGAGAGAGTTGTGGCAGCGAAAGACAGCAGATGTGGTGAAGAAATGTGATAAAATAACCAGAGCAAGAGAGAGAGAAAACATAAAGAGTTAGTGTGGATGAGATGGTTTTATATTTTTGTCTTGTAACTTATGAGACAACTGCAACGAAAATATTATCACCAGAGTAAAGGTGATCGTAATCCCCCCCACCTCTCTCTCTCTCTCTCTCTCTCTCTCTCTCTCTCTCTCTCTCTTTCTCTCTGCTCTCTTTCTCTCTCTCTCTCTTTGCTCTCTCTCTCTTTTGCTCTTTCTCTCTCTCTCTCTCTCTCTTTTGCTCTTTCTCTCTTTGCTCTCTTTGCTCTCCTTGCTCTCTTTGATTACTGACAATACATTTTGTTCAGATATTCCTGAAGGGGTCGAGTCCTTCGTCCTACAGTATGAATGGTGACAGTCTTCATGAACCAAAGAGTTTTATGTCAGTCTTCAAGATGTTGGCAGCGGTGTTAGGAGTTAAACTTCAAGATGATGTTTTTGAATAAATTAAGATAAAATAAAAAATAAACAAAGAAACTCCTATTATCTTCCTTCCCGAAGGTGTGAAGAACATTATTAACTCACCATCCAACACTGTATAGATCATAACACGATGGTAAACATTCACTCTACAACCTCAGAGAGCCACATGTTCACTAAGTGGTCACAGTTTATGAGTGGGAGAAGGACAGTGTCAGCGAGGAATCAACTGCACCACACAATTCGAGTACATGTACCAGGCGGAGTGAATTACCGCAGACCTCTGGCAGATTAATGACTGTAAACTTGTGGTAATTAAAAAAAAATCACCACCATTTGCAGTTTGATGTCAATAAATCTTCCGTGTTATAATGCGAGACGGACGGAGGAACCATCTTTACACACACACACACACACACACACACACACACACACACACACACACACACACACAATTGATACCAAGTGACGAAGTCCTCTTGGAAGGTTTGATACAATACTAGAAATGAAAACTGCTGATTATAAAGAGAAAGTTTGATTACAGACTGACAGATAAAATTATGAGTAACGACACACAAACGACTCTCGCTAGGCCTCTCCATTGTAGAAGGCAAGACCAACAAACAAACAAACAAACACCACAATTTTCAAAAACTCACGTGACATGAATCTCCCCAAAAATAACAACCCACGACATATGATGATGAAATATGACCAATATAATACATCGTTTTAAGGAACAAATGCACAACAAGAGAGATGAATAAGGTTCAATGTGTTGGGTCATAATGCGGTAAATGCGCCACTTTGTTCCACTATTGTCTGCCAGGGACACGACGATCTCCTCCCCGACGAAGGAACAAATACAAGGATGCGTCACTCCCCTTCTCTCTTCCATCCGTGTAATTGGGCGCCTTTGTTCCTCCTGCTGGGGGTGTAATTACTCACTTGTGGCCAAAGCTGCCGAGGTGGTGTTCCTCTGTGGTAAGTTACGTCACGGCATCCGTCAAGGGGAGTTTCTACACCTGTATTTTTGACATCGTGATTTAATGTTATTATGGTCAGCTTTTGTCTGTTTTTCTCGAGTCTATTAACTGTTATTGCAGCTCCAGTTGTTATTTATGAGGCGGTGGTGCGTCACTCCAACACACAACACCTCCAGCTGCACACAACACACGTCATCTCCACGTTTTTCCACCTAGACCACAACACATCCACGTTATTCCACCGGTACATTACACCACCAACAAAAACATACTACACCACCACATTATACCACCTACATACAACACTTCCACATTACAACACCTCTACATTACTTCACCAACACACAACACCTCCACATTACTCCACCTACACACAACACCTCCGTATTACTCCACCTACACGCAACACCTCCACATTACAACACCTCCAAATTACTCCACCTACACAACACTTCAACACACTCCACCTCCACACAGCTTCACCACGTCACCAGGATTACCATAACATTTTTGTCCTGGTGAAATAATCGCCAGACAGCCTCAGGGTCACATGACGTGGGCCTCAGCAGGTCACGTCCCACAAGCACAGTTTTTCCTGTCATGTGTCGAGCTTCACAGCCCCTGGGACCTGCCGCTCTAAATTTAATTCACACGACTGTGACATTCCAGGTTCAGAGTTACAAGAACCCCAGTAGAGTTATAAAACCCCAGCAGCATTATAAGACCCCCCAGTAGAGTTACAAGAACCCTAGTAGGGTTATAAGACCCCATTAAAGCTATAAGACCCCCAGTAGAGTTACAAGAACCCTAGTAGAGTTATAAGACCCCACTAAAGCTATAAGACCCCCAGTAGAGTTACAAGAACCCTAGTAGAGTTATAAGACCCCACTAAAGCTATAAGACCCCCAGTAGAGTTATATGACCCCTAGTAGAGTTATAAGACCCCCAGTAGAGTTATAAGACCCCCAGTAGAGTTACAAGAACCCTAGTAGAGTTATAAGACCCCACTAAAGCTATAAGACCCCCAGTAGAGTTATAAGACCCCTAGTAGAGTTATAAGTGACTGACTTAACCTATTATACAAAAATACAAGCCAAAGAAAGTATTTATCTTACCCACTTAATCTAAAAATCACTCGGTAATATAGATATTTTACTGTGATTCATAACCCTAATGTAATCTCTTGATCATAAGTAGGGAGGAATACAATAACTAATGAACCTGTGAAGCCAAGTGTTGCATATAAGGGGCAAGGGGGAGGAGCAGGTGCCGGCTGGTGGTGGATGGAAAATACTTGACGCGCACTTCTTATGAATAAATCTTACCTCCTCCTCCTCCATCACCTCCTCCTCCATCACCTCCTCCTCCTCCATCACCTCCTCCTCCACCCTCACCACCACCTCCATCCACCACTCCCACCATCACCCCCACCATCCACAAGAAGGTTATTGCACCAATTACTGTTTCTGAGGCTCCTTGGTTTTCCTCAGTCGTCTTCGTCTTCAAAACGTTTTATCTTTTATTCTCATTTTTATTCCCATCTTTAATAATTTCTGCTTTCTTTGGTGCCTTGTTATTCACTGTTTTATTCGTCTTCATTCTTCATCCTTTATACCTTTTCTTGTCTTTTTTTTTCCATTGTGTTTCAGCGATGACCAGCCGAGCGTTGCCACAGGGTGTGTAGGGGTGTTGCTGGTTTATGGAGACTGATGGTCGCTCGGTGTGTGACCACGTGATCGTCCTTCACACTGGGACCTCTAAAAGAATTCTCATCCATGACCGCGTGAGAGAGAGAGAGAGAGAGAGAGAGAGAGAGAGAGAGAGAGAGAGAGAGAGAGAGAGAGAGAGAGAGACCCGTCCCCATCCCAACCTCCAAGGGACACCACCTCCACACCTCACACACTAATATCCTCCCTGTATTTTTTCCCTCGTCACCGGAGCCTCCAGCCTGGACCTCCGCTAAATATATACAGCCAATAAGAAATAGGAGAAAAAATATATAAAGATTCCCGGGTGGAAACTTGGCGTCGTACAGAGTGAGGGAGAATTTCCCCAACACAACTTCCTACTGACCGTAAAACTTTTCTTTCTTTTTTATTGTGTGTGTTGGCGGGAGGGAGGTAGGGAGGGTGGTTTTGGTAATAGTAGGGAGTAAGTTTTCTGCTGCTAGTGTTCTCCTTCCCTCCCTGCACCTGTATTCCTTCATTCTTTCCCTAATTGCACCTGTACTCCCTCCCTACACTAGTACTCCTTCCTTCCTTCTCTCTCTCTCTCTCTCCTTCCCTCCTCCTTCCCTCTCTCTCTCCGTTCGTCCCTCCCTCCTTACACCCTCACCAGTATAACTCTCAACACTGTTATAAGAAAAATAAAAATATCAGCAGTAGAAAAAGGCAGAGAACCAAAATATAAGGACGGATAAAAATACCTAAGTCTTACTAACGAAGGGTAAGAGGAGATCCAGAACGAGCGGTAAATACAGCAGTAACAGCCATAACAGCAATAACAGCGGTATCAATTAACAGCATAAATGAAGAAGAAGGAAAACATTACAGAAAATATACCACAATAGACAAGACCAGCAGGAAAAAGTGACTGGAAATAACAAATAAAATATGTTACAATAACTACCATAAAAGACACGAAATAAGGTGAATACAGCGATGAATTAAGAAAAAAGAAAAACATGAATAAGTAAGAGTTAAAGAAGATAAAACAAAACAGGATAAAACAGAAGAATATGAGAAAAGAAGCATTGGTGGTGATGGTAGCTGCTGTGATGGTGATACGTGTTGAAGTGGGCTGTGGTGGTGGTGGTGGTGGTGAGGCAGCTGCGGTGGTGATGGAGGCAGTTGTATCATAAAAACGCAGGTGCAGCAGCTGTGGTAGTGATGGAGGCAGCTATTGTAGAGAGAGAGAGAGAGAGAGAGAGAGAGAGAGAGAAGCAGTTGCGGTAGTAGCGGGAGAAGCTGTGGTAGTGACAGATGCAGCTGTGGTAGTGATAATTAGCTGCGGTAGTGACGGGGGCAGCTGTGGTGGTGACAGGGGTAGCTGTGGTAGTGATGGAGGCAGCTGTGATAGTGACCGGAGCAGATGTGGTAGTGATAGAGGCAGATGCATCATGACAAACACAGGTGCAGCAGATGTGGTAGTGATGGAGACAGCTGTGGTAGTGACGGAGGCAGCTGTGGTAGTGATGGAGGCAACTATGGTAGTGGCAGGCAGCTGTGGTGGTGATAAGAGGCAGCTGCGGTGGTGATGGATGCAGCTGCAACATGATAAATACAGGTGCAGCAGCTGTGGTAGTGACGGGGGCAGCTGCATCATAATAAACACAGGTGCAGCAACTGTGGTAATAACGGGGGCAGCTGCTTCATAATAGACACAGGTACAGCAGCTGTGGTACTAATGGGGGCAGCTGCATCATAATAAACACAGGTGCAGTAGCTGTGGTACTGGCGGGAGCAGCTGCATCATAATAAACACAGGTGCAGTAGCTGTGGTACTGGCGGGAGCAGCTGCATCATAATAAATACATGTGCAGCAGCTGCGGGAACAACACGAACTAGTGAAGGCTCGTCAAAACTTTACCCCTGATGTATCGGTTGCTAACTTTTGTTGGTCTAGCCCTTGTAGCGCCAGAGACCGAGGGAGGGAGAGGAAGAGCGGGGGGGGGGGGGGCAGGGAGGGGGAGAGGGAGGGAGGGAGAAAGGCAGGTAGAGGTAGGTTGGAAAGGGAAGACGAGGGGAGGCGGGATACACCTGGGATAGAAGTTTAATACACACGGGCTGGGAGTGCCAGGTGTAGCTGACCTTTAACCTGGAAATTGGTTAGGTTAGTTAGGTTAGGTTAAGTTAAGTTAAGTTAGGTTCAGTTAGGTTAGGTTATGTTATTAATTTCAGCGATATTTTTACCTATTCTTTTGTTTCTGAACATCGAGTTCAAAACTGTTAATACGATGACTGATACAAATTAATATTTTGCTAATCCAACTACGTATAAACAAATGCATTGCGTTATTGTCTTGGAGCCTTTTTTGTGTGAACCAGAGAGCCTTAATGCACTTCTGTCTGTAATACTTTTTGTTCCTTGGAACAGAGAGACTCGACGAAATATTTAATGCAATACTCTCTACAATACCCAGTAAGAGACACGACAGACGATGAGTGAAGAGGAGACCATGCAAGTGATGATAACCGAGTCAAGAGAATTTTGTTTATCATGAGACAAATTTTATCTCGCTGTCTCACTAGTATCTCTTATTTTATAGCATCTGGCGCGTGCACACACACACACACACACACACACACACACACACACACACACACACACACACACACATACACACACACACTCACACACACACACACACACACACACTCACTCACTCACTCACTCACACACACACACACACACACACACACACACACACACACACTAATAAAAACTAAAACAAACTATAAGAAGGAGCTCAGAGACACAAGCAAACTATGACCAGACAACACACATTAGCTCAGGTGACACATGCACACGAGCCACATATAATTCTTACAAAATAACAGAGGTGGAAACGTGAACCAACCTAAGGAAAACAAACACCATTTTCATAGAACACGTAACTTCCTCCTCTAAAAAATATTATTACCATGTCATTAATGAGACAGTAAAATACACAATGGTAAAACTCCAATTAATAATAATCTTACACGGATATAAACACAACTGTTAACCCCTGAAGTAACGACTGTAATTGCGTCCTTCGCTTCTCCCTAACAGGTAATCAAGGTATATTACTCATCACTGGCAGGTAAAATAGGACAAGTAGTCGAAAATAAAACAGTCAACAGTTATGTAGTAAGGAAGCGTTGAAACAAAGGGTATACTAAATTATAGCTGCTGGTAATAAACAGTTAAGAATCAACCTCATGCAACTCAGTATGAACGACAACACTCTGAGTCGTAGAGGGTTAAATCATCGTCATCAAAGGGTGAAATCATCGTCATCAAAGGGTGAAATCATCGTCATCAAAGGGTGAAATCATCGTCATCAAAGGGTGAAATCATCGTCATCAAAGGGTTAAGTCATCGTCATCAAAGGGTGAAATCATCGTCATCAAAGGGTTAAGGTAGGCTAAAATAACACTGTCAAAATACTGTTGTGTGTGTATATGATGGTCGTGATACAAACGCCATTGAGATCCATCGTTATATTGGAAAAATTTCACTGAGGAACATGTTTACATTCTAATTTTTCCCGGAGATATCATCGTATCTTTAGCTTCAAGGACTTGACGTCACACTCAGGATCTACACGTATAAAAACACCACGAAAAATATGTGACGTTTGTTAAAAATTTTCAGATTTATTTATACATTTGTCACACACACACACACACACACACACACACACACACACACTAATGGATATATATTACAATTATGGATATCTCAATCTACGCGATACCATTAAATCTTAATCCTTCCTGTCCACAACATTATTAGATTGCATGGCCAGTTAGATAATGAACGGCCAAGTAGCTATCATTCTGGATCTTCTTAATGGTGTCACAGGTCGCCTATCTGATGGACGGTTAGTGAATACAAGACACGCAGACAAGCTGGCTTAAGAGAGAAACATTACCATCTACACAGACGACAGACAGGGCTTACAGACAGCTGGGTGTAGTGGTAGAAGGTGGGTGGGTGTAGTGGGGGAGGGTGAGTGGGTGTAGTGGGGGAGGGTGAATGTAACACAGTGGGTGGGTGTAGTGGGGGAGGGTGGATGTAATACAGTGGGTGGGTGTAGCGGGGGTTAGGGGGTGTAGTGGGGGAGGGTGAATGTAATACAGTGGGTGGGTGTAGTGGGGGAGGGTGAATGTAATACAGTGGGTGGGTGTAGTGGGGGAGGGTGAATGTAATACAGTGGGTGGGTGTAGTGGGGGAGGGTGAATGTAATACAGTGGGTGGGTGTAGTGGGGGAGGGTGAATGTAACACAGTGGGTGGGTGTAGTGGGGGAGGGTGGATGTAATACAGTGGGTGGGTGTAGCGGGGGTTAGGGGGTGTAGTGGGGGAGGGTGAATGTAATACAGTGGGTGGGTGTAGTGGGGGAGGGTGAATGTAATACAGTGGGTGGGTGTAGTGGGGGAGGGTGAATGTAATACAGTGGGTGGGTGTAGTGGGGGAGGGTGAATGTAATACAGTGAGTGGGTGTAGTGGGGGAGGGTGAATGTAATACAGTGGGTGGGTGTAGTGGGGGAGGGTGAATGTAATACAGTGGGTGGGTGTAGCGGGGGTTGGGGGTGTAGTGGGGGAGGTTCAGAAGGTGGAGTGCAGTGCCAACCTTTTTTCCTGAGAATGACAGCTGAGAAAATACTGCAAATGAAAAAGAGAATATGTAGATTTTATTGTGTTGGAAAATATGTAAACTATTGAAGTGTGTCTGTGGGAGGATACCGAAGTGTGTGGGAGGATACCGAAGTGTGTGGGAGAGTACTGAAGTGTGTGGGAGGATAATGAAGTGTGTGGGAGGGTACTGAAGTGTGTGGAAGGATACTGAAGTGTGTGGGAGAGTACTGAAGTGTGTGGGAGGATAATGAAGTGTGTGGGAGGATACCGAAGTGTGTGGGAGGATACCGAAGTGTGTGGGAGAGTACTGAAGTGTGTGGGAGGATACCGAAGTGTGTGGGAGGATACCGAAGTGTGTGGGAGAGTACTGAAGTGTGTGGGAGAGTACTGAAGTGTGTGGGAGGATAATGAAGTGTGTGGGAGGGTACTAAAGTGTGTGGAAGGATACTGAAGTGTGTGGAAGGATACTGAAGTGTGTGGGAGGATACTGAAGTGTGAGATGAAGTGTGTGGGAGGATACTGAAGTGTGTGGGAGGATAATGAAGTGTGTGGGAGGATAATGAAGTGTGTGGGAGGATAATGAAGTGTGTGGGAGGATAATGAAGTGTGTGGGAGGATAATGAAGTGTGTGGGAGGATACTGAAGTGTGTGGGAGGATACTGAAGTGTGTGGGAGGATAATGAAGTGTGTGGGAGGATACTGAAGTGTGTGGGAGGATAATGAAGTGTGTGGGAGGATAATGAAGTGTGTGGGAGGATACTGAAGTGTGTGGGAGGATAATGAAGTGTGTGGGAGGATACTGAAGTGTGTGGGAGGATAATGAAGTGTGTGGGAGGATAATGAAGTGTGTGGGAGGATAATGAAGTGTGTGGGAGGATACTGAAGTGTGTGGGAGGATAATGAAGTGTGGGAGGATAATGAAGTGTGTGGGAGGATAATGAAGTGTGTGGGAGGATAATGAAGTGTGTGGGAGGATACTGAAGTGTGTGGGAGGATAATGAAGTGTGTGGGAGGATACTGAAGTGTGTGGGAGGATAATGAAGTGTGTGGGAGGATAATGAAGTGTGTGGGAGGATACTGAAGTGTGTGGGAGGATAATGAAGTGTGTGGGAGGGTACTGAAGTGTGTGGGAGGATAATGAAGTGTGTGGGAGGGTACTGAAGTGTGTGGGAGGATACTGAAGTGTGTGGGAGGATACTGAAGTGTGTGGGAGGATACTGAAGTGTGTGGGAGGATACTGAAGTGTGTGGGAGGATACTGAAGTGTGTGGGAGGATACTGAAGTGTGTGGGAGGATACTGAAGTGTGTGGGAGGATACTGAAGTGTGTGGGAGGATAATGAAGTGTGTGGGAGGATAATGAAGTGTGTGGGAGGATAATGAAGTGTGTGGGAGGATACTGAAGTGTGTGGGAGGATAATGAAGTGTGTGGGAGGGTACTGAAGTGTGTGGGAGGATACTGAAGTGTGTGGGAGGATACTGAAGTGTGTGGGAGGATAATGAAGTGTGTGGGAGGATACTGAAGTGTGTGGGAGGATAATGAAGTGTGTGGGAGGATACTGAAGTGTGTGGGAGGATACTGAAGTGTGTGGGAGGATACTGAAGTGTGTGGGAGGATAATGAAGTGTGTGGGAGGATAATGAAGTGTGTGGGAGGATAATGAAGTGTGTGGGAGGATAATGAAGTGTGTGGGAGGATACTAATGTGTGTGGGAGGATACTGAAGTGTGTGGGAGGATACTGAAGTGTGTGGGAGGATACTGAAGTGTGTGGGAGGATACTGAAGTGTGTGGGAGGATACTGAAGTGTGTGGGAGGATACTGAAGTGTGTGGGAGGATACTGAAATGTATGGAAGGATACTAATGTGTGTGGGAGGATACTAAAGTGTGTGGGAGAGTACTGAAGTGTGTGGGAGAGTACTGAAGTGTGTGGGAGAGTACTGAAGTGTGTGGGAGAACACTGAAGTGTGTGGGAGGGAGCTGAAGAGGGTTGGGAAATATTACTACCTCCTCCCTCCCACATTTACTATAACTTTCTACAAGTTAAATACAACAGACTGAGCGCCAACGTAACTACTAACGTTTCCCGTAACAAAAAAGCTTCACTGTACACAAAAGACACCCAATCGTTCGTCTGGCGCAGCTTTTATACGAGTGTGAAGTGGTACGTCAGGCGCTATTGTTTGCTTATACTGGCGGTGATGTTTTCTTTGGTGCGATCCTTAGAGTTTTCCAGTTACACTTTCAAGATTAAGAAATAATGTGTGTCTGTTTTTTTTGCAATGTGTGTGTGTGTGTGTGTGTGTGTGTGTGTGTGTGTTTCTAAATCCACTAAAACGCCAAAGGAGTACCTCAATATGCATTACCTACCTGAGAACACCTGTCTACATTCCTAATTAACAATCATGACACACACACCACAGCAATTATTCTATTATATGAAGTACACAATTACACTCAGTGCCTTAAACTGCCGTAAGTACGTATGAGACGGCCAATCAGGGGTGAGGATAAGGTGAGGTTAGCTAATTAGTGAAGTAACGAGGGTAAGTACCTGAGGAATTGTCTCGTGAAGCATAAGACAAGACATTATATAATCAGGGGGGATTGTGTTGTGTTCCCCCATCACACACACACACAGGCATATTTCCTCTATTTCTCAAACACATTACACCTCACTCACCCTTACTCTCCCTCACTCTCACACGCAGATCACCCTCACCCTACTCTCACTATCACACAAATATTACCCCTCACCCATCCTACTCTCCCTCACCCTCCCCCCATAACCCATAGAGGGGGGGGGGGGAGGTAGACATCAAGCCATAATTAACTTTCCCTCATTAGTGACAACGTTTGAACATGTTAATATAATTTGATGGAACGTTACTGGTAGTTGTAAAGATGTTTGCTGTTAGACTTGATGTTTGTGATGGTGGTAGTGGTGTAGGTGGTGGTGAGAGTGGTGGTGGTGAGTGGTGGTGAGAGTGGTGAGTGGTGGTGAGAGTGGTGAGTGGTGGTGGTGGTGGTGGTAATGGTGAGTGGTGGTGGTGAGTGGTGGTGAGAGTGGTAGTGGTGGTGAGGATAGTGGTGATGGAAATGATAGTGTTAATGATATGAGGAATGATAAAAGAGATGATGATGATGATGATGATGATGACGATGATGATGATGATGATGATGATGATGATGTGTGTGTGTGTGTGTGTGTGTGTGTGGCCATTAATAGTTATAAACACATACAGACAGACACAAAGCTCAGCAGATTAAGACACAAAAGAGAGGATAATGAGGGGGGGGGGATAATACTGACAAAACAATCAACTCTTATCACCTGATACTCGGGATGGTGTTAATTGATGTCAGGGAAGACTGTTACCTGTCTGGTCTCACACTTGCTCATAATCACCGATAATTACATATCATCCACCTGCTGATTAATGACTCTTCTTACCTGTGATAAACCTCTACCATGGTAATACGTCATCCACCTGTCCTTGCAATTACACTATACACTTGTCCTTGCAACATTCAATAAAACTTTTCACTGTACACTGGTCCTTGCAAAATTCAATATATCTTTAAACTTTACACCTGTCCTTGCAACACAATACACCTTAACGTTGCACCCTCCTAGAAAAATTGTCCTTGCAACACATAATCAAAACAATCCACATTGCAATAAAACATATACAAATGATCGAGTCAGGCAAAACTCGTCAATTCAGAACACATTTAAAAATATTGCATTCCATCAGTCCCTCCAGAGTAAACACACATTTGGTACAAAGAAAACTTGCCAACATTATACTTCCTTATTCAAATATTCCTTTACGCCATAACATCACATAAGTCACAAACATCGCCCCAAACAACCCCATAACATCACATAAGTCACAAGCATCGCCCCACACAACCCCATAACATCACATAAGTCACAAACATCGCCCCACACAACCCCATAACATCACATAAGTCACAAACATCGCCCCACACCACGCCATAACATCACATAAGTCACAAACATCGCCCCACACAACCCCATAACATCACATAAGTCACAAACATCGCCCCACACAACCCCATAACATCACATAAGTCACAAACATCGCCCCACACCACGCCATAACATCACATAAGTCACAAACATCGCCCCACACAACCCCATAACATCACATAAGTCACAAGCATCGCCCCACACCACGCCATAACGCCAAGAATACAAGAGATATTACCTGTAGGCTACACACCGCCTGCAGTACTCGCGAACATTTGCATATAAACTGAAGCTAAACTGGTATATAGCATGACTACTGCCTATACAGAGTCTTGCTGTGTCTACCATCTTGTATTAACACACAGTGGAGGGCGTTACTCTTAACATGATAGGGATGGTAACTGAGTGTATTATAGTGACTTTTGAATGGTGAGGTTAATTGAACTCTACCTTGGATTGTATGTGTGTGTGAGAGAGAGAGAGAGAGAGAGAGAGAGAGAGAGAGAGAGAGAGAGAGAGAGAGAGAGAGAGAGAGAGAGAGAGAGAGAGAGTCAATATATGTAGATTGATACATAGATGTTCACAATAACAATACTACAATCATTTTCTCAAGATATATATATAATCACACACACACACACACACACACACACACACACACACACACACACACACACACACACACACCTATTTCCCTTCAACATCGAATGAGCCAAGACGAAAAAGGTCATTAAATAAAAAGAATTGGATACAGGGAAATACAGTAATGAGAATCACCTTCCGAGCGACATAGAGGCTTAATTAACACACCTGGAGAAATAAGGTCATTAAATTTCTCCTGCATAGGGTCGTACCATTAAGATAATTACTAATACAGAAAGGTGATAGTGTGTAAGTATGACTCAGGTGTATGTGTAAGTTGTGACTGCAAGTGTGGCTCAGGTATAGGTGTGATTACAGGTGTAGTTTGGGTTAGTAATAATAAACAAACACAAAGAAATTTAAACAAAGGCAATAAACAAAACAAGGTTGACACAAGTTCAATATTTCTCACAAGTCCTCAGGTAACATAACTTCATCACCAAGAATATTACTCAAGAATATTGAAGACGAGGAGGCGGTGAGTGAGTGAGTGATGCTGCTGACTCACTGAATAATGAACAACCAAGGCACCCTCACTCACTACTACGTGCAGAGAATATGTTAAGGATAGGAATAAATTGTTGGTTAAGAATTTTGAGAAAGATGGATATGGAGGAGAAGACATATTGACTGGTGGTGATGGTGGTGGTGTTGGTGGTGACGATGATGGTGATGATGATGATGATGATGATGATGATGAAGATGATGACTTTACATTTTATTGACTTTATTATGATCTTCACGCAAAACAATATTACCCATTATAAACTATTCACCAAACTTTCCCCGTGTTACCTTGTCTCTGTAATGTGTCCAAATATCTTTAAGACTTTATATTGTGTATATTTATCTCGACTAAATTACTCTAAATTGCAAACACAACTTCTTTACCTCACACCTCCAACACTAACAACAAAAACAACTTTACCTCACACCTCCAACACACAAAAACAGCATTACCTCACACTTCCAACACTCACAACTTTACCTCACACCTCCAACACTCACAACATTACCTCACACCTCCAACAAACAACAAAGAACACCTTTACCTCGCACCTCCAACACTCACCTGCCGGGGTACAAGACAGGGAAAAATTACCTTCCATTAGCATACTTTATCTCTCCCCAAATTTGGAGGAAATGGGGAGGAAAATAAACACTTCCTAAACAGCTTTTCCCCCCCGACAATTTATTTTTTTCCCCGTCAATGAGTTAAGTTGTTTCGCAGGTGTTAAGGGGAACACCTGAGTAATGAGGGAGTTAGTGTAGGGTGAACGCTTCTGAGGGGCAGGGGTGTGTGTGATCTCTCTCTCTCTCTCTCTCTCCCCTCCTCCTACACTCCCTCCCACCCAGCCCCCCTCTCCCCCTTAATATATACAAAACATACACGGACATACATTACTGACTAATAAAAAAATGATCTTCTGATTGAGGGAACTATTACTATAAATTACAGGTGTATCAAATTATAGATTATAATCGGTAATCAGCTTTGATCATTAAATCGTCAAGCTGTTCAGTCGAAAATCTTGTACCAGAACAATTGTAGTATAATTTAAGAGGAATCTTGAATATTTTATTATATAATCTGAGCTTTGATGATACATTTTCTCAACCTCAATTCCTCTCATTATTTTGTGTCTGTTCTTGGGAGAGTAGAGAAGAGTAAGGTGGTAAGGGAGAGAGAGAGGAAAGGGAGGAGAGAGAGAGAGAGAGAGAGAGAGAGAGAGAGAGAGAGAGAGAGAGAGAGAGAGAGAGAGAGAGAGAGAGAGAGAGAGAGAGAGAGCAACTCCCAAAGGTCTACCAGATTTATTTCTTTAACAGAACAAAATCCTCTTCCAAGCTATATAAAGTTTATAAGATGGTCTAACTACTGCTAAAAATCCTGGAACTTTTTGAATCACCAAGTAGTTTACTAACTTTACTGTAAGTACTTTTAAATACCGTATTGCATTATCTTGCTGGAACACACAATACACTCACAACACTTAAAATTCGAGAACACAAACTCGATCTTAAAACACGCAACACTGCCAATATACTGAGCTTGGTGAACATACCCTCATCAACACTAACTGGTGAACACAAACAACTACATAATTCTACAAAATCAAACAACAAAAACCAAAACCTTGTAGAAATAACACTTTAATGCTGTACAACTTCCAAAACTTAGTTCAATCTTTCACGAGTTTGTAATAAGATTAAACTATTAACTCACTTGACAACTTTGTAAACACAGATGACATACCTCACCCCCCCCCCTCTCAGCCACACTATTGTCGGTTCACTCTTGTTATTATTTAAAGAACTTGTGGAGGGGGCACACACACACACACACACACACACACACACACACACACACACACACACACACACACAATACCTAGCAAACACCTGGGGGGTAGCGAGGCAATAAACAAACAGTAGTATCTGCAGGTAAACAACTTCACTCACACAAAAACTACAAGCACATGCATCCCAGGAAGCATACATAAACACACACGCATACAAAAGCTCACAAGATACACAGTTCACTCGTCTAACACACACACACACAACCTTTCATAATACTATCGAACAAACATAACACACACACACACACACACACACACACACACACACAACCTTTCCTTCCTGTCTTCCTCCCCAGAGATGAACTCCTACCCCTGGCAGTCATTCACTCACCTGCCTGTAGCCAGCTTCTTAACCAATACAAAATAATTCAATACTTTGGAATGGTTTTGAACGCACAGAAAGCTCACATTCAGGTGGATATTATTAATGCATTCACGGGTTGCTGTTATTGTTCCTGTGAGTTGCATTTATGCCTTGTAAATGCGCTTGGGACTGAACACGTAGGTATTTTGTTAAGATATATTTCTGTGTCCTGAATTATTTACTAACTTGTGTATTTTGTCTTTTGGGGGAGTTGTGGTAGAGCGGTGATCTGACTCTCCAACACTTCATGGTACTACGACACTAGGCTATGCAGTACTCCAACACTAAGCTACATGGTATTCCAACACTAGGCTATGCAGTACTCCAACACTAAGCTACATGGTACTACAACACTAGGCTATGCAGTACTCCAACACTAAGCTACATGGTGCTACGACACTAGGCTATGCAGTACTCCAACACTAAGCTACATGGTACTCCAACACTAGGCTATGCAGTACTCCAACACTAAGCTACATGGTACTCCAACACTAGGCTATGCAGTACTCCAACACTAAGCTACATGGTACTCCAACACTAGGCTATGCAGTACTCCAACACTAAGCTACATGGTACTCCAACACTAGGCTATGCAGTACTCCAACACTAAGCTACATGGTACTACAACACTAGGCTATGCAGTACTCCAACACTAAGCTACATGGTACTACAACACTAGGCTATGCAGTACTCCAACACTAAGCTACATGATACTACAACACTAGGCTATGCAGTACTCCAACACTAAGCTACATGGTACTACGACACTAGGCTATGCAATACTCCAACACTAAGCTACATGGTACTACGACACTAGGTTATGCAGTACTCCAACACTAAGCTACATGGTACTCCAACACTAGGCTATGTAGTATTCCAACACTAAGCTATACGGTACTCCAACATTAGGCTAAACAGAACTCCAACACTACATGGTGCTCCAACACTTCATGATACGTCAACACTAGGCTACACTGTACTCCAACACTACACGGTACTCCAACACTAGACGGTACTCCAACACTACATGATACGTCAACACTAGGCTACACTGTACTCCAACACTACATGGTACTCCAACACTAGACGGTACTCCAACACTACATGATACGTCAACACTAGGCTACACTGTACTCCAACACTACATGGTACTCCAACACTACACTGTACTCCAACATTACATGATACGTCAACACGAGGTTACACTGTACTCCAACACTACATGGTACTCCAACACTACATGATACGTCAACACTTGGCTACACTGTACTCCAACACTACACTGTACTCCAACACTACATGATACGTCAACACTACATGATACGTCAACACTAGTCTACACTGTACCCCAACACTACATGGTACTCCAACACTACACTGGAATCCAACACTACACGGTACCCCAACACTACGTTACTCCAACACTACACACGCTACCCCAACACTACATGGTACTCCAACACTACATGATACTCCAACACTAGACTACACAGTATTCCAACACAAGCTACATGGTACTCCAACTCTACACACGCTACTCCAACACTACATGGTACTTCAACACTACATGATACTCCAACACTAGACTACACAGCATTCCAACACAAGCTACATGGTACTCCAACACTACTCCAACACTACATGGTACTCCAACACTATGCACGCTATTCCAACACTACATGGTACTCCAACACTAGACGACACAGTATTCCAACACAAGCTACACGGTACTCCAACACTAGGCTACACGGTACTCCAACACTACGTGGTACTCCAACACTACACGGTACTCCAACACACCCACCCTCCTCCCCTCTAATCATGCCAGCAGCGATGTCCCCAGTGTTCCATGACCTCGCGTGTAGAGCCACTCACTTACACTGACCAACGGTGACATAACAGGCTGTGTGTGTGTGTGTTAACGTCGCACCTGGAGTAGATTATCTGGACCAGACTGATTGGTCACTAATCCTGGTCCACGGGTGACAGGCGGCCCATCTAGGCATCATTCCAGTAGTCAGGAATGTGTGGTATTTTGATAATAAATATAATGGGAACAGATACGTAGTCACGAAAGAAATCATGATTACGATTACACAGATTACTATCACCATACGTCTGAACAGATTTATGTATAACAGGGTGTCTACAAAATTGTATACAAGCTGACTTACATATTTTCGTGGAGATCGCATGAATCCTTGTTTTACAGCAGCAACATTGTGCTCACCTGTGGGAAACCAGGAGACCTCCTACATCAACGAGTGAGGACAGGTGAGGACAGATGAGGATACTGTTGCAGTTGTAGTATAATCATTCATTAGATCTCCACGAAATTTAAGTAGGTAAACAATGATTATGTAATTTTCATCGACTAGAAGCAACTGTATTATAAATGTGAATCGATAATTACAGATATTGATATTTTTTCTACTAAATTTATAAGAAAAAAATATATTTATGGAAACGGTTTACGTTACTTATAAACATTTTAACAATATTAAACCAAATTTAAATAGTACAACCTTTATAATCAACCAAAATATCATAAAACACACACACACACACACACACACACACACACACACACACACACACACAGGACGATGACAACACGCCCCTGAAACAAAACACAAATTTACAAAATGCTGCCAGAAACCTTTTAAAGCGATCTGTAAAATAAACACAAGGGTAAAACACAGCTAAAGTGTTCAAAGTTCACAGGGAAGTTGAGTAAACAAGCAGAAAACGGGAGCAAAATACTTCTTGTGTTTTGTAGCTGCAAGGAAAGGTTTCATAGCTCCAGGTTCTATAGCTACCAGGAAGGATTGCATAGCTTAAAGAGTATGATAACTTCAAGGATTTCACAGCTTCATGTTTTGATATAAAATGTGTGAGTTGTATATTGAAGGTTTGTTTTATAATACTTTAAAAATGCCTCTATGTTTGGATGAGTTATACAGAGAGAGAGAGAGAGAGAGAGAGAGAGAGAGAGAGAGAGAGAGAGAGAGAGAGAGAGAGGAAATTGGGTCAAGCGATGAGTGAGGTGATAACAGAGGCGATGCTGGGAAAATATATTTCACCAAAATGTTTGTCAGAAATATATGAAAAAAAACTATATACTGTATATATAAAGTATATGAACATTCAAAACTCATAAGAATCGAGAGAAAAAAGTACCTAAACTATTTAATATTTTCAGACAATAATAAGAAAAATTTCCAAAATAACTTTAAAAAACAATGACAAATCAGACTTACAAATCATAACAAACATTAAAATCAACAAACTAGATAAAACAAGACATGAAAAACAAACTCAAATAAAAAACACATGAAACAAACACTTATAAAACTGAAAAACACGAAAGATAAAAAAACAACAGTAAAATATTCCAATTACACAATCGATCAACCATAACAACAAAACACAAAAGTACAGAGACAAAGAGATGTGCTGAGCCATGAAGACAGAAGGCGTCAACCGTGAAGAAAAAAATGGAAATTGCAATACCACGTAGGAGGGGGAGAAACGGGAAGACAAGAAGAGGAAGAAATGGTGCGTAAAATGTATGCAGTGAGGGAGAGAAGAACAGGGACATAGGGGAAGAGAGGTGAAGGTTGTGTGTGTATGTGACTACATCCTCAGTTGTCCTTTGACCTCCTCCTATAGGTCCCCAGCCGTCACCTACACCTCGTAACAGATGAATTGTACCGGCAACTTTTTTCCCACACACTCAACCTCCTGTCAACTATACGGAACTTGCTGACAAAACCCATGGGCCCCCAGCCACGTGCGTCTTGAAATGCATGGGCAGCGAAGGCAAGCATGAACTCCGTATGCTTCCCTGTTGGGCGTTGTAAACACTTTTACACTTCACCTTGGACAGGGTGCAAGGGGTGCCCAATACATTAGCCCCCTCGCGAGACTAATCTGCAAATCTGAATGTGTGTGTGTGTGTGTGTGTGTGTGTGTGTGTGTGTGTGTGTGTGTGTGTGTGCTTCACTTGTATTAGATGGTAGAGCGGCATAACCTTGTGGTAGTAGTAATAAAGCCTCCAGTGATCTTACCCCAGTATGCAGCATAATACCTTATTAATCATACCTAAGTATTATAATAATCTAAATATTCCCTCGAGGCTTATTGCTCCGTCGTAACTCTCTCCTCACAAGAACATTCCAACAATTATCAAACTTTTATAACAAAACCCCAAAGTCTTTATTCATTTAAGATAAAATTCTGACCTTCCCAAAATGAGTTCCTCGGTGAATTATAAACTAGACCTTAACTGTAGGGTTTTTATTCCCAGATAAAAAGTTTCCAACACAGAATTTTAGATGAAATTTTAAGGATTAGTTTTGTGTCTGTGTGTGTGACATAATTCTTCTGCTAAGGCTTTTATATAACTTAGTATTGATGTTTACCGCTAACCTTCATCCCGGTATAATGTTGGTGGTGGCGATGACATACTGTAGTGAAAACATTTAGAGTATAATACTTAACTGAGGCTATAATCAGAGGGTGTGTGGACCATCATCGCTGACAACAACTGATAACATTATGGGCTACAGACAACCATTGACAACACTTACTATAATTGACTGGCATGAAAATAATAGACAACGTCCACATATGTTGTCAACAGATACATACCAACAACACAGGTCTATTTTCATTAATACCCAGGCCACTTACTAATTAATTAACCTTTGCACGATTCATCTTTTAGCTCCTCTCTGTTCAGTGTTTATTGTGGTGAATTAATAATTAATTAGACTTGACATACTTTCTATTTCATTCTAATATGTTATGATAATATAATTTAGTTTTTGTGAGTAATTATATACATCAATACGAATTAGATTAAAGTAGTACATTTTCTCTCCGTGTATTTTATATTTTCTAATTAAGGATACGATTATATTAGATTACTGTATAATTGAACACTTAGTAAATTATACAATGGGAGCAAATAAGGTTTCTTTATCTATAATTACCTAACTTTATGAATACGTATATTACAGAGTATGTTTGTGTAGCCATGACACACAAACACAGTCTTGAATGTACACGAAACTAAAATACTTCTTGATGCAAATGACACACAATTATTCTCCTCCTTCTCGCTTTCCATCTCCCGGTTCATCCTCCTTCTCGATCAACTCTCTCTCTTGTCATCCTCCTCCTCACTCTCCTTCCCTACTTTTTCTCAGTCTCTCTCCCTCTCTTGTCCTTCTCCTCCAGCTCCCACTCTCTTCTCCTTTTTTCCTCCACTCTATACTTACATTGAGTTTGCTTATTGCAGCACATAATAGCGTCTCTATGAATACAAAGGCTTTAAATTGGCATCGAAGAAGGCAATTTCTCCGGTAATTTGAGTGTAGTGAATACGAGGCTGACAAAGAGGAACAACTTGCTGCTTCTGAAGATAAAGTGACACCTGAGTTTCATTAACAAAGTAACTATAATAGGATTCAGAACGTGACTGATTATTATTAATGTATTCTTTGGTGTGTTGTTGACCCAGCAGAATAGATTTCCACGAGGTTGAAGTTATAAAATAAAATATAAAACAAGTAAATAATTCAATGGCCAAAAGAAAACAAGGAAGTAAGAGAGAATGAATGAATAATCAACAAGTAAGAGTCAATGTTTGAGGAAGGTGGAATATAGTGTATAACAGCAGGCAAGACCCGTGGAGGGGGGGAGAAATGGTACCAGTGAATGTGGAACTCTCAGTGCCCGAGCTGGCGTACACGTGTCTGGTGGTCATGGAAACCATTACGTCCTCAGCCAGGTGAAAGGGAGGGAGGGAAAGAAGAAAGAGTTAAGAGGAAAGAGGGGGAAAGAGGAGGGAAGAGGAAAAGGGGAGGAAGAGGAAAAGGGGAGGGAGGGAGGGGGGGGGGGGAGGGAGGGCTATAATACACACATACAGTTGTAACTATACTCCAAAGATTATACAAAACTAGTTTATATATTCTGGAGGAGGCCTGAAGGATGGGGGGGGGGGGGGGGGTTGGCAGCCTCCCCAATAACCTTCATGACTCCTCCTCTGGAAACAACACACCTGCTCCATGAACCTAACCAAGGTAGTAACCCTCTCCTCCCTGAGTCCTGGGAGATACCCCCTCCTACGGTGCCCCCAGACTAGGACACCCCTTAATACGGTGATCCCAGACTAGGACACCCCCTAATACGGTGCTCCCAGACTAGGACACCCCCTCCTACGGTGCCCCCAGACTAGGACACCCCCTCCTACGGTGCCCCAGACTAGGACACCCCCTCCTACGGTGCTCCCAAACTAGGACACTCAACCAGCGAGTGTTTAATGGCCACCCTAACCAGACAGTCATCACGTACTGGCTGGGGCTCTCTGGCCATCACGTGGCCATGTGCCAACCAAGAGTGGCCAATGGGTAGTCTGGCCAGGACTTTCTCTCACCTCCTTAGCATTCGGGGATAGGTCCAAGGCCACATCTCCGTTGTAATCTCTCAGAGCTATACGCTATACAGGGAGATTGAAGAAATAAGCGGAAATGCAGAAATACATACTTGGGGGACACGAACATACACAAATGGCAGACATACAAACATACACACACGAGACTCGAGGGGAGAGACAAGAGATGTTAAAATAGTGGCATAAATAAGTAGTACATTCAGTGGTGACAGGAAGGAAAGTTGAAGGAAGGAAGGAAGGAAGGAAGTAAGGAAGGAAGGATATCAAGTGGAGGATAATGAAGGAGAGACAGACAGAGGTGTTGAGAAGGAGTATGAAGGAAGGAAAGAAAGACACAAAGTGGATGATGGAGAAACAACACAGAGTAGACAGGAAAGGTGAAAGAAAGAAGAACATAAAGAGTAAGGTGATAAGGAGAGACAGACGCATTGTGGAGAGAAAAGACGTAAGAAGGAATGAAGGAATAATATAAAAATAATGGTGAAAGAAAAAAACATAGAAGAGAAGCATAATAAAGGAGAAACAAACAGACAGAAAGATAATGCCAGCAGACTATACAGATGTAAACAATAGGTGTACAAGAACTCCCTGACCTGTATATGAATAAAGACCAAGTTAGTAGTGTCGATTAATTAACCGAGAAAAATTAATTGAGAGAACAACAGTATCCAATTTGCTCTCAGGTATCACAAATATTTTAACTACTTTCTATATATACAAAAAACACCTGAGGAATATTTACCTATATTATCTACGAGGAAAGATATGAAACACCTCACCTGGGAAGAATACAGGTGGTTAATTAAGTGAGGGGAATGAACTAACACTGTTCATTTACCTGTTGTGTTTTATTGTGAATCAAGTCTCTCTCTCTACACACACACACACACACACACACACACACACACACACACACACACACACACACACACACCTGAGGGGGAATACACAGCCATGGGTGGTGGAGGAGTGGAGGTGTGGTGAACTTACTGGTGGAGGAGTGGAGGTGTGGTGAACTTACTGGTGGAGGAGTGGAGGTGTGGTGGACTTATTGGTGGAGAAGTGGAGGTGTGGTGAACTTATTGGTGGAGGAGTGGAGGTGTGGTGAACTTACTGGTGGAGGAGTGGAGGTGTGGTGAACTTACTGGTGGAGGAGTGGAGGTGTGGTGGACTTATTGGTGGAGAAGTGGAGGAGTGGTGAACTTATTGGTGGAGGAGTGAGGGAGTATATCAATAAGTGGAGGGAAGGAAGGAAGTAGAGATGGAAGGAAGGCAGGAAGTAGAGAGGGAAGGAAGGAGGGAGGCAGAAAGTAGAGAGGGAAGGAAGGAGGGAGGCAGAAAGTAGAGAGGGAAGGAAGGAGGGAGGCAGAAAGTAGAGAGGGAAGGAAGGAGGGAGGCAGGAAGTAGAGAGGGAAGGAAGGAGGAAGGCAGGAAGTAGAGAGGGAAGGAAGGAGGAAGGCAGGAAGTAGAGAGGGAGGAGAGAGGAGGAAGGAGGGAGAGGAGAGGAGGGAAGGAGAGGGAGGAGGAGGAGAGAGGGAGAGAGGAGGGAGAGGAGGAGGGGAGGCAGGAAGTAGAGAGGGAAGGAAGGAGGAAGGCAGGAAGTGGAGAGGGAAAGAAGGAGGAAGGTAGGAAGTAGAGAGGGAAGGAAGGGGGGAGGCAGGAAGTAGAGAGGGAAGGAAGGAGGAAGGCAGGAAGTAGCGAGGGAAGGAAGAAGGAAGGAAGGCAGGAAGTAGAGAGGGAAAGAAGGAGGGAGGCAGGAAGTAGAGAGGGAAGGAAAGGGGGGAGGCAGGAAGTAGAGAGAGAAGGAAGGAGGGAAGCAGGAAGTAGAGAGGGAAGGAAGGAGGGAGGCAGGAAGTAGAGAGGGAAGGAAGGAGGAAGGCAGGAAGTAGAGAGGGAAGGAAGGAGGAAGGCAGGAAGTAGAGAGGGAAGGAAGGAGGGAGGCAGGAATTGTTGGCTGTACATATGACAAAGTATTGACAGAGGGGCAGGTAGGAAGGTAAGGAAGGAGGCAGGGAGGGAAAGAGGAAGGGAGAGAGAGAGAAAGAGGGAGGGAAGAAGAGAGGTAGGGAAAATTGGCTGTATATATGACAAAGGGTGGAAAGAGAGAGAGAGAGAGAGAGAGAGAGAGAGAGAGAGAGAGAGAGAGAGAGAATTACACCATCACATAAGCACATGCAACACTATCCACTGCCACCATCAACATTTACACCCAAACAAAACTAAGACTATCACCTAACACTCCGAGATAAGATGATCATTATTATTATAGTCATTGTAGCGTAGATAAGGTCCACAGTATCAGGATGAATCAGAGTCATTGTGGTAATTTGGTTGACAAGTTTACAATGAATATTTTATTTGTACCATTGTGATGTCTGAACTAATTTTACGGATGTTTGCACCTCCAATTATATGCAAATTACAACAATAGTAATTTGCATTTGGTGATAATTTACGTTTTGTGTGTTCCAGAATTTATCATTTAATGGGACGAAAAATACAAATCGTAGACTTTAAAAGCATTATTGACACTTGAGGATTATAGAAGCATTATTGACACTGTGAAGGATTATAGAAGCATTATTGACACTGAAGGATTATAGAAGTATTATTGACACTGGAGGATTATAACCGTACAATAAACCCGATATCAGACAATAAGATCAATGATGAAATGAAAACGACGAAAACACACTTGTAATTCTGTATGTTTATGTGACATACTTCAAACAGTTTACACACAACACAGTCTGGAGACGCAACACAGCCTGGAGACACAACACAGCCTGGAGACAGAAAACAACCTGGAGACACAACACAGCCTGGAGACACAACACAGCCTGGAGACACAACACAGCCTGGAGACACAACACAGCCTGGAGACACAACACAGCCTGGAGACAGAAAACAACCTGGAGACACAACACAGTCTGGAGACACAACACAGTCTGGAGACACAAAGCAGCCTGGAGACACAACACAGCTAGGAGACACAACACAGCCTGGAGACACAACACACAACACAGCCTGGAGACACAACACAGTCTGGAGACACAACACAGCCTGGAGACACGACATAGCCTGAAGACACAACACAGCCTGGAGACACAACACACAACATAGCCTAGAGACACAACACACAACAACTTGGAGACACGATACATATCATAACTAAGTCAAGGGTTTCACTATATATATTAGGAGGGGTTAAAGCGAGCACCCTGCCCTACGCCGCCACACGTTACATCACCCTGGCCCACTAAATTAGGTACTTTATCCCTGAACACCACAACCACGAGTTACTATATCCAGAACGTCATTCACATCCCCCTCTAGTGAGATATATTACGTTCCGGTATATCCAAGATGATATATTAGGTCATATATCAGCATATTACACGGCGATATTGTTAGGAGAAATGTGGACACGGTGTTTGAGTGTGTGTGATGGA
The DNA here is from genome assembly GCA_958450375.1 of Homarus gammarus. Taxonomy (NCBI): domain Eukaryota; kingdom Metazoa; phylum Arthropoda; class Malacostraca; order Decapoda; family Nephropidae; genus Homarus; species Homarus gammarus. Next base: position 86,204 of record CAUDMG010000401.1, on the reverse strand, counting down.
GTGAATATATTACTACTGTAGTTTGTATACTTGTGATATACTGAGAATATTATCATGATACCAATGTGGATGACGTCTGTGAGAGGTTGAAGGATATTATTCTTCTGATACTTCTTAGTTTTAATGATGTTTTGCCTCCTACTAATTGTCATTACTGTCATTATAACTATTGTAAGGGGTGCGGTGATTGCGTGGATATGGTGCTCGTCTCCCGTCCTAAGGGTAGTTGGTTCAAGCCCAGTACACCTCTCCCCCACCCAGGTGTGAATGGGGAACTAAATTTCCAGGTGCATAAGTAAAGATAGTCGAGTGTATTGTCGGCTTTACGGCCTCCTTGTGTGCCGAAAATGGCTTCGTCTACAGTATACTGCATCCACATTGCCCCTAACAGGTCATCAAGCTCGAGGGAGCCACTTACACTTTCATAACTACTGCTGGTGTCTCTTAATTCCTCTTACCACTAAAAGTTTAAATGACTTTACTGTAAAATTGGAATTAGATCGACGTTTACTACAGCTGCAACACCACTCCCCACCCTACTCTCTCCCCACCTTACACCTTCCTCATCCACCCGGTCACAATCCACCCACCTCACAACCCACCCATCTCACAACCCACCCGGCCATCCACCTCACAACCCACCCGGCCACCCACCTCACAACCCACCCGGCCACCCACCTCACAACCCACCCGGCCACCCAGGTATCTTGCTACATAACTCTTCACCTCATCACTAATGTAATGAACCAACAACCTCTACTACCTCCCCCCTCACTGCTACCTGCCCTCCCCCCTCACTGCTACCTACCTCCCTTTCTCCCTGCTATACCTACCTCCCTCCCTCCCTCCCTACCATCTACCTATCTCCCTCCCTCACTGCTTCCTACCTACCTCCCACCTTTCCTCTCTTCCTCCTCCCCTCCCTACCTACCTCAACCCATGTTACCTACCTACCTACCTCCCACCTTCCCTCTCTTCCTCCTCCCTTCCCTACCTATCTCAACCCATGTTACCTACCTACCTACCTCTCTCCCTCCTCCCCCCCCCCCCCTCCTACCATGAAAGACTGAAAAAGTGTAACTAAATTTATAAAATGAAATGTGCGGATGAAAACTGGCCATGATGAACTATGAACTCTCATGCATAAGAAATCATGACATGTTGAAAGGCAGAATTTATCCATGAGCGAACAGTGAAGAAAATTGCGTCTCTCTCTCTCTCTCTCTCTCTTTCTCTCTCTCTCTCCTACCGCTACCTGGGGGCAATGTTAGGTTAGGTTAAGTTAGGCTATATAGATTAGATTAGGTTAGGTTAGGTTAGAGTTAAGGGGATTAATAAAAATATGGCAAACTGGGGGGGGGGGTAATCTACACATAACCCCATATTGTTTTAGTAATAAGATAAACAATAACACTTCACCATACAAAACAAAACAACACGTCACACCAACACCTCCCCCAGACAGACTCTCCATTATGACCTCACACATATGAGCATAAGAATTGTCTCAAAACTATTCTCCTCTGTAAACTCCGGTTCTTAGACTCTTCCATTCACTAAAGAAGACGACGAAGAATTGCACCACCAAAGTTTTATGTAACAATGGAGCCCAAAACTTATATACGACCAAGTTTCAAGTATTCAATTGAAACGTTGGTTATAAGAAATATATATATTCCTGGATTATCTTCTGTGTTAGTGATGAATGTGATGTGGGATTCTGTTTTCACTCGTTTTTTTTTTTTTTTGTTGCATGAAAGATAAAGGAATTGATGTTTTTTATTGTTATTATGTCTGTCTGAATGTCTTGTCTCTCTCTCTCTCTCTCTCTCTCTCTCTCTCTCTCTCTCTCTCTCTCTCAAATTAACATCTTTTCTCCACCTACGTTATCTTTCATTCCATTTCCATTTATTATTTATTGTATTATCCTTATACAGATTTTTAAGAATTAATTAATACAGTTAGCTACCCAAATTTAACGAAAAATTCTCCACAGATTTTTTCAGAATTTATTAACACATTTAAACTCCAAAGAAAAATTCTGTCCAGGTTTTTGAGAATTTGGATGGTAAAGGAGTTTCTTTTAGGAGGGCGTGTTTTACCTCGCCTTGGATGACGCCACAAAAAGATTGGTCCTCGTCAAGAATGTGAGGCAGGCGAGAGAGAAAGTCAAATAAGGAGTTTCCGACCTAAAAATTATCAAACAAATTCACGTTCTGTTGACCTGTGGAGTTTTGTCTTTATTATCTTATGAAGGAAGAGATTTTGTCTTCACCATCACATCAAGGAAGAGATTTTTGTCATCACCATCACATCAAGGAAAAATTTGGTCTTCACTATCACATGACGAGAGAGATTTTTGTCATCACCATCACATCAAGGAAAAATTTGGTCTTCACTATCACATGACGAGAGAGATTTTTGTTATCACCATCACATCAAGGAAGAGATTTTTGTCATCACCATCACATCAAGGAAAAATTTGGTCTTCACTATCACATGACGAGAGAGATTTTTGTCATCACCATCACATCAAGGAAAAATTTGGTCTTCACTATCACATGACGAGAGAGATTTTTGTTATCACCATCACATATTTCCTTGTCTCTCCCTCGTCACCAGGAACTAGGTGACGGCGGCGCTGAGTACGAAAAAAGTGTGACGCCTCGTTAGTTCTGTTCCTGATCATCTCTCACCCGCTGCCGGGGTTAGTAGGTGGGTGCCGTACGACCCTCACACACGACCCCCACCACACTACTACCCCATACACACCTCCCCCACCACACTACTACCTCCCACACACCTCCCCCACCACACTACTACCTCCCACACACCTCCCCACCACACTACTACCTCCCACACACCTCCCCCACCACACTACTACCTCCCACACACCTCCCCCACCACACTACTACCTCCCACACACCTCCCCCACCACACTACTACCTCCCACACACCTCCCCAACCACACTACTACCTCCCACAAACCCCCTCACCACACTACTACCTCCCACACACCTCCCCACCACACTACTACCTCCCACACACCTCCCCCACCACACTACTACCTCCCACACACCTCACCCACCACACTACTACCTCCCACACACCTCCCCCACCACACTACTACCTCCCACACACCTCCCCCACCACACTACTACCTCCCACACACCTCCCCCACCACACTACTACCTCCCACACACCTCCCCCACCACACTACTACCTCCCACACACCTCCCCCACCACACTACTACCTCCCACACACCTCCCCCACCACACTACTACCTCCCACACACCTCCCCCACCACACTACTACCTCCCACACACCTCCCCCACCACACTACTACCTCCACACACCTCCCCCACCACACTACTACCTCCCACACACCTCCCCCACCACACTACTACCTCCCACACACCTTCCCACCACACTACTACCACCACACACCTTCTTCGTCGATACCACTACCCCCCATACTCCCCTGCCACACCTGTACCCCCTGATACCACTACCCCTCCCTTACAAACCACTGTATTGGTTCACCTGAGACTCTGATTAAACCATTAGATAATTAGTAAATTAGTTAATGAGGTAATTCAGCAACGGCAATAGATAGAGTATCATTAACGTCGTTACTTAAATGATAAAAATGGACTAAAGTAACACAGGGTAATTTAATCCTTCACCTGCGCGGGGGTCAACGAGTACACGTAAAGGATCAATGATATAACAACACGATTATTGATGACTTTTGGAATTATATTGTTTATGCTTCTATAATTAATTGGTCACTGTCATTCATACCTTTGCCTCGTTGTGTAATAAAATATTGTAATCTGTGTATTGGAGTTTGAGCTTGACCTGTGATCTCGACCTTGAGCTGTGACCTTAGACCTTAAGCTGTTGCCTTAGACTTTGAGCTGTGACCTTAGACCTTGAGCTGAGACACTGGCCTTGAGCTGTGACACTGGCCTTGAGCTGTGACACTGGCCTTGAGCTGTGACCTTCCCCTTGACCTTAGACATTGATCTGTGACTTTGCCCTTGACCATAAGACCTTGAGCTGTGACCTTAAACCTTAACCTCGAGCTGTGACCTTGATCTTTCTACGGTAAAATTAAATGACTTGTTCCGTGACCAACAGCCATCACGTTTCATGACAAATGACCCTTCACTTCTGAGATATCTTGAACGTGTTGTAATTAAACGATTTGCATGTTAAATTACAACACACTACAAATCGGTGGATAGCATCGTGCTGCACTTTGGCGAGATAATTGGTGTTTGTTGATATATTTAACGTAATTTTTAAAGGTTGAGTGAATGTCAAGGATACACCTTAGTGGACAATTACCCGATACAACAAAAGGTATTCATGAAACTCTCAAACTGGTGAAATGTTAACAGTGACTGTGTGGCGGGTGGAAAAATTTGTGTGTGTGTGTGTGTGTGTGTGTGTGTGTGTGTGTGTGTGTCAATAAACCAAATCAATCAAAAAAGGGTAAAGAGATGCAGCAGGTGGCCTATAATTAGTGTTGACACTATCAGAGTTATGATAATCGTGCACACTTCATTGCCTCGTTCACGACACATTATTGGCCACTAAATTATTCATCCGTCATCTACGCTTCTAGGAAAAAGTTGTCCACTAAAAGTTATACAGCAGTAGTGTTAGATAATTAAAAAACTTAATAGCAATACAGCAAATATATCTTTGTTTTTGTTCATGAAGTTCACATGATCATTCCTGAACTTTGAGAGTTGCAATAGCGGGGAAAATTTATAACCATAATTGCCTTAGCAACATCCATTATGTCTTGAGACAGCGAGGGAGATGGTTGGTGAAGCATGTGAAGGAAATATTGTATTATTTATTTTACGTGTAGTTGTATCTTACCTCAGCTGTAATTTATGTTCAACTTATAAAGTGTTCAGCTTTTGAGGAAGATTTGTTGTGTGTTGGTGTGATGGTGGTGATGGTGGTGTGGTGATGATGATGATGATGGTGGTGGTGATGATGATGATGATGGTGGTGGTGATGATGATGATGATGGTGGTGGCTCTTACCTGGCTAGATCACTCCCACAACGTCCCCCCTCCCTCACCCCACCTACTCTTCCACTCCCCCTCCCCCATCCCAACCACACCTCCACTCCCCCTGCCTCATCCCACCTACTCCTCCACTCCCCCTCCCTCACCCCGCCCCCTTCCCTCATGTATATTACTGGTTCTTTGTCAACGCTACACAAAATGACTTGTTGTACAGCTAATTAACATCACACCACCTCCCTCACCAGCACCAACACCCTGACAACCACGCCAACACTCTTGCCACCACCACCAACACCCTCACCACCACCACTAACCTAACCACCACCACTAACCTCACCCCTACCCTCACCACCACCCCCTCATCACCACTAACCTCACCCCTACCCTCACCACCACCCCCTCATCACCACTAACATCACCGATACCAAGTAAAAAAATAATCTTCAGTGTTCTCGTCACTCTTGAGCTTAGCGTCTAAGATGTCCATAATTAATAATTACCCCACAAATAGTGTAGACTTAATGACCACTTTGAGAAGGCGCTCAAGTTATAAAATTCTTAAATAGATTCTGACAGTAAAGTGAACCCCGACAAAATATTAAAAATGCCTTCTGACTTTTTACCAATAAGAACTTAAGGTTGATGACGGAACTTCGTAATGAGAAAGTTTTAGAGAAGATGTGGCTACTTGTGGTGTAAGTTGTGGCCCGGAAGACTACTGAGGGTAAGATATAGGGCATCACCTCAAGATTAACCACCCCGTTATATTTCGCCTTAAGACTAACCTAACCTAACCTACTGTTAATCCCCAGGTAGCGCTAGGGTGTTTAATCATCTGTTGAAAAAAGCTGGGAGGCTAATCTTCAGGTGATCTCTTGTAAGTCCAACAGGTAGGGTTTGATCACACAGGTAACAGCTTACAGGACTTAAGTAAAGGCAACTTCCTTTTGTCTAACCATCAATGATAAGAGGACTTTGATGTGAATTGAATGAGGGATTATGTTCCAGTGCGGCTGGGGAATTGTCCGATCCTTCTGGGCTCTCATTTGTTTTACAGGTGGCTGGCGAACACTGGGTGGGGTTGTGGTCCTGGTGACAGCTTCAGTAGTACCTCCAACAACCATCAACACCACAGCCACCATCACCAGCACTACAACCACCACCACAGTCACCACTACAACTAGAACCACAGCCACCTTCACCACTATCACCAGCCCTACACCCACCACCTCCACCAAAGTCACCAGCACCACCACAGCCAACATTCCCACCATCACTACAACAACCACCATGACCACAGCTACCACCACAAGGCTCGGCTGACTCACAACACATCAGGTATGGAGTAGTATAATCGATACCTGTTGTAGCGACCAAATACTGTACAACATAACAGAGATATACTAGCAAGGCCTGGCCATGACTATACCTTTAATATCTAACAGGTATTCTGATACAGGGTGAGCTGCCTGCCTGCCTGCCTGTCTATCTGTGTCTGCCTCTGTCTGTGTATGCCTGTCTGCTTGGGATTATCTGCACACAGTGAAGGATTAATATTGGTGGGTTTACTGTCTACTGGTCCAAGTGAGATACTGTGTGTGTGTGTGTGTGTGTACCTGGGAGTACACACACACAGTCAGTCAGTCTTCACATACAGGTGAGTCAGGTGCCATACTCCTCACCTACATAATGTACAGCCAGAAGGAAGTGTTGTGGTGAACTGTAAATTAAGTGGGGTGGCGGTGTTTCGGTGGTAGTGGCTGTGTGAAGATAGTCATGTAGTTCACCAGCACATATTAACTATCTTATAGGATAGTACGCTTTACCTCTAACAGTAACCTTGAGGAATGATCTAAGATTGTAGGTGTCCAGGTGTAGTGAGTCAGGGTGAGCGTTACTAGTTACCTCTACACCATATGGTAATAAATCATGACCTTCAGGTAATTATAGATGAGAAAGACACATGATACAAAAATATGATGGCCAACATTTTCCCCGAGTGCCATTTGTAATGATATACATCAGAAATAATGATGGTGTACGACACTGTGGGTCTTGTGTCTTTTGTGACGTATAATTCACGTCACGGAGATTAACCTTATAAAAAAGTAATATTCACTGACCAAGTCATGATACCCCTACTACCTGGTGTGTTTGTTTTGTGTCGCTGGTTCGTTCCCGAGGCACCCCCAGTTCACACTGGTGTACACTATTACCTAACTTTACAAGCTGGGGAATTGAGGAGGGTCGAGTGTAGTGAAGACTAATGTACACAGTGTAGAGGAGTCGACCTTGGTGCTTCCTTGAGTATCGAAGGCATGATGACTATGGGACCCACTTTCACTTTCAATATTTGAGTCTCAGGAACATTAATAAATACATCTATTCATTCTAAAGAACACTGATATAATGTAAATATAGATAACACAATTTTAAGTGTTCCTCCTTGTAGCGGTTCCCCTAAAGTTCCCAGCCAGAGTTAATGAACGTAGAGATGACACCGACCATCACCACTCATCACACTGTGGCTCACCTGTGCTGGGTGTTAACTGTTATATTCTTCCTGACAAAACCGCAGCTCCTTCCCCCTCCTCCTTCTCCCCTTCCTCTTTCTCCTCTCCCCCTCCTCCCCCTCACCCTCCTCCTCTTCTCCTCACCCTCCTCCTCTTCTCCTCACCCTCCTCCTCCTCTTCTCCTCACCCTCCTCCTCTTCTCCTCACCCCCCCTCCTCTTACCCCCGTCCCCCCTCATGTAAACATCATCACTCTTGACTACACCATTAAGGTCCCCCGCTAACCCCCCCCCCCCACAGGTAAACATCATCACTACACCATTAAGGTCCCCCGCTAACCCCCCCCCCCCACAGGTAAACATCATCACTACACCATTAAGGTCCCCCGCTAACCCCCCCCCCCCACAGGTAAACATCATCACTACACCATTAAGGTCCCCCGCTAACCCCCCCCCCCCCACAGGTAAACATCATCACTACACCATTAAGGTCCCCCGCTAACCCTCTCCTCCTCCTCCTCTTACCCCCCCCCCCCACAGGTACACACCCCACAGGTAAACATCTACACTACACCATTAAGGTCCCCCGCTAACCCTCTCCTCTACTTCATTATTTGGTTTTGACTAATGATGTGGTTAATTAGACCTCAGTTAGGCGCCGCTAATTCACCTGCACAGTCCAATAACGACTTGAGTAATTGTGCTGAAATAGCCCAGGTGTTATTGGTGGCAGTAGATGCTGGCGGTAGTGGTGGTGATAATGGTGGTGACGGTAGTGGCGGTGACGGTAGTGGTGGTGATAGTGGTGGTGTAAGTGGTGGTAATTGTGGTGCTTGTATTGGCTTTGGTAATGGTGGCAGTGGTGGTAGAGGTAGTAGTTGTAGTGGCGGTGGTAGCAACTGTGGTGGTAGTAGTGGTGGTTAGTGGTGAATAAATGATGGTGGGTGATGATGATGTTGGTGGTAATAATGATAACATATATGAGTAATGGTGTTTGTGACAGTATAATGCACAATTAATGATTACGTAGCCCCTGTGACGCTATGAATACCATTTACTTAAGCCTGGCTCAACAAACACCACAAGAATACAATACTATCTCAATTCTCAACCATAATCTCTCTCTATCTCTGTCTCCCCTTCTCGGTTATATATTTATCTCTCCCTCTTTTCTATCTCCCTTTATCTCAGTTTATTAATCGTCTCTCCCTGTGTTTTTCCCTCATTTTGTGGTACAGAAAAGAGGGGGAAGTTAAAACAGGGTAATATTAGCCTTCAAGATGGCTGTAAACACCTCGTCGTGTCTCATATATCGTACAAGAATAAGATGATATGACAAGTCCTACCACCTAACATGAGTCGCTCTGACATGACCTTCTGTCTTGTCAAGTATAAGAAGAAAATGGACCCAGAAACGATATTGTTGACATGAGAGCTCCTTATTTATGACATGACAGATGCTTATTTTTGACGTGACAGGTACTGCTCACTCCAGCTTGGCCCTGGAGATGAAATGACATGATAAAACGCAGGCTCAAGATCCAGGTGACATGACAGAGCCTTATTTATGACATGACAGCTCCTGCTCACTCTAGCTTCGACAAGATGATGTGTTGGAGGATGGAGTTAGGAAGAAAATATCCCAGAAAGGAAATTAATTTATAGCAATAAGTTGGTTTGGGTGACGCGAGATACTGTTATATTGCTGTCAGTCTGTGTGTGTCTGTCTGTTACTCGCCATGCTGTTATATTGCTGTCAGTCTGTGTGTGTCTGTCTGTTACTCGCCATGCTGTTATATTGCTGTCAATCTGTGTGTGTCTGTCTGTTACTCGCCATGCTGTTATATTGCTGTCAGTCTGTGTGTGTCTGTCTGTTACTCGCCATGCTGTTATATTGCTGTCAGTCTGTGTGTGTCTGTCTGTTACTCACCCTGCTGTTATATTGCTGTCAGTCTGTGTGTGTCTGTCTGTTACTCGCCATGCTGTTATATTGCTGTCCGTTTATGTGTATCTATTTGTTACTCGCCAGGTTTTCCATTACGCTTTTCATCGTTATCTCAAGGTGCAATTTGTCTCTCAGAATGTCCAACTCTTTCTCAGATGCCTCTCTCTTTCTCTCTCTTTCCTTTACATCTCAACTTTTCTTTTCTTCTTTCTTATCTTTATCACATCTAGCAGGAGGAGGAGGAAGAACAAGAACGAGAAAAACAAGAACAAGAAAAAGAGGAAGAAACACTATCTCAAAACCTACAATAAAGGTGTGTGTGTGTGTGTGTGTGTGTGTGTGTGTGTGTGTGTGAGTCACTGCGGAGAGAATACAACGCCGCCGCCCCTGAGCGTCACACTAACACACTCACTCACTCCACATCAGCCACACCTTCCTCTGTAAACTCGTGCAGGGATGCGACACAAGGCAAGAAGGAGTTTCTCTCGTCTTATTGTTATTTACTGTTCGAGATGCAGTGCATCAAGTCCTGAGAGAGAGAGAGAGAGAGAGAGAGAGAGAGAGAGAGAGAGAGAGAGAGAGAGAGAGAGAGAGAGAGAGAGAGAGATGTTATATGATGATACTTCTATACTATACTCTTAATATATGCAGCACAGCAGCAACAGTAGCAGCAACAGAAGGCAGCAGTAGCAGCAAGAGCAGCAACAACAGCAGCAACAGGAGGCAACAACAGCAGGCAGCAGTAGGAGCTTGTCTGTCTCCCTGATTTATTGCACTTTGTGAGACTTAGAGCGTGCGGGGAGAGACATACCTCGTGCGGAAAGAGACATAATGCATGCGGGCAGACATACAGCTGGTGTAGGAGGAAAGACATACTGCATGCGGAAGAGAAAACTCCTGTATATAAGACTCGGTTGATAAAACATAATACTGTATACTTATCCAAGAACACTGTATAAATCCTAAGTTTACCAGGAAGAGGACGGTATACATACATACATACCTACCTACATCACCCAGCCATCTCCCTCTGGACAATCTCCCACAAGGAATATCCCCAGAAACAACAAATTCCAATCAAGCAAAGTGTAGTGTGTGTGTGTGTGTGTGTGTGTGTGTGTGTGTGTGTGTGTGTGTGTGTGTGCGCAACATTCATACACACTATACAAGTTCATACACACTATACAGACATAAATCCGTCATCAATTATGGATGGCCATCAAAAGCTTTTTGACTAATACTGGGTAATCCTTAACTCTTTCACCTACCACCACACCTAACACACCCCCGTCACCTACCACCACACCTAACACAACCCCGTCACCTACCACCACACCTAACACACCCCCGTCACCTACCACCACACCTAACACACCCCCGTCACCTACCACCACAACTAACACACCCCCGTCACCTACCACACACCTAACACCCCCGTCACCTACCACCACACCTAACACACCCCCGTCACCTACCACCACACCTAACACACCCCCGTCACCTACCACCACACCTAACACACCCCCGTCACCTACCACCACACCTAACACAACCCCGTCACCTACCACCACACCTAACACACCCCCGTCACCTACCACCACACCTAACACACCCCCGTCACCTACCACCACACCTAACACACCCCCGTCACCTACCACCACACCTAACACACCCCCGTCACCTACCACCACACTAACACAACCCCGTCACCTACCACCACACCTAACACACCCCCGTCACCTACCACCACACCTAACACACCCCCGTCACCTACCACCACACCTAACACACCCCCGTCACCTACCACCACACCTAACACACCCCCGTCACCTACCACCACACCTAACACACCCCCGTCACCTACCACCACACCTAACACACCCCGTCACCTACCACCACACCTAACACACCCCCGTCACCTACCACCACACCTAACACACCCCCGTCACCTACCACCACACCTAACACACCCCCCGTCACCTACCACCACACCTAACACACCCCCGTCACCTACCACCACACCTAACACACCTCCCGTCACCTACCACCACACCTAACACACCCCCGTCACCTACCACCACACCTAACACACCCCCGTCACCTACCACCACACCTAACACACCCCCGTCACCTACCACCACACCTAACACACCCCCCCACACCTACCACCACACCTAACACACCCCCGTCACCTACCACCACACCTAACACACCCCCGTCACCTACCACCACACCTAACACACCCCCCGTCACCTACCACCACACCTAACACACCCCCGTCACCTACCACCATACCTAACACCTTCAACACCTCAAGAAAAACTAACCATGAAATAAGTTCTTTATTGAGGCTCTAAAACATAACACAAAAAACACAAATAAACATAAAATAAAACAAAAATAATCCGTTAAAAAATAATTGTTTTTAAGGTCATGTAATGTATTTTTGAGTGAAAAAAAAATCATATATTTTTTTTAATGTTCCAGGAAAAAAAATGCATAAGTTGTTTTTACAGGTTGAGTCGTAAATAAAATACTGTAGTATGAAAGGCAGCGAATTGTAAGTCTGCTGTGATGAATATTTATTTATACAAATTTATATGTTGGTGGGTGTATGTTTGTGGGTGTACAGGTGGGTGTATGTTTGTGGGTGTACAGGTGGGTGTATGTTTGTGGGTGTGTGTTGATGGGTGTATGTTTATGGGTATATATCTCCCACCTACAACCACCACAACACCTCCCACCTACAACCACCATAACACCTACCACCTACAACCACCATAACACCTCCCACCTACAACCACCACAACACCTCCCATCTACAACCACCACAACACCTCCCACCTACAACCACCACAACACCTCCCATCTACAACCACCACAACACCTACCACCTACAACCACCACAACACCTCCCACCTACAACCACCACAACACCTCCCACCTACAACCACCACAACACCTCCCACCTACAACCACCACAACACCTCCCACCTACAACCACCACAACACCTCCCATCTACAACCACCACAACACCTACCACCTACAACCACCACAACACCTCCCACCTACAACCACCACAACACCTCCCACCTACAACCACCACAACACCTCCCACCTACAACCACCACAACACCTCCCACCTACAACCACCACAACACCTACCACCTACAACCACCACAACACCTCCCACCTACAACCACCACAACACCTCCCACCTACAACCACCACAACATCTCTCACTTGTGGTCAGCGTCACAGGCGACAGGGAGATGGATGGTGGCAGTCATAATTTAAGTTGTGACATTATTTCAAAACTGTCCCCCAAGTTACCGCCTGTACCGTGTGTGTGTGTGTGTGTGTGTGTCTTCATTCCAAATGTAAAAATATCACGAGACTCTCAATGCCACTTGTCCTTGAAATCACAGTACTTAAGGAGTTAAATCACAGCACTCAAGGGTTAAATCACAGTACGCAAGGGGTTAAATCATCGTACTCAAGGGGTTAAATCATAGTACTCAAGGGGTTAAATCATCGTACTCAAGGGGTTAAATCATCGTACTCAAGGGGTTAAATTATCGTACTCAAGGGGTTAAATCATCGTACTCAAGGGGTTAAATCATCGTACTCAAGGGGTTAAATCATCGTACTCAACAATATTATCCACCTCCACAAAATTGATACACTTCATGCTCAGTGTTGCCATCCCCTGAGTTCCTGTTAACATTAAACTATTATATCATGATAAACATTGACAACATTTAATACTCTCGTCATTATTCTCTCTGGTGTAAGTCATTGTTGTTCTTGTTGTAGTGTTAGTATTGTTATAACCTGAAAAATAGTGAAAGGTTAATTGATTTTGTTTTGATTGAGAATGATTATAATTGTTATTGGTGTCACATTATTGTGTTTTATCTCTGTTACCAGCCTTTGTTAATGACCTTGACCTATGATTTCACTATGGAGGTCACGAGATCACAATAAGTTATGTGTTTACGGTGGTCAGCTAAGGTTGTGTATAACTTCACAATGACTTTTATGTGTGTGTGTGTGTGTGTGTGTGTGTGTGTGTGTGTACCAAGAGTGCCAGTGCCTACAGGTCGAGTGCCACCAAGCCTTACAGAACCCACAGGTAGAGGAGCTAAATATGATAGAAGAAGTCGAATGAATAATTTCCCCCTACGTGCCCGAGGACAGTGAAGCAAAGGTGGGAGGCTGGAGACTTTACCGCGGCTCTCATACCTGGTGGAAAGTGTATGAATGTATGTATGTATGTTTGTATGTATGTATGTATATCAGGATACATAAAACACACCATAAATACATACACACACACACACGACAATGGACAAACACGCTACAATAACATAAATATTATTTACTTCGTGTTTACGCTTTTGGATATCCCAAAAAGTTCGCCACGACAAGACATAAATATTACAGAATAACAATAATGTGTGAGCCATAACAACTCGGGTCTCTTCATGTCTGGTGTATGGATATAAAACATGCACTGTACAGCCGACGACAACACGACCCAAACAACAAGGAAAAGCTAACGACCACATCACATCTTTTCTTCGCTGATAAATCAATAACGGACGACAACAAAACGAGTCAAACCACTGGACAACGACGAACTGTTCACAGTAATATAATTTCTTCTATGACTTTTTACGACGTTTAGAACGAAGGAAATTAAGGGCATCATTTTGTTGTTGTCTTTGGTGTCTAAGGAAGCCTAATGTGTGTGCGGGAGAGGAGGGGGGGGGGGGGGCGTGTCCCAGGTGGTGGTAATTAGGTATTGTGTAACGCACCTGTACGAGTAGGTGGTGTCAACACGTTCCACACATCAACAAGTGGTGCAGGTGTCTGGTGGAGGAACACTCCTGGATCTACTCGCTGAGCCTCGCACATATTGATATACTAGACCAATCATCTCTTACGACCTAGTGAACGCGGCAGCATCACCCTATTATCACTCTAACCAACAGTTCCGACGGTGAAGTATGGGCTTGACTGTGTGTCTCCAGGAGGGACTGATCTGATGTAGTCGATGTCTTAGAACCAATGTTACGCTACTGTTTTGAGTATTCTAAGTTTATCTAAGGTCCTACACGGTGAACGAAATACCCAAGTCTACCTCACTACTAGAGCTTCTGGTTTTAAGTTAACATTATGTAACCTATGAGTACTCCAGCCTGTTCTAGGTTCCTGTACGTGAAGGAGACTATTCGTAAACTTTAACCAAATATTAGTCAACAAGAATGAGAAAATCTAACAGCATTCAGTGAAAAATCTTATCCAGTCTTTTCAACAAATTTTGATAAGTTTTTTTTTAAATATAAACTATGTAATGTTTCCACCCACAACAACTCCTCCAGTAGTGTCTCATTAAGCTCTTCCCTACTCAGTACAGGTGAGGTAAACATGGACAGGTACTCGTAGTTCACAAATAATCCCACTGACAAACTCCAGAGGTGTATCACAATTGTTGTAAACTGGGATTATCTCAAGATTAGCACTTAGTTTATTTTACTTGAAGATTAACCACCCTAAACTAACGCTAACCTAATCTAACCTCACTTAACCTAACCTAAAGCTTACTTAATCCAACCCAACATAACCTCACCTCCACAGGCAAAATAAGCTTAAGCGGAGGAGGTAGGTACTAATAATCAGGTGACCCGTAAGCTAATCACGCTTTAACCAAACGCCTAAAAAAAAAAAAGAAGCATGACGAAGCGACACTTAAATTTACGAGGAAAAAAAACGAAAAAGAAAAACCAAACGTAGAATATAAAAGTTCTTATCGTAATCAAGGGGGTTCCTCTACCTCCTAAAACGTGAGAGAAATTGGCCAAATTTTTTACTGAAATGTCACAAGAGTAATTAAAAGAGGGTAATGAGGAGGCGAGGAGTGACATGAATGAATAAAAGAGAGTGGGAGGATGAGGAGGAGGTGATGGTGATGGTGATAATGAAAGGGAGGGAAGAGGTAGGAGTGAGAGGGAGGGAAAATATAGACAGTGGAAAGTCTAAGTCTAAGTGTCTCTCTCTCTCTCTCTCTCTCTCTCTCTCTCTCTCTCTCACCTTTAGTCACACACAAAGAAACTCTTGAAAGAAATGTGTGAAGGTTTTTTCTACATCATTTACAATAAACTTGACTCACACACAAGGCAGAGAACGGGTGTGTCAGCAGCACTCGCTCACCACCTCAACATTTACAGCCAGACAGGTGTTGCTGACCCTCGTGTTTTGACTCCACACAACTTCCAACATTTACACCTTAAAGGAGCGACACTACTGCCACAGGGAGTTGATGATGGCACCATATACAGTGCCACAGGAAGTAAATAATGACACCATACACAGTGCCACCATACAGTGCCAATTAATAGTGCCACCTTAGACAGCGTTAGAGGGAGTTAATAATGACACCATAAACAGTGTCAGAGGGAGTGACAAATACCACCATTCAGTGCCACCATACACAGTGCCAGTGTAACACGTAAAATATTTTAGTATTGTTCGTGAGAGTTTGTAAAGGTTGACACGGCTTCTATAATGGAGACGCCGATGACTAAATAAACGCAGGGATGAAGATAAACAAAGTGAGTTGAGGGAAAGTTGTGAATTGGAGGAGCAGGTGTGAGACTTGGTGGAGGTCGAGGGGGTAGGAGCAGGTGTGAGACTTGGTGGAGGTCGAGGGGGTAGGAGGAGGTGTGAGACTTGGTGGAGGTCGAGGGGGTAGGAGGAGGTGTGAGACTTGGTGGAGGTCGAGGGGGTAGGAGGAGGTGTGAGACTTGGTGGAGGTCGAGGGGGTAGGAGGAGGTGTGAGACTTGGTGGAGGTCGAGGGGGGTAGGAGGAGGTCGAGGGGGGTAGGAGGAGGTCGAGGGGGGGTAGGAGGAGGTCGAGGGGGGTAGGAGGAGGTTGAGGGGGGTCGGAGGAGGTCGAGAGGGCTAGGAGGAGGACGAGGATGGTAAGGGGAGGTCGAGGATGGTAAGGGGAGGTCGAGGGGGTAAGGGGAGGTCGAGGGGGGTAGGAGGAGGTCGAGGGGGGTAGAAGGAGGTCGAGGGGGTAGGAGGTCGAGGGGGTAGGAGGTTGAGGGGGGTAGGGGGAGGTCGAGGGGGGTAGGGGGAGGTCGAGGGGGGTAGGAGGAGGTCGAAGGGGTAGGAGGAGGTCGAGGGAGGAAGGAAGAGGTCGAAGGGGGAGGAGGAGGAGGAGGTCGGGGGGTAGGAGGAGGAGGAGGTCGAGGAGGAGGTCGAGGGGGGGTAGGAGGAGGAGGAGGTCGAGGGGGGTAGGAGGAGGAGGAGGTCGAGGGGGGGTAGGAGGAGGAGGAGGTCGAGGGGGGGTAGGAGGAGGTCGAGGGGGGTAGGAGGAGGAGGAGGTCGAGGGGGGAGGAGGAGGAGGAGGTCGAGGGGGGAGGAGGAGGAGGTCGAGGGGGGAGGAGGAGGTCGAGGGGGGTAGGAGGAGGAGGAGGTCGAGGGGGGGGTAGGAAGAGAGAGATTAATAATCACTAGAGAAGTGTTAACAACAGTGAAAAATAACAGTGGAATTAAATCAGACGAATAAGAAAATCTAAGAGGAAAAAAAAAGATTAGGTGAAAGGTCAAAGGTTAGCGGGAGTGAAGGATTAAAGAGAGGTCAGGTCAGGCATTACAATAGATACAAGTCCCACTTCAGGGTGTTCTGGGAGACAACATGGGATTATAAGTAGGGCGGGGGGGGGGGGGGGGATTGGTCACGTTTATGCTCATTCAGTAGGTCAAGGAAGAGGTCATGTTGAAGGTCACAGGTCAAAAAAGAGGTCAGGGTAAAGGTTACAGGTCGAGGAAGAGGTCATGCTAAAGGTTACGAGGAAAATGTCGAGGAATAGGTCGAAGGTTACAGGTCAAGGAAGAGATCTAAGAGGATGTCTACCTAACCTAACCTAACCTAATCTAACCTCTGTGAAGTTTCAAACAAGAAGTATAAGTAGACGTCGCTGCTACTGACGAGGGTGGAGGTAAGGGTAAAGTCCTCGCCTCGGGTTCTCAAAGGCTTCCCTCAACTGAAGATATGAAACACCGTCTACTTTCTTCACTTAAGCTACGACCCGCAGGTTAATTATCAAACATTCCTAAGTTAGAGTTTTTCCCTGAACTGATTATGTGAAGACCTTTAAAATTAACTTATATAAACTACGACATAATTATTAGTTCTCAATAGTTCGCAAGTTAGGAAATTTCCTTTATAGAGAGTATAAAGGCCAATCCACTTAGTTCATTTAAGCTACAAAGGTAATCGGGGGGTAATAATAGCTTCAGAAACGTAATAAAGACACTCTACCACAACTTTAAACCTTCTATAAACCAGTCAACATCAGGTAAGTCACAAAGAAACACAAATTCACGATGTTAATTAAATATAAATTACAGGTATCTAACACAACTCTTAGATTATGACCAAACTCAATAAATATCATGACAACATCAAAGTGGTAATAACTTAATAAATAACGAGCAGTCATTGAGTATTTTTATCACGATTAAAGGTGCTGTCAGGTGGGTAGGTATACAGGTGAAGGCACAGGTACGGGGCAGAGGATGGGGGTAAGGTGAGAGTCTTGCGTCGCGTTACTTAAGAAGGTTAATACAAAATGTTGAGTCTTCATACAACAGGACGAGAACTCCCCTAATTACATCATATCTCCTTTGACACAGTTGTTGACGTTGTATTGTAGCGTCACAAAGACATTCCATTACCTAGATTAAACGTAAATTGATAAACTAACATAAAAAATTATGATCAAACAGTATGTGTCGCCCCCCCCCCCCCCCGAGTCTAGCCTTGTGTTGGTTCATCTTAAGTTGCTGTGAGTCAGGTTGTACAGTTGTGATGTAACCTGTAAGCAAATCTATTTCTATACAGACAATAATTCCCTGGCACACACACACTCATCATTTTACGATGTTATTTACTTAGACTTTAGCAAAGCATTTGACAGAGTACCGCATCAGAGGCTTCTGAGAAAAATTAAGGCTCATGGTATCGAGGGGAAAGTTTTAAATTGGATAAAATCATGGCTCACCGATAGAACGCAGAGGGTCAGCGTAGATGGCGTTAAATCTGAGTGGGGCGGTGTAACCAGTGGGGTTCCCCAGGGGTCAGTACTAGGCCCACTCTTGTTCATAATCTACATAAACGATTTAGATACTGGGATCAGCAGTGACATAACCAAGTTTGCGGATGACACCAAAATAGGGCGGCAAATTAATTCAGGGCAGGATGCAAATGCATTACAGAAGGATCTAAATAAACTGCAGGGGTGGTCTGAAAAATGGCAAATGAAGTTCAACACCAGCAAGTGCAGAGTACTTAATATTGGAAGAACAAATACTTATAATGTATACAGCCTTAACAACATCAACCTAGAGAAGTCGACTTGTGAAAGAGACCTAGGGGTACTTGTAAGCCCGGACCTACGGCCTAGAAAACAGTGCGTTAATGTTCGAAATAAGGCAAACAGAGTATTGGGTTTTATATCTAGAAGTGTAAGTAACAAGAGTGCAGAGATCTTATTGCAACTATATCTTGCGCTAGTCAGGCCGCACCTCGATTATGCGGTTCAGTTCTGGTGCCCCTATTATAGAATGGATATAAATTCACTAGAGTCGGTGCAGCGAAGAATGACAAAAATGATTCCGGGACTTAGAAACCTTCCATATCAGGATAGGTTAAAGAAACTTAACTTGCATTCCCTAGAAAGACGAAGAGTGCGGGGAGATATGATAGAAGTATTTAAGTGGGTGAAAGGAATCAATAAAGGGGATATAGATAAAGTTCTTATAATATCCGAGCAGGATAGGACTCGGAGTAACGGATTCAAGTTGGATAAGTTTAGGTTTAGGAGGGAGATAGGAAGAAACTGGTTCACAAATAGGGTGGTGGACGAGTGGAACAAGCTTAGCAACTTTGTAGTAAGTGCGGGAACTCTGGAAGTTTCAAAAGGAGGCTAGATAGATTCATGGATGATAGAGAGTGGTAGTAACTCTCGACAGGAGCTGCCATGCACAGGCCAACCGGCCTATTGCAGACTCCTTATTTTCTTATGTATGTTCTTATGTTCTTATCCCCCACACACACTCATCCTCCACACGACCTCACTCACCCCCAAACGACCTCACTCACCCCCAAACGACCTCACTCACCCCCACACGACCTCACTCACCCCCACACACTTCACTCACCCCCACACGACCTCACTCACCCCCACACGACCTCACTCACCCCCACACAACCTCACTCACCCCTATACGACCTCACTCACCCCCACACACTTCACTCACCCCCACACGACCTCACTCACCCCCACACGACCTCACTCACCCCCACACGACCTCACTCACCCCCACACGACCTCACTCACCTCCACACACCTCACTCACCCCCACACAACCTCACTCACCCCCACACGACCTCACTCACCCCCACACACTTCACTCACCCCCACACGACCTCACTCACCCCCACACGACCTCACTCACCCCCACACGACCTCACTCACCTCCACACACCTCACTCACCCCCACACGACCTCACTCACCCCCACACGACCTCACTCACCCCCACACGACCTCACTCACCCCCACACGACCTCACTCACCCCCACACGACCTCACTCACCCCCACACGACCTCACTCACCTCCACACACCTCACTCACCCCCACACAACCTCACTCACCCCCACACGACCTCACTCACCCCCACACGACCTCACTCACCCCAACACACCCTCACTCACCCCAACACACCCTCACTCACTCCCGGACGCCCACATGGACTCTCCCACTCACTCTCACTCACCTCCACACACCTCACTCACCCCCACACACTCTCACTCACCTCTCATACACTCCCACTCACTCCAACACACCCTCACTCACTCCAACACACCCTCACTCACTCCAACACACTCCAACACACCCTCACTTACTTCTATACACCCTCACTCACTCCCGCACACTCTCACTCACTGCCACACACTCTCACTCACTGCCACACACTCTCACTCACTGCCACACACTCTCACTCACTTCTACACACTCTCACTCACTGCCGCACACTCTCACTCACTCCCACACACTCTCACTCACTCCCACACACTCTCACTCACTCCCACACACTCTCACTCACTCCCACACACTCTCACTTACTCCCGCACTCTCACTCACTGCCACACACTCCCGCACACTCTCACTCACTGCCGCACACTCTCACTTACTCCCACACATCCTCACATACACCCCACACACCCTCACATACACCCCACACACCCTCACATACACCCCACACACCCTCACATACACCCCACACACCCTCACATACACCCCACACATCCTCACATACAACCCACACACCCTCACATACACCCCACACACCCTCACTTACCCCCTCATCCCCACTCACCTCCATTCACACCCATAAACCCACACCCCCCCCACACTCCTACTCCCCCACACATACCCTCACCTCCCACACTAACATGAGAAAATCTAGTCGAATATTCATATATGGTAAACCAAATGCTACACACAGTTCAGTGGCAAAATAATTCAAACGACAACACATTAACCAAGATGGGCGGGTTATGAGATGCCCTCTGTAGCCTATCACGGTGACTATGTATTCTTACGGCAGGATAATTAAGTGGCTAGTGAAGTACTTATGATGATCTAACAGGGGATTAGTCTAATGTACATGTACTGTCTTGTCTCTTCGTCTCTCATAGAAAAACACCGACAGTCTCTCAGTCTCACATAAAAAAACACCGACAGTCTCTCAGTCTCACAGAAAAACAATGACAGTCTCTCAGTCTCTCACAGAAAAACACCGACAGTCTCTCAGTCTCTCACAGAAAAACACCAACAGTTTCTCATTCTCTCACAGAAAAACACCGACAGTCTCCCAGTCTCACAGAAAAACACCGACAGTCTCTCAGTCTCACAGAAAAACACCGACAGTCTCTCACAGAAAAACACCGACATTCTCACAGCAAAACATCTCCCAATATCTCACAGAAAAAAACACAGACAGACCGACAGACAGAGTAAAACAATGAGAGTCTTCAAACTAGGTGTGGCTGAAGGAAGACACACACACACACAGTCACACAGCCAGACATTAAAGCTGACATGCACTCATAAAAACGAGACATTCATACTACTAACAAATGGAAGAACATTTTATATACAGTGTGGTGAAGGCTGGCGAACTCGTAAACCAAACACAGACAGAAACATAGACACTGTCACAAAAATAGACAGTGAAATAGTCAGTAGAACAGAGACTAAGGCAGTCAGCGAAACAGTGAGACAGATAGTAATACAGACAGAGAGGCAGACAGTTAAAAGAGACAGAGACAATCAATTAAACGGACAAAGACAGTCAGTTAAACAGACAGAGAGACAGTCAGCAATAGAGACAGTGAACAGTCAGTACAGGATAGAGAACTTAGAGGTCGATGGTATGGTGGTGGTGGAGACAGAGGGACGGGTCGTGTCTCTGGGTGTGTGGTGGTGGTGGAGACAGAGGGACGGGTCATGTCTCTGGGTGTGTGGTGGTGGTGGAGACAGAGGGACGGGTCATGTCTCTGGGTGTGTGGTGGTGGTGGAGACAGAGGGACGGGTCGTGTCTCTGGGTGTGTGGTGGTGGAGACAGAGGGACGGGTCGTGTCTCTGGGTGTGTGGTGGTGGTGGAGACAGAGGGACGGGTCGTGTCTCTGGGTGTGTGGTGGTGGAGACAGAGGGACGGGTCGTATCTCTGGGTGTGTACACAAGACCACTTCGTCTTCCCTAACCACTGTGTGTT
The DNA here is from genome assembly GCA_958450375.1 of Homarus gammarus. Lineage (NCBI taxonomy): Eukaryota > Metazoa > Arthropoda > Malacostraca > Decapoda > Nephropidae > Homarus > Homarus gammarus. The sequence goes on along the minus strand of CAUDMG010000401.1, from coordinate 63,838 downwards.
AACAAGGCTATTACTGTTTCACCCTTGATTATTACCACCCGAGAGAGAGAGAGAGAGAGAGAGAGAGAGAGAGAGAGAGAGAGAGAGAGAGAGAGAGAGAGAGAGAGAGTTTGTGTGTGTGTGAGCAAAGCAGAGGAGTGAGTGAGGGAGTGTGAGCAAGATTTAGAAAATGTATGATTTTGCACTATGGAAAGAAGGAAAGAGAGAGAGTGTGTGGGTTTGTCTCTGGATTACAAAACACCATAATATCATGATAAACATGTAGACTGACAAACACAAGCGATAAAACGTACACAAAAGACTAGACACGTACAGTACATAAAAATTACACTCTTTACACACACACACACAGTCAATCATGTACACAAAAAGTCTAGTAACATTTTTCACACACACACACACACACACACACACACACACACACACACACACACACACACTCGGTAGAAGGGACACGAGACACAGGGTTGCAACTTACAGTGCAATATCAAGAAGTTGTTTAACGTTGCTCCACTAATTGTGTTTAAAGACCCGTTTTACTCGTAATTCCGGGGTGATCACAGCAGATAGTGGTAACCCACACGGGGTCTGGAAGGTCTACTTCACCGGCTATTTGCAGAAGGAGTTTCTTCCTCCTGGCCGGTGGTGATCATCACATTTTAGGTACCAAAGGGAGATATACTTAAGAAGTCCCCCCCCCCCCCCCTCGGGTCAATATTAATAGGTTCTGGCTGTAAGTGTGGCGGACGAGGAAATTATAGTCGAGTCTCCACACCTACTCGGAGACCAAGTGATTATGGTTATGTGGTTATTTATCTCCAACAGCTGGAGACAGGGACCAATTTTATGGTCTGTGAACAATTGGTGAGTTTGATTTCCTCGTTCATTCTGTGTAAGAACTGGATGGAGACGTCTTATTGGACCAAATGATTCTTAATGATCATTAATTAACTTGGCTCGACATGTATTTCTCTCTACACAAAATAATAACTTTTGATTATCAGTAAATATAACTGATGGTGTTCTGCACGTCATCGGCACAGGATATACGGAACTGTCCCACGAGACCATGACAGTGAGGGTAAAACACCAAGCTGGCCATATAGTGTAAACAAGTGATCGCGGGCCCTTCGTGCCCGGTGAAAGTTTGAACGCTCGTGCTTGGCTAGCGCGCAACCGCCGTCCGGCTGACAGGGTACAGCGAATGAGGGTGCGCCAAGTCCGTAGACTTGCATCGTTTTCCAGGGTAAATAAAATGGCTAATTAATGCCTTCCTAAAAAACCATCGACATGGGACCAGGTTTGTTCCACTCTACGAATTTTTTGCGATTTTTCCACCAAGTTCGATGAAAAACGATTGTGCCGTTTCGGCTGCCCAGAACAGACAGACATGCGGCTATTCCTACAGTATATTAGATAACTGTGGCTGAGAAGAGCTGCATGGTGTGTGGAGAGGTGGGGGTGTGTGTGGTGCTATAATACTAAGTGGAAGAAGTAAGTGTGTGTGTGTGTGTGTGTTTTGCTTAACACTATATGGAGGGAGTGTTGGCATATAAATGTAGTACACTACTTTAATACGGTGTTGATGGTAATTATACTGTCAGTAAAAAGGACTTAAAAGAACCTTTATAACATTCTTATCACAAAATCACACTCAAACACGATCTTTAGTCCGTGAGAGAAAAAAAGTAATTCACTTCAACAACTGGAACAAGGAAGCAAGATTAAACAGATTGCAAAATCAAGATAAATTCATTGCGCAAACGAGATAAATGCATTGCAGAAATAAAGCGAGATTAAACACATAAAGTTTAGCAATTAGGACAAGCGAAATACTCAAACACTGGGAGGCTTTTGACTAGAGTCAAAGCAATGAAAGAATCTGATTAGCTCACTGGATTTTATTTTATCGTTTTCTGTGAGTGTGTCCAGAGGGAGACTCAACCATTGTGTGTGTGTATGTGTGTGTATGTGTGTGTTAAGTTAGAAATAGAAAATTACAAGAAAAAACGAAATGGGCAATATTGAAAATAAGACTAGGCAGTGAATATGAGAGTTGAAACACACACACACAACCTCTCGTGTAACACATGTATGGTTGGGGACATTTCCGACTAGTACACTCAGCGTTGTCAATCTACTCTTTCTATGAGGTGTGAACACCAAGAGCATCAGAGCATGAATCCCTCTCCCTCTTACCCCTCTCATCACCATCTTCCTATCCTATCATCCTCTCCCATCACTCTCTCCCTTACCCTCTCACCCCTCCCTCACACATCACCACCTCACCCCCCCCCCCCACCACACACACATCAGGCAAATATTCTCCCCAGGATGTAATCAGACAAGTTTTTAAGTCACTATAAAAAACAAGTTTCCTCTTTGCAATAAATATTCACACGAGAAGGACGATTTCTTTTGGTTGCGACAAGTAGTGCTGATGAACTCGAAGTGTTTGTTTGACGTCACCTCAGCATTAAACAGACGAAAGCTTAATATTTTACCAGATCTTAGGGACGACGTAAGCAGATCTCTCTCTTTCCTTAATCTTTTTATCTCTCTCTTTTCTGGTCATTTTCACCAAACAAACACACATACACTCTCTCTCTCTCTCGGTCATTTTTACCAAACTTTTTTACCCCCCTCTATTTATCGGACTTCCTCCCTCACACCTACGTTATTACCACCATGTCAAATTTAGGCCATGATGAGAGAAAGTAGCCGCTGGGGAAACTTAATTTGGTGGTGGTCGAGTTTAGTAGTTCAAAGGAAGGAAGATAACCGAGAGGGGAGGAGAGTGAGGCAATGACAATTTTGGAGATGAGAGGGGGAGGAGGAGGAGAGGCCGCAGGGGAGGGAAGGAAAGGCAGAGAGAGAGAGAGAGAGAGAGAGAGAGAGAGAGAGAGAGAGAGAGAGAGAGAGAGAGAGAGAGAGAGAGAGAGAGAGAGAGAGAGAGAGAGAGAGAGAGAGAGAATTCTAAGCAATCTTGAACCATTTAGAAAACATTGACAGTGATCGAACTCTCAGCCTTAAAGAGATTAAAGATAATTATCAGAGGAAGAGACGAAGCAGAAAATGCCAGGAGGGGGAGACTGTCAGATAATAGGAGGAGAAGGGGAGGAGGAGGAGAGGGGGGAGAAGAGAAGATGTTTTTATGTGGACGAAGGGAAGAAAAACAAGAGGAGGAGGAAGAGGAGGAGGAGGAGGAGAAGAAGAAGAAGAAGGTGGAGGAGGAGGAGGAGGGGATGTTTTTATGTGGGGCAATGAGGAGGGAGAGGAAGGGGAGGAGTGATGGGGAAGATTTCTTCGTGTACAGAGCGAGGTCGTAATGTCTGGGTAATTGTATACACACTGAGACGTCAACACACTGAGACGTCAACACACTGAGAAGTCAACACACTGAGAAGTCAACACACAGAGACGTCAACACACAGAGACGTCAACACACAGAGACGTCAACACACAGAGACGTCAACACACAGAGACGTCAACACACTGAGAAGTCAACACACTGAGACGTCAACACACAGAGACGTCAACACACAGAGACGTCAACACACTGAGACGTCAACACACTGAGACGTCAACACACAGAGACGTCAACACACAGAGACGTCAACACACAGAGACGTCAACACACAGAGACGTCAACACACAGAGACGTCAACACACAGAGACGTCAACACACAGAGACGTCAACACACAGAGACGTCAACACACAGAGACGTCAACACACAGAGACGTCAACACACAGAGACATCAACACACAGAGACGTCAACACACAGAGACGTCAACACACAGAGACGTCAACACACAGAGACGTCAACACACTGAGACGTCAACACACAGAGACGTCAACATAAACATTAAGCGCCAGTTATACCTCATACAAACACCGAAGGCGAGTGTGAGTTTATTGATTGAATGTGGGCCTGTGTCTTTCCCTCTATCTCTCTCTCTCTCTCTCTCTCTCTCTCACCTCTTCCTCCTCCACACCGTCTACTTTCTTCACTCTTCACACCATCACTCAAGAGGACCAGGAAAACCCCCACCAACACTGATCACTGATAACTTATACCATCACCACTACCATCACCATCACCACCACCACGTTAATCTGGATGAAAGGAAGACGCTCATTCAATCACCGAGACGGTCTTTGTTGGGTGTGACGGCGTGGGTGACGGAGAGGTCCCTAAGCGTAGCGTCACCTCTTATGTGAAGTCTCTAGAAGGGGTGTTATTACTTACCCTGTGTGTGTGTGTGTGTGTGTGTGTGTATGTGTGTGTGTGTGTGTGTGTACGATTTAAGATAAAAGACAAAGGGGTGGAAAGAAAACAGATGATAATAACCAAAAAGAAGATGACGATAATGAAAAAGATGACGATCATAACGAAGATGACGATAACGAATGAAAAAGAGAAGAAGAAGCCAAAGAAAGAAGAGCAACACACACACACACACACACCCCAACACACACACACACCCCCCAACACACCTTACACATTACCCACGCCACACACACATCCCAACACACCTTACACATTACCCACGCCACACACCCCAACACACCTTACACATTACCCACGGCACACACACACACACACACCCCAACACACCTAACACATTACCCACGGCACACACCCCAACACACCTTACACATTACCCACGGCACACACACACACCCCAACACACCTTACACCTTACCCACGCCACACACACATCCCAACACACCTTACACATTACCCACGGCACACGCACCCCAACACACCTAACACATTACCCACGGCACACACACACCCCAACACACCTTACACATTACCCACGGCACACACACCCCAACACACCTTACACATTACCCACGGCACACACACACACACCCCAACACACCTTACACATTACCCACGGCACACACACCCCAACACACCTAACACATTACCCACGGCACACACACACCCCAACACACCTCACACATTACCCACGGCACACACACCCCAACACACCTTACACAGTACCCACGGCACACACACACACCCCAACACACCTTACACATTACCCACGCCACACACACACCCCAACACACCTCACACATTACCCACGGCACACACACCCCAACACACCTTACACAGTACCCACGGCACACACACCCCAACACACCTAACACATTACCCACGGCACACACACACCCCAACACACCTCACACATTACCCACGGAACACACACCCCAACACACCTAACACATTACCCACGGCACACACACACCCCAACACACCTCACACATTACCCAGGGTAGGGTAAGGTTAGGTTAGGTTTTTTGCCATAATGTAACAATCAGTTGCTGTCAGACGCGTAAAATGCCGAACGTGAAAGGCTTAAATGAGAACAATGAAGAAAAAAATATTAGAACGAGGATCAAACATCACTAATGAACCTTGCAATTTACTAAGTGGCTGTTGACATTATCATCACTGTGTTTACGGCTATTTTCCACGCTTGTGTGGGTTAGCCGCGATCAAGTGATTGCGGTGTGCCCCAGTTGTCACCATGCAAATATGGAGCACACGTTTTAAGGCTGGGTGTCATTCCTTCATTCCCTCCTTCATTCAGTCATCCATTCATTCCTTCCTTGCTTCATTCATTCATTCCTTCCTCCCTTCATTCATTCATCCCTTCACTCCCTCCCTCCCTCCTTCCTTCATTCCTATCACCAACAGCCTTTTATAGAGTAGGTACTGACTATTACATTAAGTACATCCAAGCGAGGAAGGCAAAGTTCGAAGGATACTCACACACTTATAACATCTACGAGTAAATAGTTCCATAACAATTACCCAGTTGTATATATTTAGATTCCATTACGTTAATATTTCGTAATAATACACAAATAATCTGCAACGATAACTGTGCCAACATTATCCTGTACATTAAAAGCACGAAATATCCTGACGTATTGTATTTACATATTTTGCTCTTATACATAAACAAAACTTTAACTAAAAAATAAAAATAAATACATAAATCACGAAATTTGTTTTTATTGAGAATGAGAAACACAGCATACGAATACTACCACAGTAGACGACAATACCACAGTGCTGATGTAAACACTGTATTAAACACACAACAAAAACTGCTACACTTGGGGGTGATTCAATTACCGTAAATGATGCTAAAGTTTTACATACAAATGAAGTTTCGCCAGAATGGTTTTTGTAAAGTTTTAAAAACTAAATTAAAATAAATACAAAAGAACAATCTGATCATTTAGCGTTTTATCCACTTGTACCGAGAGCTTTGTACAGTGGAAATTAACTTAACAATTTATTAAACGTGTGTATTACCTTTACACACGTTAAATTTATATTACATCGTTCATTTACCAGATAAAATAATGACAAACGTGACCACAACAACAATGTGTCATAAAACAACTCGATATATAAAACATGGACACTAACACACACACACACGTATACAGTGAACATATGCAGTTTATACACACACACACACACACACACACACACACACACATACATGTATACAGTGAAAATATGCAGTTTATACACACACACACACACACATGTATACAGTGAACATATGCAGTTTATACACACACACACACAAGTAATCAAACAAGTAAGTCCTGCCTCCTCCCCCCCTTCCCATCCCAATACGAGGCTAAGTTTAACACACATCAGCGGTGAGGTAGCAGGTTTAACATGCACGAGCAGAGTTGAGAGACACAAAGAACTGCAGGTAAGTTAATTAAGACGAGGAAGCAGGTAGGCTGAGTTACAAGAGGCTGGTGCGTGCTGGTTGTGTGGTGCTGACGCTACTACGCCATGACCTCGCCTCACCCAACAACAACCACTTTCATCTCTAAAAATATCAACATAAGCTATAAAAAATATACCGATATACGTAATTACATGCATACGTATATGATGTAGGTCGAGCACAGGTGAGAGTCTGGCACAGGTGTAGTGGGTTGGTTAATCATCTGGGAAATACCACGCAGGTATGGTGACTTATTTGCTCACACTGAGTCTCCGTCGTGTTTATGTATGTATGTATGTATGTATGAGACTGACAGAACAGGTAGACGCTATATCCTCGTTTAAGTAGATACCGTCATAATACACAGACCCCTCACCAAACCCCCATCATACACACCCTTCAACACACCTCTCAGCACACATACCCCAACACACCCCTCAAAACACACCCCTCAACACACCCCAACACACACCCCAACACACCCTTCAACACACCTCTCAGCACACATACCCCAACACACACCTCTCAACACACCCCTCAAAACACACCCCTCAACACACACCCTAACACACACCTCTCAACACACACCCCTCAACACACCCCCTCAATCACAAAACAAATTATCCTGCCTTCGCCTCTCAGCTCAACCCAGTAATATCCGTGAGAGTGAGAGCCATTGTTACCAAGTCTTAGCCGGCGTCACACAATCAAGGGAGTCCTGGTAATTGTCTCATTTTGACACTTAAGAATCTCATTATCCAGTCAGTCTCTCACACCAACACTGTCATTACTGATACTAAGTTAGAGTTTCATCAACTTCCCCCTCCACCTGTTTCCCAAGAAGTCACCCCTTTTTTTTGGAGGGGGGGGGGGGGGAGGGGAGGGGGGAGCAGTGAAGTTAATTTATCTTACAATGGTTGGAATTATTTTCTGTGTGTGAAATTTTATAGGTGTGGTTTGTTAGCCCAAGGAGTAGCATTTTATTAAAGGTCAAAGGTTAAATTCACAGGTCAAAGTGAGGAGTCTTAACACTTGTTATAACTTCTACAAGAGAGCGTTGGCAGGTACTGATAACAGGTGTATATAAAGAGACATATATAAACGTGATCAATATATCCACGATCATGCTCACTCTTAAGCTTTCTGGGTGTTAAGAATAATGTTATGGTAGTGTTGCAGACGGCCAGGTAGCATCATCTGACACGGTGAACTACCTGTCATTAACAAGCAGTAGTGTATGTCACGGGTACGTCACTACCAGTCACTGACACGTAGAATCAGGTGTCACGGATGAGTTACTACAACTAATCACTGTCACATATCATCTAAAAAAAAATCTTAGTCACGTTAGTTTATTAATCAACAGACCTCAGGAGGACCTACAGCAGGTAACAACAACCCTTCATACCACATCTTATTACCACACTACTCCTCCCCCACCTGGCTAAGCATACTACAGGTACCAAGAGGTGTGTCTCACCATATACAGGTAAGTTGATAAGCACCCAAGACATCATCACTATCCTGTTCTCTCACCAACTCTAAGGTAGGCGATCCATAATACTAATGACAAGTTACGACGGCTGTGATAACCTCCTCTAAATACGATATTCTGATGGGTGGGGAATACCTTAACAACACCTGTAAACCACCTGTCAAGTTATCAAGAAGAGTGAAGGTAAAATATTCTTGATTACCTCTAACAATATCTAGGAAGAAACAAATATATAGATGGGTATATAGACAGGTAGATAACGCATAAACACTGAGACAGAGAGAGCTTGATATATCGACAGATCTATCATACAGAGACATGCCCTCGTCTGCAACACAGGGGTCCCGTCCACCTCATCCTCCGACCTGGCCACTTACAGCTTGGCCATTTACAGCCTAGCCACTTACTGCCTCCGGCCTGGCCACTACACTTCCACGTCAATTACTAGTCGCTCGTTATTTTGGCCAGACAAACTGTTATTGTTCATGGTGTTGTGTGGTGGTGGTGAGTGGTGGTGAGTGGTGGTGGTGTTGTGTGGTGAGTGTTGTGTGGTGGTGGTGTGTGTGTGGTGGTGGGTGTTGTGTGGTGGTGGTGGGTGTTGTGTGGTGGTGATGGGTGTTGTGTGGTGGTGATGGGTGTTGTGCGGTGGTGGTGGTGGTGGTGTTGTGTGGTGGTGGTGGTGGTGTTCTGTGGTGGTGGTGGTGTTCTATGGTGGTGGTGGTGTTGTGTTGTGTGGTGGTGGTGGTGTTGTGTGGTGGTGGTAGTGTTGTGTGGTGGTGGTGGTGTAGTGGTGGTGGTGGTGGTGGTGGTGGTGTGTAGTAGTGGTGGTGGTGGTGGTGTGTAGTAGTGGTGGTGGTGGTGGTGTGTAGTAGTGGTGGTGGTGGTGTGTAGTAGTGGTGGTGGTGGTGGTGTGTAGTAGTGGTGGTGGTGGTGGTGTGTAGTAGTGGTGGTGGTGGTGGTGGTGTGTAGTAGTGGTGGTGGTGGTGGTGTGTAGTAGTGGTGGTGGTGGTGGTGGTGTGTAGTAGTGGTGGTGGTGGTGGTGGTGGTGGTGTGTAGTGGTGGTGGTGGTGGTGTGTAGTAGTGGTGGTGGTGGTGGTGTGTAGTAGTGGTGGTGGTGGTGTGTAGTAGTGGTGGTGGTGGTGGTGTGTAGTAATGGTGGTGGTGGTGGTGTGTAGTAGTGGTGGTGGTGGTGTGTAGTAGTGGTGGTGGTGGTGGTGTGTAGTGGTGGTGGTGGTGGTGTGTAGTAGTGGTGGTGGTGGTGGTGTGTAGTAGTGGTGGTGGTGGTGGTGTGTAGTAGTGGTGGTGGCGGTGTGTAGTGGTGGTGGTGGTGGTGGTGTGTAGTGGTGGTGGTGGTGGTGGTGTGTAGTGGTGGTGGTGGTGGTGGTGTGTAGTAGTGGTGGTGGTGGTGGTGTGTGGTGGTGGTGGTGGTGGTGGTGTGTAGTGGTGGTGGTGTGTAGTAGTGGTGGTGGTGGTGTGTAGTAGTGGTGGTGGTGGTGGTGGTGGTGGTGTAGGTGGTGGTGGTGGTGGTGTGTAGTGGTGGTGGTGGTGGTGTGTAGTAGTGGTGGTGGTGGTGGTGTGTAGTGGTGGTGGTGTGTAGTAGTGGTGGTGGTAGTGGTGTGTAGTGGTGGTGGTGGTGGTGTGTAGTGGTGGTGGTGGTGGTGGTGGTGGTGGTGGTGGTGTGTAGTAGTGGTGGTGGTGGTGGTGGTGGTGGTGTGTAGTAGTGGTGGTGGTGGTGGTGGTGGTGGTGGTGGTGTGTAGTAGTGGTGGTGGTGGTGGTGGTGGTGTGTAGTAGTGGTGGTGGTGTGGTGGTGGTGGTGGTGTAGTGGTGGTGGTGGTGTAGTAGTGGTGGTGGTGGTGGTGTGTAGTAGTGGTGGTGGTGGTGGTGTGTAGTAGTGGTGGTGGTGGTGGCGTGTAGTAGTGGTGGTGGTGGTGGTGTGTAGTAGTAGTGGTGGTGGTGGTGGTGTGTAGTAGTGGTGGTGGTGGTGTGTAGTAGTAGTAGTGGTGATGATGATGTGAGGTAGTGGTGTGAAGTAGCGGTGTGAGTTAATGGTGTTTGGTGGTGGTGTGCAGTGGTGGTGTGTGGCGGTGTTGCGAGATGGTGGTGTTGTGTGATAGAAAGAGAACAACATGTAATCTCCAATGAGGCTAGTGATGGTTTGTTCAGTGTGTGTGTGTGTGTGTGTGTGTGATCCCTACACACTCCCAGGCCAGCTATATATGCTCTTTGTCCTTCCTCCTCCCTAAAAGACGACCATAACTATCTGTCTCTTGTTTCAGACACCAGTAAAGGCTCCCACAGTCCGCCAGGAAGAGCAATACAAACGTCTCACATGGCAAACACAACACAAAGACACACGCACGCGCACGCACACACACACACACACACACACACACACACACACACAAGACGTCAGCATAAACTAGTAAGTCAACTTGAGTACAATGAGGGTGAGGCGGCCGTGTAGAGCTCCGCATTACTGCCACTCCAGAATTTGCATACTAACTACTAATGAACGTTTCTATAAATGTATTCACTCGTGCATATACCACGACGATGTGGGGGAGGTATGTGGCCAGAGACAGTTTACGTTAGCTGCTGGGACCTGATGTGATAAGATGCAGTACACAGTAGCAGCTGGGACCTGTTATTCCTGAGCTACAGGTTCCACAAGCCACAGATCATCCCTCGGCTGCCAACATCACCATCGAAAGAAACATCTACACACTATAGTGGTTTCAGGAGAGATAAGGTATACTAAAATAATCCATCTTTTTGGAGAGAATCAAGACAATATTTGAGTTAACAATTCAAAGAAGAAACCCAGTGAGAGACACACACACAATTGGTAAGTGATGACCTTAACCCACTTTGGCGAGTGAGAAGTAAAAACACTGGGAATCTATAAGGCTGACAAAACCTTTCCCTCCTGAGTCCAAGTCACACCCAACACGACACAGTTACTGAACGAATACATAAAGTCAGGAACAGTAACACCTGTACTCTGTCACCACCAGTTCCATTTTCATTCATCATCTTAACGACCCGGCTTTTGTGAACTAATTGGACATATTCGCATAGTTAACGTGAATGGCCTTTTATATCGTGAGGGCAACTATCGCTGGGTCTCACCTCACCTGTCAAAGTTATGGCCTTCTGTCCCTAAAACCTTGTGCTGTACGACATGGAGAGCCCGCTGATAGTAAACCTAGTTTTGGTGAACCTATTTTTTTAAAGACACAGATAGACAGACAGACACCGCCGCATAGTGGTAACTATCAATCGTCACAAACATCATCACACCAGGTAGTAATGATACTCTGCCGTGTATCAACCTCGAGTAGATACAATTTCATCTTTTACACGATAAGCAAACAAGAGATATGTACGGACGGCCGCACATGCAGACGGACAGAGCTACAGATGGACGGAAGCACTGTATATCCCTCCTCCTAGTCACAGGCCTGGCATTTGACATTATTAGGGACCTGCCACTCTTTGCCATAAACAGATAAAATGTACCGGGAACTTTCCCCCCACACACTCATCATTCTCTCACTTTATGTAACTTGACAGAACCTATGACCCTTCAGGCTTTTACGCCCTTAATGTACGAGTCATGAAGGCAAGTATGAACTTTTCATACTTCCCTGTTGGGAGCTGTAAACGCTTCTGCGCTTCACCTTGCACAGGATGTAAGGGGGTGCCTAATAAACTAGCCCCCTCGGGGGCAAATCTGAAATCTGAAATCTGGAAGCACTGTACGGACGGACGTAGCCCTCCCGCTCCCATAGTTCTTCAGTGAACACAACCTTTGTACCATACAAAAAAAAATTACGACAGGTGAAATGCACATCACACCTACCTTACTCTTGGTCTGCCAGCGTCCCACAAGGACCTGTAAAGGTAAAGAAAAGTAGTTAATTAACATGTAACACCTCACCTGCCCATCTACACTTCTGTATCCAGTTAACGGATCACTAAAACATAAGAGAGAGAAGAGGTGTGTGTGTCCACGAATAGGCTGTTATTCATTGCATAATTAGTCACAATATCATCATCAGACAATGTGTGGAATGATTGGAATCTCAGGTGCAAAACTACAGTGTCAAAGTGGCGTCCTTAAACTTAACCATTATGTGGTATTGTATAGTACTGGGTGATGTAGCACATGCACACACTACTGCTGCTGCTCAATATTTAGTTACAGTACAATAATGTGCATCTTTACTTATGAAACATTTCGCTCATAGACAGTGAGCCCTGACATGGCCAACTGTACACAATAACAGTAAGGCCTAACATGGCCACATAATAGTAAGGCCTGACACGGTCAACTGGACACAGAAACAGTAAGGCCTGTCACGGCCAACTGGACACAGAAACAGTGAGGCCTGACACTGTCAACTAGACACAGACAGTAAGTTCTGACACGGCCAACAAACAGTAAGGCTTGACACGGCCAACTAACAGTAAGGCCTGACACGGCCAACTAACAGTCAGGCCTGACACGGCCAACAAACAGTAAGTTCTGACACGGCCAACAAACAGTAAGTTCTGACACGGCCAACAAACAGTCAGGCCTGACACGGCCAACAAACAGTAAGTTCTGACACGGCCAACAAACAGTAAGTTATGACACGGCCAACAAACAGTAAGTTCTGACACGGCCAACAAACAGTAAGTTCTGACACGGCCAACAAACAGTCAGGCCTGACACGGCCAACTAACAGGAAGTTCTGACACGGCCAACAAACAGTCAGGCCTGACACGGCCAACAAACAGTAAGTTCTGACACGGCCAACAAACAGTAAGTTATGACACGGCCAACAAACAGTAAGTTATGACACGGCCAACAAACAGTAAGTTATGACACGGCCAACAAACAGAAAGTTATGACACGGCCAACAAACAGTCAGGCCTGACACGGCCAACAAACAGTAAGTTATGACACGGCCAACAAACAGTAAGTTATGACACGGCCAACAAACAGTAAGTTATGACACGGCCAACAAACAGTCAGGCCTGACACGGCCAACTAACAGTAAGGCCTGACACGGCCAACTAACAGTCAGGCCTGACACGGCCAAATAACAGCAAGGCCTGACACGGCCAACAAACAGTAAGGCCTGACACGGCCAACAAACAGAAAGGCCTGACACGGCCAACAAACAGTAAGGCCTGACACGGCCAACAAACAGTAAGGCCTGACACGGCCAACTAACAGTAAGGCCTGACACGGCCAACTAACAGTCAGGCCTGACACGGCCAACTAACAGTAAGGCCTGACACGGCCAACAAACAGTAAGGCCTGACACGGCCAACAAACAGTAAGGCGTGACACGGCCAACTAACAGTCAGGGCTGACACGGCCAACAAACAGTAAGGCCTGACACGGCCAACTAACAGTCAGGCCTGACACGGCCAACTAACAGTAAGGCCTGACACGGCCAACTAACAGTAAGGCCTGACACGGCCAACAAACAGTAAGGCCTGACACGGCCAACTAACAGTAAGGCCTGACACGGCCAACTAACAGTCAGGCCTGACACGGCCAACTAACAGTAAGGCCTGACACGGCCAACAAACAGTAAGGCCTGACACGGCCAACAAACAGTAAGGCCTGACACGGCCAACTAACAGTCAGGGCTGACACGGCCAACAAACAGTAAGGCCTGACACGGCCAACAAACAGTAAGGCCTGACACGGCCAACTAACAGTAAGGCCTGACACGGCCAACAAACAGTAAGGCCTGACACGGCCAACAAACAGTAAGGCCTGACACGGCCAACAAACAGTAAGGCCTGACACGGCCAACAAACAGTAAGGCCTGACACGGCCAACTAACAGTCAGGTCTGACACGGCCAACAAACAGTAAGGCCTGACACGGCCAACAAACAGTAAGGCCTGACACGGCCAACAAACAGTAAGGCCTGACGCGGCCAACTAACAGTAAGGCCTGACACGGCCAACAAACAGTAAGGCCTGACGCGGCCAACTAACAGTAAGGCCTGACACGGCCAACAAACAGAAAGGCCTGACACGGCCAACTAACAGCAAGGCCTGACATGGTCAACTAACAGCAAGGCCTGACACGGCCAACTAACAGCAAGGCCTGACACGGCCAACAAACAGGAAGTTATGACACGGCCAACAAACAGTAAGTTATGACACGGCTAACAGTAGCTAAACTGTTCTTCACTTGCCTCAAAACTCAGTCATGGATCGTGTAAATGAAAACCTTCAATACTAGACAATATTCCCTTAGGCGTTAGATGGTGTTAAGGGGTGGTAAAAAAAACCCTGGGTAACAACTCGTAATACTTGGGTCATAACGTGTGAGCAGTGGTGGGTTGTTTATTTCTAGATGACAACTGTGTAATACCGACACTTTCATCTTCATCATCACATCTCAGGGTCATAGTTACTGTATGCCACATATAGTAAAGGGATGCCCTACACTTATATAAAGTTTGGTTCTATTGTCACCACCTAAAGTTTAGACACCCCAGCTTACTTCACTTGAAAATTAAACACCCAAACGCTAACCTAACCCAATCTAACGTAACGTAACGTAACCCCGAGGTAGCATTAAGGTTGTTAATCTTCAGGCGTAACAAGCTAGTGTGTCTAATCTTCAATTGATCTATGCCATTTTCAGCCTTTAAAAGTTACTCATTAGATACCACAAAGTAACAAATAGTTCCTTAATATGGACGAATTGCATTTTATTGTTACGTTAAACTGTCTTTATATCACAAGAACTCTCATGGTTTCTGACGCTACTTGGTTGTCAAGAGCACCGCCAGCAGACGACGCTAGCCAACCATAACGTATTTAACTTAATCTAGGTTAAAATACACCGCCAAGATAAAGTTAGGTGATATAAGTAAGGTTAGGGATGTTTACTATGATCACATTACGTTAGGATAGTATATAACAACATGAAATTGAATGATTAAGTTTTGTATTCACGACCGTCATTTGTTTACGTGTTTACATCAATTCGTTGTCACCGTAGGATAATTAACACTTGTCTTTCGTCAATACACCTTTTTTTCTTTATCCCCGTCCCGTTCATGACGAAATTTACAAACATTTATGTACATCATAAAATATAAAATAAAGATAAAAACTGCTAATGCAAGAAAAAATAAATACGATGAACGAACAACAAAGTCGAAACATAACTTGATCACTCCACGACAACATAAACTTACCTCTCGCTTTTAGTCCTGGCTGTAGTGATGGCAGTTTACACGTAATATTAATCACTATATCACAGAATCGTCACACTTTCACTTTCACTATCACGACCTTCCCGTATGATCCCGCACAAGACCAGAGTAAGAGTTTGCGTCATAGTTGTAAACAAACCTGCTTCTTTACCAACCCGAGACTGTGTCGAAATTTGAACCTTCTGTTCCAACACTCTCTCTGACACGTCTTTAATCCGGGTCTTACATACAAAGTCTAACTGCACTTCCTTTTAGTAAATAATTATGGTAAAGTGAAGATTAAGGACCCTAGTATATTTCACCTGACGATTCACCTTTATGTTTACCTAATTTAGCCCCCTCAGTGATTTAATATCAGATAGAATAAGCTAAAGCTAAGGTGCCTAATCCTCACGTAATCCCTATATTGTTACAGTATATTGTGTTATATACCTAAAATAGCCATATAATTCATAATGTACAGTATTTCAGTTCAAATATAATGAATAGCGAACATATATTAAAATCGGACACGAGTTAAACAGTGTTGGTTGTGAAGTACCGAGTTGCTTCACAGCTAATGGTCGTCCGCACTCTCTCCTACAACGTTGTCATCCACCATTGAATAATAATTAAAGGTCTATTTCCTGGTTTTATCACTAGTTACCAAAAAAAAAAAAAAAACAGGCAATAAAATAAAGATAAAAGATAATCACACGAAGTATATTTATTTCGAAAAGCATAAAGCCAGACGTAATTTTCAGTGGATTGAAGTTCTGAATGCAAATATACGAACACAAGTAAAGCTCGAGTCTCTCTTAGCCATAAAAACAAAGAGGATCACATGAAGATTAGGCACCCAACTACATTTCACATGATGATTAAACACCAGAATGCAAACCTAACTTGATCTAACCTAACCTATCATCAGGAAATAGAAAGGAACAACAACATTAACAATACCCACAACAACAACAGGAGCAACAACAACAATAACAACAACAAAAAAAGCTGCGAAGACAATTTCTTATTCAGTCAAAGATAATCCTTTGACAAATACCAACCTTTACACGTGTTCCCGGGCGACACCTGTGTTATCTCAGACCACAAGAGAGAGAGAGCATAAATGCGTATATATGTGGGAGATATGTTGAAGGAGGAGGCACAGCAACAGTCTTACCAGTGAAGACAATCATATACGTGTTTATGTGTGTGTGTGTGTGTGTGTGATACGCAATAAAGAACTTAAATTGAATCCACCTCACTGACTTTCACAATAACTGATGACATTACCCTCGCTCTCCACTACACTGTGAACCAATGTAGAACCAATGCTGTATACTATGAACCAATGCTGTATGCTATGAACCAATGCTGTATACTATGAACCAATGCTGTATACTATGAACCAATGCTGTATACTGTGAACCAATGAAGCCTTGTACACTTTCCTCGCTACCCCCTGTCATACAAGTGTTTAAGTGGCTTTAAAAGTTACTCGGAAACTAATTACTCATTTACATATAAAGTGAAGCTCAGTGTCCAGGTGTGTGTGTGTGTGTGTGTGTCCCTCAACTAGAGACAAAATTGCACATCTAGTTATGGTTGAGTCTCAGTGCAATTTCGAATCCATTTTAATCACCATTAATGTACCTTACACACGAATCTTTAAGAATATGACCCTTGAACCTAACCTAACTTATGCTCATGAGCTTAACGAGAGGAATAATTAATAGACTCATATACAGTAAACGTCCTCCGTTAATAAGTTACGAAGCCTTGATTTAATCTGTCTGTCTGTCTGTCTGTCTGTCTGTCTGTCAGGTTCACAGTGTAGAGGTGATGTTCAGTCGTTCAATAATAACTTTATATTAGCTGATTTATGCTCCTTTACGATCACTCACAGGTAATTAGGTTAAGACGGCGTGGAAGTGTGTAGGTGTATGCGTGAGTGTAGGTGTGGGTGTAAATGTGGGTGTAGGTGCGGGTGTGGGTGTACAGTAAGTGCAAGATTGAGTGTGGGTGTAGGTGTGGGTGCAGGTGTGGCTCTAGTGTGGGTGCAGATGTGGCCTTAGTGTGGGCATATTTAACATTTATTATTTACCTAAAACTAACAATGCCTTTAATGACCTTTAATTATCAATCCAATATTTTGACCATACAAACTCACCTGATTCATGAACGTCCAGCTATTTACCTCTTTTAATTAATCTCTCTCTCTGTCTCTCTCTCTCTGTCTCTCTCTCTCTCTCTCTCACACAGACCGTCAACCAGGATAAATGGGAAGCCGAAAATTGGATTTCCTCCGAGATATAAAAAATAATGGAACACTTTAATTGTTACCATTAGGAGAAAAGTGACACCTGGACGAGATGTTCCAACACTCTTACCTGGTGGTCATTAGTTACCTAAAGTGTGAATACCATTCTTTCTCTCCCCACCCCCTCTCTTTCTCTCCCTCCTTCACTCAAGACGGAGGACAATGATGATGGATTAAGACACACACACACACACACACACACACACACACACACACACACACACACACGGGAGAATTGTTCGTACAGAAAGAATTAGTTTCCCCTTGAGAGTCCAGCCACAACACTTCATTTTCTTCCACTTTCACTACCAGGATCCCAAGAAATACATCAGTCTCTACAACTCCTTATATTATTAAATAAGATAATATATAACCCAGGCTTTTAAAACTTTCTAATTTACCATAAAAACTTTCACTCATGAGGCTTAAGAAAAATGTACCCTGGGAAAAAAAACTACTTTACAGTACTAAAATAATTATATCTTAGGATGTATTGTAAAAAAAAAATAAAAAAAATCACATTTATATTACTTAAAAAATAATATCTCACATTATCGTCAAGGGCTTACGATGAGATGTCTTTGTCTTTGATGATAATTATTTCTAGTGTAAGGTTTCGACTTTCATTACCAAAGGTTTTAATTAAGAACTCTGTGTCAGGTGTTGTGTCACTATCAGGTAACTACTGAGAGAGAGAGAGAGAGAGAGAGAGAGAGAGAGAGAGAGAGAGAGAGAGAGAGAGAGAGAGAGAGAGAGAGAGAGAGAGAGGTGTCTTCTTTTTTCCTTATATATCGTAATAAGAACAACATTAGTCTTGCCTCCACTATGTTTGCCAGATTTTGTTGTTGTGTAGGTGTGAGTGTTGTGTGTGTGTATTGTGTAGACGTATGTACGTGTTTTGTGGTGTTGGTACATTTACGCTATGAAAACATACTAAAGCAGGTTATTGTAGTGTTTATTGATGTGTGTGTGTGTGTGAGTGTGGTGTGAGTGTTGTGTGTGTGTGTGTGTAAATAATAATAATAATAATAATAATAATAAACGGTTTATTAATAGAGTTGCAGCCGGTGGCTGAAAATATACAGAACTTACATTTGATTTAGACATAATGATATAATATACATTGAATACATTTACAGGGCTGTACAGTACATAAATCAGGAGTTGTTTATTATTTTAACAATAGATGGGATGGTGCTGTTCTTATATCTATCGGTGCGGGCTCTTATGTATGTATGTGTGTGTGTGTGTGTGTGTGTGTGTGTGTGTGTGGTGAAGCTCCAAGATGATATAGTTTATAATATTATAACTACGTCACACAAGAGCCCCGTTATTACCTTCATTACGCCAGAATTACAATAATTACATTATTCTTGTATTATTGGATCGTAACCTGACTACTGAGTAAATCCCTTGACGTCTGAGAACCTTTGTATGTATGTGTGTGTGTGTGTGTGTGTGTGTGTGTACGATTTCTCCTTCTTGCACTTTTTCTAAGCATGAATTCTCTCACCTCCTTTCATCAACACTTCATACTCTTTCTTCATACCCTCTTCTCCCCTTTCCTTCTCTCCCTCCTTCCTACCCTCTTCCCTCCATCTCTTCTTCCTCTTCTCCCTTCTCTTCTTCCTCTCCTCCCTCCTTGGTAGGGTAAACTTTCCCGGCAAACAACGAAATTCACGAATACTTGTTGGTAGGTGTAAACTTTCCCGGCAAACAACGAAATTCACGAATACTTGTTGGTAGGTGTAAACTTTCCCGGCAAACAACGAAATTCACGAATACTTGTTGGTAGGTGTAAACATTCCCGGCAAATAACAGTTGTGTGTTAGTTTATTCATGCATGAAGTAACGATTCGGGTGTTTTAAGCTGGCCGGGGGCTTAATCCTACTGTGAGCACCTTTACCTGCCCTGGTGTGCCGATAAACCTTGTTCTAGTTCAGGAAATAAATAATTTTCTGTTGGAATTCTACGTGTGAGCAAAATACATAAAAACTCATGACACTATTAAACAGTGACAAAAATTCATGACATAAATACACAAAAACCTCATGACACATTTAAACGGAGATACAAAAATTCACGAGACAAATATACAAAATACTCATGATATTTTTCAACATTTTGTTCAAGTTTAACTCAGGTTGATACAAACAGGTTGAGTGACAATACTTGATCTGTTGTTAAACGGCGATACAGTATTATGTTTCAACTAGAGGCTGGAGGCTTAGTCTTGGTGTTGTATTTTATGAATATTTTTTATCGTTTTATGTTCTGTGTTATGAAAGAGGAAAAGCTTCAGTGAAAATTACCATATCCAGTGAATTTCACCTTAGGATTAAACTCTGTAACGCTAACCTAACCTAACCCAACGCTAACCTAGAGAGAGAGAGAGAGAGAGAGAGAGAGAGAGAGAGAGAGAGAGAGAGAGAGAGAGAGAGAGAGAGAGAGAGAGGGGGGTAATCAAGACACCAATCTCCACCACCTGATACATTCTGGACCTGAGCCAAGAAGAGCCTCCTAATCCTGAAGAAGGTACAGAAGGCAGTGTCTGGGTGATGGATTACCTGAAGGTGTAAGACGCTCGCTCTATCCCTCCAGCACACCGGAAACAAGGTGAAGTCGAGTTCCTTATTTGAGAAAGTTTAGAAAGTTGATGTAATGTCACGTGTTATATATAAGTTCAAGGGACATAGGTAATAGGTATTCTATCATGGTGAAGATGGTGTTTATAGTGTGGTTGGTGGAGGTGGTGGTTATGGTGATGGTGGTAGTTATGGTGGTAGTGTTTTATGGTAGTATTGGTAGTGATATTGGTTATGGTGGTGGTGATGATAACATCCTACAGTTTGGTCGAGTCATATGGTAGTTGGTCGGGTCATATGGTACTTTAATCGGGTTATATGGTACTCTGGACGGGTCATATGGTACTCTGGACGGGTCATATGGTACTCTGGCGGGTCATATGGTACTCTCGTCGGGTCATATGGTACTCTGGACGGGTCATATGGTACTCTGGTCGGGTCATATGGTACTCTGGACGGGTCATATGGTACTCTGGACGGGTCATATGGTACTCTGGCGGGTCGTATGGTACTCTGGTCGGGTCGTATGGTACTCTGGTCGGGTCATATGGTACTCTGGCGGGTCGTATGGTACTCTGGTCGGGTCATATGGTACTCTGGCGGGTCATATGAAGCTCTGGCGGGTCGTATGGTACTCTGGTCGGGTCATATGGTACTCTGGCGGGTCATATGAAGCTCTGGTGGGTCGTATGGTACTCTGGTTGGGTCATATAGTACTCTGGTCGGGACATATGGTACTATGGTCGGGTCATTGACACTAAAGAAAGACACACAGCCTCAATGGTAATAAATGGGCAGACAGACAGACAGACAGACAGAGAGACAGACAGACAGACAGAGAGACAGACAGACAGACAGAGAGACAGACAGACAGACAGATGAACACTACAAGAGCTGGTAGCTGGATGAAGAACCTGAAGGGACTCACTCACTCACTCACTCACTCCTGACGATGAAGAGCTCTCACGGATGAATGAAGTCTTGCCAATAAATGAACTCCGCTGCGTCGTCCTTGTTAGTGCAGCCTCTGTAGTGAGTCTCCGGAGGCTGAAGAAGTCTCAAGGTCAAATCTGGTTCAGTCTTATGGAGGAAAGTTAAGGCTTAAACTCTTGACCTTTCCTTATAGTTACTGAGGCACAACAACAACAACAACAACATAAACATTCACCTATGGAACTCCCTCTATAGTCACAGAGGCACAACAACAACAACAACAACAACAACAACAACATTCACCTATGGAACTCTCCTTATAACATTAAACATAACACAATAAACTATTCTCCTTCCCTAATCAGGCCTGTCATACCTGGCGTCTTACAACACACACATATAAACACTCTTCCTAAACACTGACCTAAAACATCTACATAAACATTCACCACAAACGTTGTCCCCTTAAAGCTTATCGATCATTACCCACCTGAGTCTCCCCTTATACACATAAAAGGGACAGTTAAAGGAACAGGTAGAATTAATCAAGTGAGCGTTACACAATATCATTAAATGTAACTCCTTTACGTAGATTGGTTCTCTGGCTATTGAAGTTCACGTTTTTTGTCAGTTTCTGTAAGAGGCGTAACAGTAGTGCTAGGCGGGAGGGAGGGGGGAAGGGAGGGAGGGAGGTATAGCCAAATTGAGTTTGCAGAAGAGAATCTTTTGAAGTTGTGTACATCCTATAAAACAGCAGGTGGGCACAGGTGCTCGTGTGTGTGTGTGTGTGTGTGTGTGTGTGTGTGTGTGTGTGTGTGTGTGTGTGTAGTACTTGTATTTATATTTTTCTGTGTTGGGGTAATACCGACCCTAACCTAGTCTAACCAAACCTAGCCTCACCTCACCTCACCTAACCTCACCTAAAAAAGTATAAAATAGGGAATTAACAATACACGTGAGTTTAAACCTGTGAAGCTTGTTTGACACTCAAGTAAATGAAAGCTTCGAGGGTCTGGAGTACCTGAGAGTGACAATTAGTTAACAAGAGTTGATTAAACAATACCTGTGTACTGTAATTAAAGTTTTACCTGTGTGACTCGCTGTGTGTGTGAGTGAGAAGTACCAGCACATAAAAGTTTAATCTAAAACAAAAAGAAACAATCTTTGACATCAAATTAAAACCCCAGTAAAATCAGTAAATTACTTTAGAAAAATATAAGTTTATTCAAAGTCGTTGTGGTACTATACTTCCAGAAGCTAATTACACTCTACTAAAAGTACCTTTGTGTATAGTTATCTAAAAGAGTTGAGGGTAATAAGGGATTATATGAGCTTCCTCCACCTGTGGTTAAGGTATATTATAGGGAGAATATCACCATGGTTACCACTTTTCCATAATCAAATACACGCATGAAACATTTAGCGAAAATCTGATGAAAATAGTGAATATGTACAGACACAAGTTGAATTATTTGTGTGAGTTTTGCAATCATTTACATAACTGTCAACTGTTTGTGAGGGCAGCGGCAGCAGGACCAAGTGAAGCACTACCTGGCTCTACAATATTGAGAATCACACAACTCTAAAATACAATTCCAGTGACCAGTTCAGTATTAAATGTAAATGAGGCGGCGTGCTCACGACAATTACGGAGCAAAGTGTGTGTGTGTGTGTGTGTGTGTGTGTGTGTGTGTGTGTGTGTGTGAATGACCTCAAAAGCAATTATTTCTGCAACATACAATAAATAACTTTACTCCTGTTATTTATATTAAATCACATACACATACCCAGAGACTAAAGGGAGTAATTAGGAGACTTTAGACCCTGGTTATGATTGGTTGGCTGGGAAACTTGATCCGGGCCCCTGATTGGCTAGCCGAGAACAATAGGAGTCCTCAGATTCGCTGGGTGCATCACCTGAACCAAGACGTGATTGGATGATTTGCCTACATCTTCAGCCAATGACGCGTGTTCCTTCGTCTTCGTACAACAGATGAAGCCAACAGGGCGCAACAGACGAGAACAATAGGACACAACAGACGAACAGACAGAAATATAGACAAACAGACAGAGAGAGAGACAGAGACAGGCAGACAAACAGATAGACACACAGACAATCAGATATACAAATAGATAGATACAGACATATAATATAAATAGATATACAAAAAAATATTTCTCAATAATAAAAAAAAAAATCCCACGTTCTTAGTAAAAATTCAAGAAGACGATATAAAAGGCCTCCGTAAATGCCTTCCAAAGTGTCATTAAGATTTCCGAACAGCGTCATTATGGATTCTTGCAGCGTGATATCAAACCTGGAACGAGTGTGTGTGTGTGTGTGTGTGTGTTGCCCCGCTAACGATATCACGTATCGAGGAACATTTTCATTGATTTACATATTAAGTTTACTGTATCTTCAACTGAGTATAATAATAATAATAAAAATAATAATAATAATAATAATAATAATAATAATAATAATAATAATAAATAATAATAACAATAATAATAATAAAAACGAGTCTGAACAACTTTTCTTTTGAACTATGTCAGTACAGGAGAGGTACTGGTTGAGTGCTTTTCTACACACACACACACACACACACACACACACACAGTATATTTATGTCTTATAGATCCTGATATTAATCTATATACGAATATTTTATACGCAGTTCAGGTGAAGTAGAAAGATGGGACCCGATTCTTAAAGATTAGCAATTTCCTTTTTTTTCTGAAGGTAAAATGATTGTATCTTTTTATGGTAAAGTCTTAGTGAATCTGATAGATATGTTCTCACCTCTCTAAAAAGGGGAAACATGAATGAACGAATCTGGAAAACCATCTGAGTGTTATAACCAATATCAGAATGTTAGATACGTTCCCGCATATTTCTGTCCATACAGGAATTCAACATAAAAATCCTCTGAAAACGCAAATTTATCTCGTTACTTAAGTGAGTCAATTAGATTCATTCACAGATCTCTAGTTAAGGAGAAAAATGATCTTCTTGATTACTGTGAATTCGTATGTGAGGCGGCAGCAGAGTTCGTTCTATTAACAAGTTAAATTCACTAACTTATGGTAGAGGTGAAGGCTGGCAGCTAACGTTACCAGAGAAGGACTCGGCTGGATGGTGCACCTGCAGGGGATGGGTGAACTGTACCATAACACTCTCCTATTCGTTGGCTTAATAAGATGGTTCCTGATATCCAATGAAAACAAAAGGAAGATTTTTACTGTAAGATGATACACACACACACACACACACACACACACAGACACACACACACGCACACACACAGACACACACACACACACACACACACCCAGACACCTAAATACTTTCACCCTTCCGTCATCCCTCCTTCCCAACCATCCAACCTATTCTCCCCCACCTTCCACCCAACCACCCCATTCCTTCCCCTCTCTCTCCCTTCTTTTCAACTATCCTCCCTAATCCCTTTTTCCTTCCTGATATCATCCCATCTCTTCCATCCTCATCTCCACCCTATCCCTCCTCCTCCCTCTCAGCCATCCATCACCCCCTTCTGTCCCTCCTCTTCCCCTCCCTTCCCCTCCTCTCTAACTCGCCACTAATAATCTTATGTAAATGATATAGATCCTCCTTGCTTACCATAAACACACCATCGACTCCCCAAAGGCTGTTTACAATACACCAGTTATGCTTATCTGAGACGTTCTTCATCCAAGGCCAACCTCTCTCTCTCTCTCTCTCTCTCTCTCTCTCTCTCTCTCTCTCTCTCTCTCCTTACAAAACACACAAGTGACTATTTACGGAAAACGAGCTCAAATATTTCAGATTTTTTTAATAAACGATTCAATATGAGAAAAGGAAATGGTTATATTTTTACCAATATTGAACATTAGTTATACACAGTAGAATACATTAATATTTTTCTATGTAAAATGAGGACTCCTAAGTATTCATTTGTTTGTATTTCTCTTGTTCAAGTAAACATAAAGAATGAAATATATTGAAAGATAATAAAGGCGAAGGTACAGTATTTGTGCTGTAACTGTAAAATTGAGTGTTTATGTAATATTTTGTTTGTTTAATGATAGGGAGCAAGAAAATCAATTTGGTGTTTCTTTAAAGGCAGTTTGGCTCATTTGAACAGCTTCTTGTCATGGGTGTCTGTTTGTATGATCGTCAGCCTATCTTTCTGTCTCTCTTACTCTCTTTCTCTTTCTCTCTCTTACTGTTTGTCATTCTCTCGTTGCTTTTATATCTGTCTCTACCCGTCTGTCTGCCTGTCTGTATCTCTTTCTCTCTTACTGATGGTATATATTACGTTCTGTCTTTATCGCTCTGTCTCTCTCTGTCTACCTGTCTCTATCTGTCTGTCTGTTTCTCTCTCTCTACCAAGCACCCACACCCACACACTCTACGCATAGTCTGTTTACCACACACGAGACGCACCAACTTTCCTTGCATGACCACACACACACACACACACACACACACACACACACACACACACACTTGAGAAAAACAGACCCATCTATTACCTGTGTGTGGGGGGGGGGGGGGGGGGGGCAGCCGGACCCAAAGACGTGATATATATGAAACAGATCCAGGTATAAACATATGATCCAGATACAGGTACGTGAGGTGCACCACAACACACCTGGTGATTACCTAACTAGTGTTGGTTATTGTCCCCCTTAGACCACACACCTGGTACTACCACACACCCGGTACTAACACACACCTGGCACTAATTACACACTAATAAATACCTGATACAAGGGAAAAAACCCATAAAAAAAGACCTTTAAGACTAGCATTTATACATTTTAATACAATAAGAAATATCACAAATACCCCCCAATTAAAACATACACTGAACTCATTGTGTATGTACAGTGATAAAAAGCAAAGTTTTCTATCCGGTAATATTTTTTTATTAATCACATTCTACTATGCATTCACTAATGATATGCATGGAGACCCAAAGACTCTATTAATGATGTAATGTTTCTTTTAGGGTGGTCATTAGAGGTTAAAGGTTATCCTTGTATTGGGAAAATAATGCCAGTTACGAGCAGATTTTTCATATGTTAATTGTGAGGAGTCTGTAAATGGTGTTGTGTAGTTGACCTCTCTCTCTCTCTCTCTCTCTCTCTCGTTTCTTTACACTTGTCATTCGTCAGGTAACTTCGTGTTGAATGTAGTATGTGTACTGATGGGTGTTTTTGTCTACACAGAAAACAACACCATCATCACCACACCTTTTACATCATTACCACCACACCTGTATCATTATTACCACCACACTTGTACTATTACCACCATACCTGTATCATTACCACCACACCTGTTACAGCATTACCACCACACTTGTACTATTACCACCACACCTGCATCATTACCACCAAACCTGTTACATCATTACCACCACACCTGTTACATCATTACTACCAAACCTGTTACACCATTACTACCAAACCTGTTACATCATTACCACCACACCTGTTACATCATTACCACCACACCTGTTACAGCATTACCACCACACCTATTACATCATTACCACCAAACCTGTTACATCATTACCACCACACCTGTTACATCATTACCACCACACCTGTTACATCATTACTACCAAACCTGTTACATCATTACTACCAAACCTGTTACATCATAACCACCACACCTGTTACATCATTACCACCACACCTGTTACAGCATTACCACCACACCTGTTACATCATTACCACCACACCTGTTACAGCATTACCACCACACCTGTTACAGCATTACCACCACACCTGTTACAGCATTACCACCACACCTGTTACAGCATTACCACCAAACCTGTTACATCATTACTACCAAACCTGTTACATCATAACCACCACACCTGTTACATCATTACCACCACACCTGTTACAGCATTACCACCACACCTGTTACATCATTACCACCACACCTGTTACAGCATTACCACCACACCTGTTACAGCATTACCACCACACCTGTTACAGCATTACCACCACACCTGTTACATCATTACCACCACACCTGTTACATCATTACTACCAAACCTGTTACATCATTACCACCACACCTGTTACAGCATTACCACCACACCTGTTACATCATTACCACCACACCTGTTACATCATTACCACCACACCTGTTACATCATTACTACCACACCTGTTACATCATTACCACCACACCTGTTACATCATTACTACCACACCTGTTACATCATTACCACCACACCTGTTACATCATTACTACCAAACCTGTTACATCATTACCACCAAACCTGTTACATCATTACCACCACACCTGTTACATCATTACCACCACACCTGTTACGTCATTACTACCACACCTGTTACATCATTACTACCAAACCTGTTACATCATTACCACCACACCTACAACATTATATTACCATACTTGTGCCATTAACATTCCTCCAATATCACATCATCTACCACTGGTGAGTAAAGGGAACACTAAACCATTAACACGACAACAGCTTCACTATAACTAATGGTTCCCAGCTTGTATTGTTTATAAAGGATCTCGGGAACACAAAGACACCATTAACCTGAGCCTTTCTCTCTAACGTGACCTGACTAATTATTCTCACCGTGTACAAAAAAAAATACAATGGAACACTTTCTTACTTTCTCTGTTATGAAAAGAAAGTCACACCTTAGCGTTGCCAATGCCGAAAACAGACCCACTAACGGACTCTCTGTATAACGGACTTTCCATTCTATATAGTCCGTTATTAGAGGTTTTACTATATATCAAGTATTATACATGTATTTTATGTTTTCCAATATATATATCCTTGCTTGTCTTGATATAGAGTGAAATTATAACAAGAACAGTTCCTATTAATGTTTCCTACACTTCTGAGTTATAACACCATTTATTGTTATATTTTCTCTGTCTGTCTGTCTGTCTGTCTGTCTGTCTGTCTCTATCTCCCACTTTCTCTCTAAAACTGATACATAAAAATGACCAAATTGTTCTACCTTTTTTTATCACCTTTGTAGAGATGAAGTGTAAGGTGTCAGGAGGATTGGAGGGAGGTTGGCTAGGCACAAAAGGACCATTGTATTATATCACAACAAATGGTTCTCGCCTGTAAGCTCTCTCGGTATATCTCTATCTTCCCTTAGTGAAACATCACGTTCATTTATCACATAACACTACAGCCAGCGAGGTATTTCTCTCTTATGGGTTATGTACAGTTGTGTTCCAGCAGTAAGAGTCATCCTGAATATATATTACTTATTTGTGTGTGTGTGTGTGTGTGTGTGTGTTTATGAATAATGTGATGTAGGTGATGAATATGTTAATGTATGAAGAGGGAATGACGTATTAATTCATTACAACAACATTAAAACAAGTAAAGGTACAAGTACACAAACAGGTACATATACAGATACAAGTACACAAACAGGTACAGGTGCAAGTACACAAACAGGTACATATGCAGGTAAAGGTACACAAACAGGTACAGGTGTAAGTACACAAACAGGTACATATACAGGTACAGGTACACAAACAGGTACGGATACTGGTACAAGGACTTCAACATGGCAACAATACTTATTAGCATTATAGAAGAACAAACATTATTAACTCACATTACAGAGACAGTCAACGAGTCTTATAAGAAAAAACAATTATACTTTATGAGCGAAAACAAAAAATGGCAACAATTGCCTTATATGTGATTAGTGGCAGCAGAGGGGCGAAAACAAAAAATGGCAACAATTGCCTTATATGTGATTAATGGCAGCAGAGGGGCGAAAACAAAAAATGGCAACAATTGCCTTATATGTGATTAATGGCAGCAGAGGGGCGAAAACAAAAAATGGCAACAATTGCCTTATATGTGATTAATGGCAGCAGAGGGGCGACAATAAAAAATGGCAACAATTGCCTTATATGTGATTAATGGCAGCAGATGGGGCGAAAACAAAAAATGGCAACAATTGCCTTATATGTGATTAATGGCAGCAGAGGGGCGAAAACAAAAAATGGCAACAATTGCCTTATATGTGATTAATGGCAGCAGAGGGGCGACAATAAAAAATGGCAACAATTGCCTTATATGTGATTAATGGCAGCAGTGGGGCGAAAACAAAAAATGGCAACAATTGCCTTATATGCGATAAACGGCAGCAGAGGGACGAAAACAAAAAATGGCAACAATTGCCATATATGTGATTAATGGTAGCAGAGGGGCGAAAACAAAAAATGGCAACAATTGCCTTATATGTGATTAATGGCAGCAGAGGGGCGAAAACAAAAAATGGCAACAATTGCCTTATATGTGATTAATGGCAGCAGAGGGGCGACAATAAAAAATGGCAGCAATTGCCTTATATGTGATTAATGGCAGCAGTGGGGCGAAAACAAAAAATGGCAACAATTGCCTTATATGTGATTAATGGCAGCAGAGGGGCGAAAACAAAAAATGGCAACAATTGCCTTATATGTGATTAATGGCAGCAGAGGGGCGAAAACAAAAAATGGCAACAATTGCCTTATATGTGATTAATGGCAGCAGAAGGACGACAATAAAAAATGGCAACAATTGCCTTATATGTGATTAATGGCAGCAGTGGGGCGAAAACAAAAAATGGCAACAATTGCCTTATATGTGATTAATGGCAGCAGAGGGGCGAAAACAAAAAATGGCAACAATTGCCTTATATGTGATTAATGGCAGCAGAGGGGCGAAAACAAAAAATGGCAACAATTGCCTTATATGTGATTAATGGCAGCAGAGGGGCGACAATAAAAAATGGCAACAATTGCCTTATATGTGATTAATGGCAGCAGAGGGGCGACAATAAAAAATGGCAACAATTGCCTTATATGTGATTAATGGCAGCAGTGGGGCGAAAACAAAAAATGGCAACAATTGCCTTATATGTGATTAATGGCAGCAGAGGGGCGACAATAAAAATGGCAACAATTGCCTTATATGTGATTAATGGCAGCAGTGGGGCGAAAACAAAAATGGCAACAATTGCCTTATATGTGATTAATGGCAGCAGTGGGGCGAAAACAAAAATGGCAACAATTGCCTTATATGTGATTAATGGCAGCAGAGGGACGAAAACAAAAAATGGCAACAATTGCCTTATATGTGATTAATGGCAGCAGTGGGGCGAAAACAAAAAATGGCAACAATTGCCTTATATGTGATTAATGGCAGAAGAGGGACGAAAACAAAAAATGGCAACAATTGCCTTATATGTGATTAATGGCAGCAGTGGGGCGAAAACAAAAAATGGCAACAATTGCCTTATATGTGATTAATGGCAGCAGAGGGGCGAAAACAAAAAATGGCAACAATTGCCTTATATGTGATTAATGGCAGCAGTGGGGCGAAAACAAAAAATGGCAACAATTGCCTTATATGTGATTAATGGCAGCAGAGGGGCGACAATAAAAAATGGCAACAATTGCCTTATATGTGATTAATGGCAGCAGTGGGGCGAAAACAAAAAATGGCAACAATTGCCTTATATGTGATTAATGGCAGCAGAGGGGCGAAAACAAAAAATGGCAACAATTGCCTTATATGTGATTAATGGCAGCAGAGGGGCGAAAACAAAAAATGGCAACAATTGCCTTATATGTGATTAATGGCAGCAGAAGGGCGACAATGAAAAATGGCAACAATTGCCTTATATGTGATTAATGGCAGCAGAGGGGCGACAATAAAAAATGGCAACAATTGCCTTATATGTGATTAATGGCAGCAGAGGGGCGACAATAAAAAATGGCAACAATTGCCTTATATGTGATTAATGGCAGCAGAGGGGCGAAAACAAAAAATGGCAACAATTGCCTTATATGTGATTAATGGCAGCAGAGGGGCGACAATAAAAAATGGCAACAATTGCCTTATATGTGATTAATGGCAGCAGAGGGGCGAAAACAAAAAATGGCAACAATTGCCTTATATGTGATTAATGGCAGCAGAGGGGCGAAAACAAAAAATGGCAACAATTGCCTTATATGTGATTAATGGCAGCAGTGGGGCGAAACAAAAAATGGCAACAATTGCCTTATATGTGATTAATGGCAGCAGAGGGGCGACAATAAAAAATGGCAACAATTGCCTTATATGTGATTAATGGCAGCAGTGGGGCGAAAACAAAAAATGGCAACAATTGCCTTATATGTGATTAATGGCAGCAGTGGGGCGAAAACAAAAAATGGCAATAATTGCCTTATATGTGATTAATGGCAGAAGAGGGACGAAAACAAAAAATGGCAACAATTGCCTTAAATGTGGTTAATGGCAGCAGTGGGGCGAAAACAAAAAATGGCAACAATTGCCTTATATGCGATTAACGGTGCAGAGGGACGAAAACAAAAAATGGCAACAATTGCCTTATATGTGATTAATGGCAGCAGTGGGGCGAAAACAAAAAATGGCAACAATTGCCTTATATGTGATTAATGGCAGCAGTGGGGCGAAAACAAAAAATGGCAACAATTGCCTTATATGTGATTAATGGCAGCAGTGGGGCGAAAACAAAAAATGGCAACAATTGCCTTATATGTGATTAATGGCAGCAGAGGGGCGACAATAAAAAATGGCAACAATTGCCTTATATGTGATTAATGGCAGCAGAGGGGCGAAAACAAAAAATGGCAACAATTGCCTTATATGTGATTAATGGCAGCAGAGGAGCGAAAACAAAAAATGGCAACAATTGCCTTATATGTGATTAATGGCAGCAGAGGGGCGAAAACAAAAAATGGCAACAATTGCCTTATATGTGATTAATGGCAGCAGAGGGGCGACAATAAAAAATGGCAACAATTGCCTTATATGTGATTAATGGCAGCAGAGGGGCGACAATAAAAAATGGCAACAATTGCATTATATGTGATTAATGGCAGCAGTGGGGCGAAAACAAAAAATGGCAACAATTGCCTTATATGCGATAAACGGCAGCAGAGGGACGAAAACAAAAAATGGCAACAATTGCCATATATGTGATTAATGGTAGCAGAGGGGCGAAAACAAAAAATGGCAACAATTGCCTTATATGTGATTAATGGCAGCAGAGGGGCGAAAACAAAAAATGGCAACAATTGCCTTATATGTGATTAATGGCAGCAGAGGGGCGACAATAAAAAATGGCAGCAATTGCCTTATATGTGATTAATGGCAGCAGTGGGGCGAAAACAAAAAATGGCAACAATTGCCTTATATGTGATTAATGGCAGCAGAGGGGCGAAAACAAAAAATGGCAACAATTGCCTTATATGTGATTAATGGCAGCAGAGGGGCGAAAACAAAAAATGGCAACAATTGCCTTATATGTGATTAATGGCAGCAGAAGGACGACAATAAAAAATGGCAACAATTGCCTTATATGTGATTAATGGCAGCAGTGGGGCGAAAACAAAAAATGGCAACAATTGCCTTATATGTGATTAATGGCAGCAGAGGGGCGAAAACAAAAAATGGCAACAATTGCCTTATATGTGATTAATGGCAGCAGAGGGGCGACAATAAAAAATGGCAACAATTGCCTTATATGTGATTAATGGCAGCAGAGGGGCGACAATAAAAAATGGCAACAATTGCCTTATATGTGATTAATGGCAGCAGTGGGGCGAAAACAAAAAATGGCAACAATTGCCTTATATGTGATTAATGGCAGCAGAGGGGCGACAATAAAAAATGGCAACAATTGCCTTATATGTGATTAATGGCAGCAGTGGGGCGAAAACAAAAAATGGCAACAATTGCCTTATATGTGATTAATGGCAGCAGAGGGGCGAAAACAAAAATGGCAACAATTGCCTTATATGTGATTAATGGCAGCAGTGGGGCGAAAACAAAAAATGGCAACAATTGCCTTATATGTGATTAATGGCAGCAGAGGGGCGAAAACAAAAAATGGCAACAATTGCCTTATATGTGATTAATGGCAGCAGTGGGGCGAAAACAAAAAATGGCAACAATTGCCTTATATGTGATTAATGGCAGCAGAGGGCGACAAAAAAAAATGGCAACAATTGCCTTATATGTGATTAATGGCAGCAGTGGGGCGAAAACAAAAAATGGCAACAATTGCCTTATATGTGATTAATGGCAGCAGAGGGGCGAAAACAAAAAATGGCAACAATTGCCTTATATGTGATTAATGGCAGCAGAGGGGCGAAAACAAAAAATGGCAACAATTGCCTTATATGTGATTAATGGCAGCAGAGGGGCGACAATAAAAAATGGCAACAATTGCCTTATTTGTGATTAATGGCAGCAGTGGGGCGAAAACAAAAAATGGCAACAATTGCCTTATATGTGATTAATGGCAGCAGAGGGGCGAAAACAAAAAATGGCAACAATTGCCTTATATGTGATTAATGGCAGCAGAGGGGCGACAATAAAAAATGGCAACAATTGCATTATATGTGATTAATGGCAGCAGTGGGGCGAAAACAAAAAATGGCAACAATTGCCTTATATGCGATAAACGGCAGCAGAGGGACGAAAACAAAAAATGGCAACAATTGCCATATATGTGATTAATGGTAGCAGAGGGGCGAAAACAAAAAATGGCAACAATTGCCTTATATGTGATTAATGGCAGCAGAGGGGCGAAAACAAAAAATGGCAACAATTGCCTTATATGTGATAATGGCAGCAGAGGGGCGAAAACAAAAAATGGCAACAATTGCCTTATATGTGATTAATGGCAGCAGAGGGGCGAAAACAAAAAATGGCAACAATTGCCTTATATGTGATTAATGGCAGCAGAGGGGCGAAAACAAAAAATGGCAACAATTGCCTTATATGTGATTAATGGCAGCAGAGGGGCGAAAACAAAAAATGGCAACAATTGCCTTATATGTGATTAATGGCAGCAGAGGGGCGAAAACAAAAAATGGCAACAATTGCCTTATATGTGATTAATGGCAGCAGAGGGACGAAAACAAAAAATGGCAACAATTGCCTTATATGTGATTAATGGCAGCAGTGGGGCGAAAACAAAAAATGGCAACAATTGCCTTATATGTGATTAATGGCAGCAGAGGGGCGAAAACAAAAAATGGCAACAATTGCCTTATATGTGATTAATGGCAGCAGAGGGGCGAAAACAAAAAATGGCAACAATTGCCTTATATGTGATTAATGGCAGCAGAGGGGCGAAAACAAAAAATGGCAACAATTGCCTTATATGTGATTAATGGCAGCAGTGGGGCGAAAACAAAAAATGGCAACAATTGCCTTATATGTGATTAATGGCAGCAGAGGGGCGACAATAAAAAATGGCAACAATTGCCTTATATGTGATTAATGGCAGCAGTGGGGCGAAAACAAAAAATGGCAACAATTGCCTTATATGTGATTAATGGCAGCAGAGGAGCGAAAACAAAAAATGGCAACAATTGCCTTATATGTGATTAATGGCAGCAGAGGGGCGAAAACAAAAAATGGCAACAATTGCCTTATATGTGATTAATGGCAGCAGAAGGGCGACAATGAAAAATGGCAACAATTGCCTTATATGTGAATAATGGCAGCAGAGGGGCGACAATAAAAAATGGCAACAATTGCCTTATATGTGATTAATGGCAGCAGAGGGGCGACAATAAAAAATGGCAACAATTGCCTTATTTGTGATTAATGGCAGCAGTGGGGCGAAAACAAAAAATGGCAACAATTGCCTTATATGTGATTAATGGCAGCAGAGGGGCGAAAACAAAAAATGGCAACAATTGCCTTATATGTGATTAATGGCAGCAGAGGGGCGACAATAAAAAATGGCAACAATTGCATTATATGTGATTAATGGCAGCAGAGGGGCGAAAACAAAAAATGGCAACAATTGCCTTATATGTGATTAATGGCAGCAGAGGGGCGAAAACAAAAAATGGCAACAATTGCCTTATATGTGATTAATGGCAGCAGTGGGGCGAAACAAAAAATGGCAACAATTGCCTTATATGTGATTAATGGCAGCAGAGGGGCGACAATAAAAAATGGCAACAATTGCCTTATATGTGATTAATGGCAGCAGTGGGGCGAAAACAAAAAATGGCAACAATTGCCTTATATGTGATTAATGGCAGCAGTGGGGCGAAAACAAAAAATGGCAATAATTGCCTTATATGTGATTAATGGCAGAAGAGGGACGAAAACAAAAAATGGCAACAATTGCCTTAATGTGGTTAATGGCAGCAGTGGGGCGAAAACAAAAAATGGCAACAATTGCCTTATATGCGATTAACGGTGCCAGAGGGACGAAAACAAAAAATGGCAACAATTGCCTTATATGTGATTAATGGCAGCAGTGGGGCGAAAACAAAAAATGGCAACAATTGCCTTATAAGTGATTAATGGCAGCAGTGGGGCGAAAACAAAAAATGGCAACAATTGCCTTATATGTGATTAATGGCAGCAGTGGGGCGAAAACAAAAAATGGCAACAATTGCCTTATATGTGATTAATGGCAGCAGAGGGGCGACAATAAAAAATGGCAACAATTGCCTTATATGTGATTAATGGCAGCAGTGGGGCGAAAACAAAAAATGGCAACAATTGCCTTATATGTGATTAATGGCAGCAGAGGAGCGAAAACAAAAAATGGCAACAATTGCCTTATATGTGATTAATGGCAGCAGAGGGGCGAAAACAAAAAATGGCAACAATTGCCTTATATGTGATTAATGGCAGCAGAAGGGCGACAATGAAAAATGGCAACAATTGCCTTATATGTGATTAATGGCAGCAGAGGGGCGACAATAAAAAATGGCAACAATTGCCTTATATGTGATTAATGGCAGCAGTGGGGCGAAAACAAAAAATGGCAACAATTGCCTTATATGTGATAAATGGCAGCAGAGGGGCGAAAACAAAAAATGGCAACAATTGCCTTATATGTGATTAATGGCAGCAGAGGGGCGAAAACAAAAAATGGCAACAATTGCCTTATATGTGATTAATGGCAGCAGAGGGGCGAAAACAAAAAATGGCAACAATTGCCTTATATGTGATTAATGGCAGCAGAGGGGCGACAATAAAAAATGGCAACAATTGCCTTATATGTGATTAATGGCAGCAGTGGGGCGAAAACAAAAAATGGCAACAATTGCCTTATATGTGATTAATGGCAGCAGAGGGGCGAAAACAAAAAATGGCAACAATTGCCTTATATGTGATTAATGGCAGCAGAGGGCGACAATAAAAAATGGCAACAATTGCCTTATATGTGATTAATGGCAGCAGTGGGGCGAAAACAAAAAATGGCAACAATTGCCTTATATGTGATTAATGGCAGCAGAGGGGCGAAAACAAAAAATGGCAACAATTGCCTTATATGTGATTAATGGCAGCAGAGGGGCGACAATAAATATAAATAAATAATAATTAAATATTAATATTAAAATATAATAAAAATATATAAATTGACGCCCCGCTGCTGCCATTAATCACATATAAGGCAATTGTTGCCATTTTTTGTTTTCGCCCCTCTGCTGCCATTAATCACATATAAGGCAATTGTTGCCATTTTTTGTTTTCGCCCCACTGCTGCCATTAATCACATATAAGGCAATTGTTGCCATTTTTTATTGTCGTCCTTCTGCTGCCATTAATCACATATAAGGCAATTGTTGCCATTTTTTGTTTTCGCCCCTCTGCTGCCATTAATCACATATAAGGCAATTGTTGCCATTTTTTGTTTTCGCCCCACTGCTGCCATTAATCACATATAAGGCAATTGCTGCCATTTTTTATTGTCGCCCCTCTGCTGCCATTAATCACATATAAGGCAATTGTTGCCATTTTTTGTTTTCGCCCCTCTGCTGCCATTAATCACATATAAGGCAATTGTTGCCATTTTTTGTTTTCGCCCCTCTGCTGCCATTAATCACATATAAGGCAATTGTTGCCATTTTTTGTTTTCGTCCCTCTGCTGCCGTTTATCGCATATAAGGCAATTGTTGCCATTTTTTGTTTTCGCCCCACTGCTGCCATTAATCACATATAAGGCAATTGTTGCCATTTTTTATTGTCGCCCCTCTGCTGCCATTAATCACATATAAGGCAATTGTTGCCATTTTTCATTGTCGCCCTTCTGCTGCCATTAATCACATATAAGGCAATTGTTGCCATTTTTTGTTTTCGCCCCTCTGCTGCCATTAATCACATATAAGGCAATTGTTGCCATTTTTTGTTTTCGCTCCTCTGCTGCCATTAATCACATATAAGGCAATTGTTGCCATTTTTTGTTTTCGCCCCACTGCTGCCATTAATCACATATAAGGCAATTGTTGCCATTTTTTATTGTCGCCCTCTGCTGCCATTAATCACATATAAGGCAATTGTTGCCATTTTTTGTTTTCGCCCCACTGCTGCCATTAATCACATATAAGGCAATTGTTGCCATTTTTTGTTTTCGCCCCACTGCTGCCATTAATCACTTATAAGGCAATTGTTGCCATTTTTTGTTTTCGCCCCACTGCTGCCATTAATCACATATAAGGCAATTGTTGCCATTTTTTGTTTTCGTCCCTCTGCTGCCATTAATCGCATATTAGGCAATTGTTGCCATTTTTTGTTTTCGCCCCACTGCTGCCATTAATCACATATAAGGCAATTGTTGCCATTTTTTGTTTTCGTCCCTCTGCTGCCATTAATCACATATAAGGCAATTGTTGCCATTTTTTGTTTTCGCCCCACTGCTGCCATTAATCACATATAAGGCAATTGTTGCCATTTTTTGTTTTCGCCCCACTGCTGCCATTAATCACATATAAGGCAATTGTTGCCATTTTTTATTGTCGCCCCTCTGCTGCCATTAATCACATATAAGGCAATTGTTGCCATTTTTTGTTTCGCCCCACTGCTGCCATTAATCACATATAAGGCAATTGTTGCCATTTTTTATTGTCGCCCCTCTGCTGCCATTAATCACATATAAGGCAATTGTTGCCATTTTTTGTTTTCGCCCCTCTGCTGCCATTAATCACATATAAGGCAATTGTTGCCATTTTTTATTGTCGCCCCTCTGCTGCCATTAATCACATATAAGGCAATTGTTGCCATTTTTTGTTTTCGCCCCTCTGCTGCCATTAATCACATATAAGGCAATTGTTGCCATTTTTTGTTTTCGCCCCACTGCTGCCATTAATCACATATAAGGCAATTGTTGCCATTTTTTATTGTCGCCCCTCTGCTGCCATTAATCACATATAAGGCAATTGTTGCCATTTTTTATTGTCGCCCCTCTGCTGCCATTAATCACATATAAGGCAATTGTTGCCATTTTTCATTGTCGCCCTTCTGCTGCCATTAATCACATATAAGGCAATTGTTGCCATTTTTTGTTTTCGCCCCTCTGCTGCCATTAATCACATATAAGGCAATTGTTGCCATTTTTTGTTTTCGCTCCTCTGCTGCCATTAATCACATATAAGGCAATTGTTGCCATTTTTTGTTTTCGCCCCACTGCTGCCATTAATCACATATAAGGCAATTGTTGCCATTTTTTATTGTCGCCCCTCTGCTGCCATTAATCACATATAAGGCAATTGTTGCCATTTTTTGTTTTCGTCCCACTGCTGCCATTAATCACATATAAGGCAATTGTTGCCATTTTTTGTTTTCGCCCCACTGCTGCCATTAATCACATATAAGGCAATTGTTGCCATTTTTTGTTGTCGCCCCTCTGCTGCCATTAATCACATATAAGGCAATTGTTGCCATTTTTTGTTTTCGCCCCTCTGCTGCCATTAATCACATATAAGGCAATTGTTGCCATTTTTTGTTTTCGCCCCACTGCTGCCATTAATCACATATAAGGCAATTGTTGCCATTTTTTGTTTTCGTCCCTCTGCTGCCATTAATCACATATAAGGCAATTGTTGCCATTTTTGTTTTCGCCCCTCTGCTGCCATTAATCACATATAAGGCAATTGTTGCCATTTTTTGTTTTCGCCCCTCTGCTGCCATTAATCACATATAAGGCAATTGTTGCCATTTTTTGTTGTCGCCCCTCTGCTGCCATTAATCACATATAAGGCAATTGTTGCCATTTTTTGTTTTCGCCCCTCTGCTGCCATTAATCACATATAAGGCAATTGTTGCCATTTTTTGTTTTCGCCCCTCTGCTGCCATTATCACATATAAGGCAATTGTTGCCATTTTTTGTTTTCGCCCCTCTGCTGCCATTAATCACATATAAGGCAATTGTTGCCATTTTTTGTTTTCGCCCCTCTGCTACCATTAATCACATATATGGCAATTGTTGCCATTTTTTGTTTTCGTCCCTCTGCTGCCGTTTATCGCATATAAGGCAATTGTTGCCATTTTTTGTTTTCGCCCCACTGCTGCCATTAATCACATATAATGCAATTGTTGCCATTTTTTATTGTCGCCCCTCTGCTGCCATTAATCACATATAAGGCAATTGTTGCCATTTTTTGTTTTCGCCCCTCTGCTGCCATTAATCACATATAAGGCAATTGTTGCCATTTTTTGTTTTCGCCCCACTGCTGCCATTAATCACAAATAAGGCAATTGTTGCCATTTTTTATTGTCGCCCCTCTGCTGCCATTAATCACATATAAGGCAATTGTTGCCATTTTTTGTTGTCGCCCCTCTGCTGCCATTAATCACATATAAGGCAATTGTTGCCATTTTTTGTTTTCGCCCTCTGCTGCCATTAATCACATATAAGGCAATTGTTGCCATTTTTTGTTTTCGCCCCACTGCTGCCATTAATCACATATAAGGCAATTGTTGCCATTTTTTGTTTTCGCCCTCTGCTGCCATTAATCACATATAAGGCAATTGTTGCCATTTTTTGTTTTCGCCCCACTGCTGCCATTAATCACATATAAGGCAATTGTTGCCATTTTTTGTTTTCGCCCCTCTGCTGCCATTAATCACATATAAGGCAATTGTTGCCATTTTTTGTTTTCGCCCCACTGCTGCCATTAATCACATATAAGGCAATTGTTGCCATTTTTGTTTTCGCCCCTCTGCTGCCATTAATCACATATAAGGCAATTGTTGCCATTTTTTGTTTTCGCCCCACTGCTGCCATTAATCACATATAAGGCAATTGTTGCCATTTTTTATTGTCGCCCCTCTGCTGCCATTAATCACATATAAGGCAATTGTTGCCATTTTTTGTTTTCGCCCCACTGCTGCCATTAATCACATATAAGGCAATTGTTGCCATTTTTTATTGTCGCCCCTCTGCTGCCATTATTCACATATAAGGCAATTGTTGCCATTTTTTATTGTCGCCCCTCTGCTGCCATTAATCACATATAAGGCAATTGTTGCCATTTTTTGTTTTCGCCCCTCTGCTGCCATTAATCACATATAAGGCAATTGTTGCCATTTTTTGTTTTCGCCCCACTGCTGCCATTAATCACATATAAGGCAATTGTTGCCATTTTTTATTGTCGTCCTTCTGCTGCCATTAATCACATATAAGGCAATTGTTGCCATTTTTTGTTTTCGCCCCTCTGCTGCCATTAATCACATATAAGGCAATTGTTGCCATTTTTTGTTTTCGCCCCTCTGCTGCCATTAATCACATATAAGGCAATTGTTGCCATTTTTTGTTTTCGCCCCACTGCTGCCATTAATCACATATAAGGCAATTGCTGCCATTTTTTATTGTCGCCCCTCTGCTGCCATTAATCACATATAAGGCAATTGTTGCCATTTTTTGTTTTCGCCCCTCTGCTGCCATTAATCACATATAAGGCAATTGTTGCCATTTTTTGTTTTCGCCCCTCTGCTACCATTAATCACATATATGGCAATTGTTGCCATTTTTTGTTTTCGTCCCTCTGCTGCCGTTTATCGCATATAAGGCAATTGTTGCCATTTTTTGTTTTCGCCCCACTGCTGCCATTAATCACATATAATGCAATTGTTGCCATTTTTTATTGTCGCCCCTCTGCTGCCATTAATCACATATAAGGCAATTGTTGCCATTTTTGTTTTCGCCCCTCTGCTGCCATTAATCACATATAAGGCAATTGTTGCCATTTTTTGTTTTCGCCCCTCTGCTGCCATTAATCACATATAAGGCAATTGTTGCCATTTTTTGTTTTCGCCCTCTGCTGCCATTAATCACATATAAGGCAATTGTTGCCATTTTTTGTTTTCGCCCCACTGCTGCCATTAATCACATATAAGGCAATTGTTGCCATTTTTTATTGTCGCCCTCTGCTGCCATTAATCACATATAAGGCAATTGTTGCCATTTTTTGTTTTCGCCCCACTGCTGCCATTAATCACATATAAGGCAATTGTTGCCATTTTTTGTTTTCGCCCCACTGCTGCCATTAATCACATATAAGGCAATTGTTGCCATTTTTTGTTTTCGCCCCACTGCTGCCATTAATCACATATAAGGCAATTGTTGCCATTTTTTGTTTTCGCCCCTCTGCTGCCATTAATCACATATAAGGCAATTGTTGCCATTTTTTGTTTTCGCCCCACTGCTGCCATTAATCACATATAAGGCAATTGTTGCCATTTTTTGTTTTCGACCCTCTTCTGCCATTAATCACATATAAGGCAATTGTTGCCATTTTTTGTTTTCGCCCCACTGCTGCCATTAATCACATATAAGGCAATTGTTGCCATTTTTTGTTTTCGCCCCACTGCTGCCATTAATCACATATAAGGCAATTGTTGCCATTTTTTATTGTCGCCCCTCTGCTGCCATTAATCACATATAAGGCAATTGTTGCCATTTTTTGTTTCGCCCCACTGCTGCCATTAATCACATATAAGGCAATTGTTGCCATTTTTTATTGTCGCCCCTCTGCTGCCATTAATCACATATAAGGCAATTGTTGCCATTTTTTGTTTTCGCCCCTCTGCTGCCATTAATCACATATAAGGCAATTGTTGCCATTTTTTGTTTTCGCCCCTCTGCTGCCATTAATCACATATAAGGCAATTGTTGCCATTTTTTGTTTTCGCCCCTCTGCTGCCATTAATCACATATAAGGCAATTGTTGCCATTTTTTATTGTCGCCCCTCTGCTGCCATTAATCACATATAAGGCAATTGTTGCCATTTTTTATTGTCGCCCCTCTGCTGCCATTAATCACATATAAGGCAATTGTTGCCATTTTTCATTGTCGCCCTTCTGCTGCCATTAATCACATATAAGGCAATTGTTG
This sequence comes from Homarus gammarus, assembly GCA_958450375.1. NCBI lineage: Eukaryota > Metazoa > Arthropoda > Malacostraca > Decapoda > Nephropidae > Homarus > Homarus gammarus. The sequence goes on along the minus strand of CAUDMG010000401.1, from coordinate 21,298 downwards.
CCATTTTTTGTTTTCGCCCCTCTGCTGCCATTAATCACATATAAGGCAATTGTTGCCATTTTTTGTTTTCGCTCCTCTGCTGCCATTAATCACATATAAGGCAATTGTTGCCATTTTTTGTTTTCGCCCCACTGCTGCCATTAATCACATATAAGGCAATTGTTGCCATTTTTTATTGTCGCCCCTCTGCTGCCATTAATCACATATAAGGCAATTGTTGCCATTTTTTGTTTTCGCCCCACTGCTGCCATTAATCACATATAAGGCAATTGTTGCCATTTTTTGTTTTCGCCCCACTGCTGCCATTAATCACATATAAGGCAATTGTTGCCATTTTTTGTTTTCGCCCCACTGCTGCCATTAATCACATATAAGGCAATTGTTGCCATTTTTTGTTTTCGTCCCTCTTCTGCCATTAATCACATATAAGGCAATTGTTGCCATTTTTTGTTTTCGCCCCACTGCTGCCATTAACCACATATAAGGCAATTGTTGCCATTTTTTGTTTTCGTCCCTCTGCTGCCATTAATCACATATAAGGCAATTGTTGCCATTTTTTGTTTTCGCCCCACTGCTGCCATTAATCACATATAAGGCAATTGTTGCCATTTTTGTTTTCGCCCCACTGCTGCCATTAATCACATATAAGGCAATTGTTGCCATTTTTTATTGTCGCCCCTCTGCTGCCATTAATCACATATAAGGCAATTGTTGCCATTTTTTGTTTCGCCCCACTGCTGCCATTAATCACATATAAGGCAATTGTTGCCATTTTTTGTTTTCGCCCCTCTGCTGCCATTAATCACATATAAGGCAATTGTTGCCATTTTTTATTGTCGCCCCTCTGCTGCCATTAATCACATATAAGGCAATTGTTGCCATTTTTTGTTTTCGCCCCTCTGCTGCCATTAATCACATATAAGGCAATTGTTGCCATTTTTTGTTTTCGCCCCTCTGCTGCCATTAATCACATATAAGGCAATTGTTGCCATTTTTTGTTTTCGCCCCACTGCTGCCATTAATCACATATAAGGCAATTGTTGCCATTTTTTATTGTCGTCCCTCTGCTGCCATTAATCACATATAAGGCAATTGTTGCCATTTTTTGTTTTCGCCCCTCTGCTGCCATTAATCACATATAAGGCAATTGTTGCCATTTTTTGTTTTCGCCCCCTGCTGCCATTAATCACATATAAGGCAATTGTTGCCATTTTTTGTTTTCGCCCCACTGCTGCCATTAATCACATATAAGGCAATTGTTGCCATTTTTTGTTTTCGCCCCTCTGCTGCCATTAATCACATATAAGGCAATTGTTGCCATTTTTTGTTTTCGCCCCTCTGCTGCCATTAATCACATATAAGGCAATTGTTGCCATTTTTTGTTTTCGCCCCTCTGCTGCCATTAATCACATATATGGCAATTGTTGCCATTTTTTGTTTTCGTCCCTCTGCTGCCGTTAATCGCATATAAGGCAATTGTTGCCATTTTTTGTTTTCGCCCCACTGCTGCCATTAATCACATATAAGGCAATTGTTGCCATTTTTTGTTTTCGCCCCTCTGCTGCCATTAATCACATATAAGGCAATTGTTGCCATTTTTTGTTTTCGCCCCTCTGCTGCCATTAATCACATATAAGGCAATTGTTGCCATTTTTTGTTTTCGCCCCATCTGCTGCCATTAATCACATATAAGGCAATTGTTGCCATTTTTTATTGTCGCCCCTCTGCTGCCATTAATCACATATAAGGCAATTGTTGCCATTTTTTGTTTTCGCCCCTCTGCTGCCATTAATCACATATAAGGCAATTGTTGCCATTTTTGTTTTCGCCCCTCTGCTGCCATTAATCACATATAAGGCAATTGTTGCCATTTTTTGTTTTCGCCCCTCTGCTGCCACTAATCACATATAAGGCAATTGTTGCCATTTTTTGTTTTCGCTCATAAAGTATAATTGTTTTTTCTTATAAGACTCGTTGACTGTCTCTGTAATGTGAGTTAATAATGTTTGTTCTTCTATAATGCTAATAAGTATTGTTGCCATGTTGAAGTCCTTGTACCAGTATCCGTACCTGTTTGTGTACCTGTACCTGTATATGTACCTGTTTGTGTACTTACACCTGTACCTGTTTGTGTACCTTTACCTGCATATGTACCTGTTTGTGTACTTGCACCTGTACCTGTTTGTGTACTTGTATCTGTATATGTACCTGTTTGTGTACTTGTACCTTTACTTGTTTAAATGTTGTTGTAATGAATTAATACGTCATTCCCTCTTCATACATTAACATATTCATCACCTACATCACATTATTCATAAACACACACACACACACACACACACACAAATAAGTAATATATATTCAGGATGACTCTTACTGCTGGAACACAACTGTACATATCCCATAAGAGAGAAATACCTCGCTGGCTGTAGTGTTATGTGATAAATGAACGTGATGTTTCACTAAGGGAAGATAGAGATATACCGAGAGAGCTTACAGGCGAGAACCATTTGTTGTGATATAATACAATGGTCCTTTTGTGCCTAGCCAACCTCCCTCCAATCCTCCTGACACCTTACACTTCATCTCTACAAAGGTGATAAAAAAAGGTAGAACAATTTGGTCATTTTTATGTATCAGTTTTAGAGAGAAAGTGGGAGATAGAGACAGACAGACAGACAGACAGACAGACAGACAGAGAAAATATAACAATAAATGGTGTTATAACTCAGAAGTGTAGGAAACATTAATAGGAACTGTTCTTGTTATAATTTCACTCTATATCAAGACAAGCAAGGATATATATATTGGAAAACATAAAATACATGTATAATACTTGATATATAGTAAAACCTCTAATAACGGACTATATAGAATGGAAAGTCCGTTATACAGAGAGTCCGTTAGTGGGTCTGTTTTCGGCATTGGCAACGCTAAGGTGTGACGTTCTTTTCATAAACAGAGAAAGTAAGAAAGTGTTCCATTGTATTTTTTTTTGTACACGGTGAGAATAATTAGTCAGGTCACGTTAGAGAGAAAGGCTCAGGTTAATGGTGTCTTTGTGTTCCCGAGATCCTTTATAAACAATACAAGCTGGGAACCATTAGTTATAGTGAAGCTGTTGTGGTGTTAATGGTTTAGTGTTCCCTTTACTCACCAGTGGTAGATGATGTGATATTGGAGGAATGTTAATGGCACAAGTATGGTAATATAATGTTGTAGGTGTGGTGGTAATGATGTAACAGGTTTGGTAGTAATGATGTAACAGGTGTGGTAGTAATGACGTAACAGGTGTGGTGGTAATGATGTAACAGGTGTGGTGGTAATGATGTAACAGGTTTGGTGGTAATGATGTAACAGGTTTGGTAGTAATGATGTAACAGGTGTGGTGGTAATGATGTAACAGGTGTGGTAGTAATGATGTAACAGGTGTGGTGGTAATGATGTAACAGGTGTGGTAGTAATGATGTAACAGGTGTGGTGGTAATGATGTAACAGGTGTGGTGGTAATGATGTAACAGGTGTGGTGGTAATGCTGTAACAGGTGTGGTGGTAATGATGTAACAGGTTTGGTAGTAATGATGTAACAGGTGTGGTGGTAATGATGTAACAGTGTGGTGGTAATGCTGTAACAGGTGTGGTGGTAATGCTGTAACAGGTGTGGTGGTAATGCTGTAACAGGTGTGGTGGTAATGATGTAACAGGTGTGGTGGTAATGCTGTAACAGGTGTGGTGGTAATGATGTAACAGGTGTGGTGGTTATGATGTAACAGGTTTGGTAGTAATGATGTAACAGGTTTGGTGGTAATGCTGTAACAGGTGTGGTGGTAATGCTGTAACAGGTGTGGTGGTAATGCTGTAACAGGTGTGGTGGTAATGCTGTAACAGGTGTGGTGGTAATGATGTAACAGGTGTGGTGGTAATGCTGTAACAGGTGTGGTGGTAATGATGTAACAGGTGTGGTGGTTATGATGTAACAGGTTTGGTAGTAATGATGTAACAGGTTTGGTAGTAATGATGTAACAGGTGTGGTGGTAATGATGTAACAGGTGTGGTGGTAATGATGTAACAGGTTTGGTGGTAATGATGTAATAGGTGTGGTGGTAATGCTGTAACAGGTGTGGTGGTAATGATGTAACAGGTGTGGTGGTAATGATGTAACAGGTTTGGTAGTAATGGTGTAACAGGTTTGGTAGTAATGATGTAACAGGTGTGGTGGTAATGATGTAACAGGTTTGGTGGTAATGATGCAGGTGTGGTGGTAATAGTACAAGTGTGGTGGTAATGCTGTAACAGGTGTGGTGGTAATGATACAGGTATGGTGGTAATAGTACAAGTGTGGTGGTAATAATGATACAGGTGTGGTGGTAATGATGTAAAAGGTGTGGTGATGATGGTGTTGTTTTCTGTGTAGACAAAAACACCCATCAGTACACATACTACATTCAACACGAAGTTACCTGACGAATGACAAGTGTAAAGAAACGAGAGAGAGAGAGAGAGAGAGAGAGAGGTCAACTACACAACACCATTTACAGACTCCTCACAATTAACATATGAAAAATCTGCTCGTAACTGGCATTATTTTCCCAATACAAGGATAACCTTTAACCTCTAATGACCACCCTAAAAGAAACATTACATCATTAATAGAGTCTTTGGGTCTCCATGCATATCATTAGTGAATGCATAGTAGAATGTGATTAATAAAAAAATATTACCGGATAGAAAACTTTGCTTTTTATCACTGTACATACACAATGAGTTCAGTGTATGTTTTAATTGGGGGGTATTTGTGATATTTCTTATTGTATTAAAATGTATAAATGCTAGTCTTAAAGGTCTTTTTTTATGGGTTTTTTCCCTTGTATCAGGTATATATTAGTGTGTAATTAGTGCCAGGTGTGTGTTAGTACCGGGTGTGTGGTAGTACCAGGTGTGTGGTCTAAGGGGGACAATAACCAACACTAGTTAGGTAATCACCAGGTGTGTTGTGGTGCACCTCACGTACCTGTATCTGGATCATATGTTTATACCTGGATCTGTTTCATATATATCACGTCTTTGGGTCCGGCTGCCCCCCCCCCCCCCCCCCCCACACACAGGTAATAGATGGGTCTGTTTTTCTCAAGTGTGTGTGTGTGTGTGTGTGTGTGTGTGTGTGTGTGTGTGTGTGGTCATGCAAGGAAAGTTGGTGCGTCTCGTGTGTGGTAAACAGACTATGCGTAGAGTGTGTGGGTGTGGGTGCTTGGTAGAGAGAGAGAAACAGACAGACAGATAGAGACAGGTAGACAGAGAGAGACAGAGCGATAAAGACAGAACGTAATATATACCATCAGTAAGAGAGAAAGAGATACAGACAGGCAGACAGACGGGTAGAGACAGATATAAAAGCAACGAGAGAATGACAAACAGTAAGAGAGAGAAAGAGAGAGAGAGTAAGAGAGACAGAAAGATAGGCTGACGATCATACAAACAGACACCCATGACAAGAAGCTGTTCAAATGAGCCAAACTGCCTTTAAAGAAACACCAAATTGATTTTCTTGCTCCCTATCATTAAACAAACAAAATATTACATAAACACTCAATTTTACAGTTACAGCACAAATACTGTACCTTCGCCTTTATTATCTTTCAATATATTTCATTCTTTATGTTTACTTGAACAAGAGAAATACAAACAAATGAATACTTAGGAGTCCTCATTTTACATAGAAAAATATTAATGTATTCTACTGTGTATAACTAATGTTCAATATTGGTAAAAATATAACCATTTCCTTTCTCATATTGAATCGTTTATTAAAAAAATCTGAAATATTTGAGCTCGTTTTCCGTAAATAGTCACTTGTGTGTTTTGTAAGGAGAGAGAGAGAGAGAGAGAGAGAGAGAGAGAGAGAGAGAGAGAGAGAGAGGTTGGCCTTGGATGAAGAACGTCTCAGATAAGCATAACTGGTGTATTGTAAACAGCCTTTGGGGAGTCGATGGTGTGTTTATGGTAAGCAAGGAGGATCTATATCATTTACATAAGATTATTAGTGGCGAGTTAGAGAGGAGGGGAAGGGAGGGGAAGAGGAGGGACAGAAGGGGGTGATGGATGGCTGAGAGGGAGGAGGAGGGATAGGGTGGAGATGAGGATGGAAGAGATGGGATGATATCAGGAAGGAAAAAGGGATTAGGGAGGATAGTTGAAAAGAAGGGAGAGAGAGGGGAAGGAATGGGGTGGTTGGGTGGAAGGTGGGGGAGAATAGGTTGGATGGTTGGGAAGGAGGGATGACGGAAGGGTGAAAGTATTTAGGTGTCTGGGTGTGTGTGTGTGTGTGTGTGTCTGTGTGTGTGCGTGTGTGTGTGTCTGTGTGTGTGTGTGTGTGTGTGTGTGTGTGTATCATCTTACAGTAAAAATCTTCCTCTTGTTTTCATTGGATATCAGGAACCATCTTATTAAGCCAACGAATAGGAGAGTGTTATGGTACAGTTCACCCATCCCCTGCAGGTGCACCATCCAGCCGAGTCCTTCTCTGGTAACGTTAGCTGCCAGCCTTCACCTCTACCATAAGTTAGTGAATTTAACTTGTTAATAGAACGAACTCTGCTGCCGCCTCACATACGAATTCACAGTAATCAAGAAGATCATTTTTCTCCTTAACTAGAGATCTGTGAATGAATCTAATTGACTCACTTAAGTAACGAGATAAATTTGCGTTTTCAGAGGATTTTTATGTTGAATTCCTGTATGGACAGAAATATGCGGGAACGTATCTAACATTCTGATATTGGTTATAACACTCAGATGGTTTTCCAGATTCGTTCATTCATGTTTCCCCTTTTTAGAGAGGTGAGAACATATCTATCAGATTCACTAAGACTTTACCATAAAAAGGATACAATCATTTTACCTTCAGAAAAAAAAAGGAAATTGCTAATCTTTAAGAATCGGGTCCCATCTTTCTACTTCACCTGAACTGCGTATAAAATATTCGTATATAGATTAATATCAGGATCTATAAGACATAAATATACTGTGTGTGTGTGTGTGTGTGTGTGTGTAGAAAAGCACTCAACCAGTACCTCTCCTGTACTGACATAGTTCAAAAGAAAAGTTGTTCAGACTCGTTTTTATTATTATTATTGTTATTATTTTTTATTATTATTATTATTATTTTTATTATTATTATTTTTATTTTTATTATTATTATTATACTCAGTTGAAGATACAGTAAACTTAATATGTAAATCAATGAAAATGTTCCTCGATACGTGATATCGTTAGCGGGGCAACACACACACACACACACACACACTCGTTCCAGGTTTGATATCACGCTGCAAGAATCCATAATGACGCTGTTCGGAAATCTTAATGACACTTTGGAAGGCATTTACGGAGGCCTTTTATATCGTCTTCTTGAATTTTTACTAAGAACGTGGGATTTTTTTTTTTATTATTGAGAAATATTTTTTTGTATATCTATTTATATTATATGTCTGTATCTATCTATTTGTATATCTGATTGTCTGTGTGTCTATCTGTTTGTCTGCCTGTCTCTCTGTCTCTCTCTCTGTCTGTTTGTCTATATTTCTGTCTGTTCGTCTGTTGTGTCCTATTGTTCTCGTCTGTTGCGCCCTGTTGGCTTCATCTGTTGTACGAAGACGAAGGAACACGCGTCATTGGCTGAAGATGTAGGCAAATCATCCAATCACGTCTTGGTTCAGGTGATGCACCCAGCGAATCTGAGGACTCCTATTGTTCTCGGCTAGCCAATCAGGGGCCCGGATCAAGTTTCCCAGCCAACCAATCATAACCAGGGTCTAAAGTCTCCTAATTACTCCCTTTAGTCTCTGGGTATGTGTATGTGATTTAATATAAATAACAGGAGTAAAGTTATTTATTGTATGTTGCAGAAATAATTGCTTTTGAGGTCACACACACACACACACACACACACACACACACACACACACACACACACACACACACTTTGCTCCGTAATTGTCGTGAGCACGCCGCCTCATTTACATTTAATACTGAACTGGTCACTGGAATTGTATTTTAGAGTTGTGTGATTCTCAATATTGTAGAGCCAGGTAGTGCTTCACTTGGTCCTGCTGCCGCTGCCCTCACAAACAGTTGACAGTTATGTAAATGATTGCAAAACTCACACAAATAATTCAACTTGTGTCTGTACATTTTCATCAGATTTTCGCTAAATGTTTCATGCGTGTATTTGATTATGGAAAAGTGGTAACCATGGTGATATTCTCCCTATAATATACCTTAACCACAGGTGGAGGAAGCTCATATAATCCCTTATTACCCTCAACTCTTTTAGATAACTATACACAAAGGTACTTTTAGTAGAGTGTAATTAGCTTCTGGAAGTATAGTACCACAACGACTTTGAATAAACTTATATTTTTCTAAAGTAATTTACTGATTTTACTGGGGTTTTTAATTTGATGTCAAAGATTGTTTCTTTTTGTTTTAGATTAAACTTTTATGTGCTGGTACTTCTCACTCACACACACAGCGAGTCACACAGGTAAAACTTTAATTACAGTACACAGGTAATGTTTAATCAACTCTTGTTAACTAATTGTCACTCTCAGGTACTCCAGACCCTCGAAGCTTTCATTTACTTGAGTGTCAAACAAGCTTCACAGGTTTAAACTCACTTGTATTGTTAATTCCTTATTTTATACTTTTTTAGGTGAGGTTAGGTGAGGTGAGGTGAGGCTAGGTTTGGTTAGACTAGGTTAGGGTCGGTATTACCCCAACACAGAAAAATATAAATACAAGTACTACACACACACACACACACACACACACACACACACACACACACACACACACACACGAGCACCTGTGCCCACCTGCTGTTTTATAGGATGTACACAACTTCAAAAGATTCTCTTCTGCAAACTCAATTTGGCTATACCTCCCTCCCTCCCTTCCCCCCCTCCCTCCCGCCTAGCACTACTGTTACGCCTCTTACAGAAACTGACAAAAAACGTGAACTTCAATAGCCAGAGAACCAATCTACGTAAAGGAGTTACATTTAATGATATTGTGTAACGCTCACTTGATTAATTCTACCTGTTCCTTTAACTGTCCCTTTTATGTGTATAAGGGGAGACTCAGGTGGGTAATGATCGATAAGCTTTAAGGGGACAACGTTTGTGGTGAATGTTTATGTAGATGTTTTAGGTCAGTGTTTAGGAAGAGTGTTTATATGTGTGTGTTGTAAGACGCCAGGTATGACAGGCCTGATTAGGGAAGGAGAATAGTTTATTGTGTTATGTTTAATGTTATAAGGAGAGTTCCATAGGTGAATGTTGTTGTTGTTGTTGTTGTTGTTGTTGTTGTGCCTCTGTGACTATAGAGGGAGTTCCATAGGTGAATGTTTATGTTGTTGTTGTTGTTGTTGTGCCTCAGTAACTATAAGGAAAGGTCAAGAGTTTAAGCCTTAACTTTCCTCCATAAGACTGAACCAGATTTGACCTTGAGACTTCTTCAGCCTCCGGAGACTCACTACAGAGGCTGCACTAACAAGGACGACGCAGCGGAGTTCATTTATTGGCAAGACTTCATTCATCCGTGAGAGCTCTTCATCGTCAGGAGTGAGTGAGTGAGTGAGTGAGTCCCTTCAGGTTCTTCATCCAGCTACCAGCTCTTGTAGTGTTCATCTGTCTGTCTGTCTGTCTCTCTGTCTGTCTGTCTGTCTCTCTGTCTGTCTGTCTGTCTCTCTGTCTGTCTGTCTGTCTGTCTGCCCATTTATTACCATTGAGGCTGTGTGTCTTTCTTTAGTGTCAATGACCCGACCATAGTACCATATGTCCCGACCAGAGTACTATATGACCCAACCAGAGTACCATACGACCCACCAGAGCTTCATATGACCCGCCAGAGTACCATATGACCCGACCAGAGTACCATACGACCCGCCAGAGCTTCATATGACCCGCCAGAGTACCATATGACCCGACCAGAGTACCATACGACCCGCCAGAGTACCATATGACCCGACCAGAGTACCATACGACCCGACCAGAGTACCATACGACCCGCCAGAGTACCATATGACCCGTCCAGAGTACCATATGACCCGTCCAGAGTACCATATGACCCGACCAGAGTACCATATGACCCGTCCAGAGTACCATATGACCCGACGAGAGTACCATATGACCCGCCAGAGTACCATATGACCCGTCCAGAGTACCATATGACCCGTCCAGAGTACCATATAACCCGATTAAAGTACCATATGACCCGACCAACTACCATATGACTCGACCAAACTGTAGGATGTTATCATCACCACCACCATAACCAATATCACTACCAATACTACCATAAAACACTACCACCATAACTACCACCATCACCATAACCACCACCTCCACCAACCACACTATAAACACCATCTTCACCATGATAGAATACCTATTACCTATGTCCCTTGAACTTATATATAACACGTGACATTACATCAACTTTCTAAACTTTCTCAAATAAGGAACTCGACTTCACCTTGTTTCCGGTGTGCTGGAGGGATAGAGCGAGCGTCTTACACCTTCAGGTAATCCATCACCCAGACACTGCCTTCTGTACCTTCTTCAGGATTAGGAGGCTCTTCTTGGCTCAGGTCCAGAATGTATCAGGTGGTGGAGATTGGTGTCTTGATTACCCCCCTCTCTCTCTCTCTCTCTCTCTCTCTCTCTCTCTCTCTCTCTCTCTCTCTCTCTCTCTCTCTCTCTCTCTCTCTAGGTTAGCGTTGGGTTAGGTTAGGTTAGCGTTACAGAGTTTAATCCTAAGGTGAAATTCACTGGATATGGTAATTTTCACTGAAGCTTTTCCTCTTTCATAACACAGAACATAAAACGATAAAAAATATTCATAAAATACAACACCAAGACTAAGCCTCCAGCCTCTAGTTGAAACATAATACTGTATCGCCGTTTAACAACAGATCAAGTATTGTCACTCAACCTGTTTGTATCAACCTGAGTTAAACTTGAACAAAATGTTGAAAAATATCATGAGTATTTTGTATATTTGTCTCGTGAATTTTTGTATCTCCGTTTAAATGTGTCATGAGGTTTTTGTGTATTTATGTCATGAATTTTTGTCACTGTTTAATAGTGTCATGAGTTTTTATGTATTTTGCTCACACGTAGAATTCCAACAGAAAATTATTTATTTCCTGAACTAGAACAAGGTTTATCGGCACACCAGGGCAGGTAAAGGTGCTCACAGTAGGATTAAGCCCCCGGCCAGCTTAAAACACCCGAATCGTTACTTCATGCATGAATAAACTAACACACAACTGTTATTTGCCGGGAATGTTTACACCTACCAACAAGTATTCGTGAATTTCGTTGTTTGCCGGGAAAGTTTACACCTACCAACAAGTATTCGTGAATTTCGTTGTTTGCCGGGAAAGTTTACACCTACCAACAAGTATTCGTGAATTTCGTTGTTTGCCGGGAAAGTTTACCCTACCAAGGAGGGAGGAGAGGAAGAAGAGAAGGGAGAAGAGGAAGAAGAGATGGAGGGAAGAGGGTAGGAAGGAGGGAGAGAAGGAAAGGGGAGAAGAGGGTATGAAGAAAGAGTATGAAGTGTTGATGAAAGGAGGTGAGAGAATTCATGCTTAGAAAAAGTGCAAGAAGGAGAAATCGTACACACACACACACACACACACACACACATACATACAAAGGTTCTCAGACGTCAAGGGATTTACTCAGTAGTCAGGTTACGATCCAATAATACAAGAATAATGTAATTATTGTAATTCTGGCGTAATGAAGGTAATAACGGGGCTCTTGTGTGACGTAGTTATAATATTATAAACTATATCATCTTGGAGCTTCACCACACACACACACACACACACACACACACACACACATACATACATAAGAGCCCGCACCGATAGATATAAGAACAGCACCATCCCATCTATTGTTAAAATAATAAACAACTCCTGATTTATGTACTGTACAGCCCTGTAAATGTATTCAATGTATATTATATCATTATGTCTAAATCAAATGTCAGTTCTGTATATTTTCAGCCACCGGCTGCAACTCTATTAATAAACCGTTTATTATTATTATTATTATTATTATTATTTACACACACACACACACAACACTCACACCACACTCACACACACACACACATCAATAAACACTACAATAACCTGCTTTAGTATGTTTTCATAGCGTAAATGTACCAACACCACAAAACACGTACATACGTCTACACAATACACACACACAACACTCACACCTACACAACAACAAAATCTGGCAAACATAGTGGAGGCAAGACTAATGTTGTTCTTATTACGATATATAAGGAAAAAAGAAGACACCTCTCTCTCTCTCTCTCTCTCTCTCTCTCTCTCTCTCTCTCTCTCTCTCTCTCTCTCTCTCTCTCTCTCTCTCTCTCTCAGTAGTTACCTGATAGTGACACAACACCTGACACAGAGTTCTTAATTAAAACCTTTGGTAATGAAAGTCGAAACCTTACACTAGAAATAATTATCATCAAAGACAAAGACATCTCATCGTAAGCCCTTGACGATAATGTGAGATATTATTTTTTAAGTAATATAAATGTGATTTTTTTTATTTCTTTTTTTACAATACATCCTAAGATATAATTATTTTAGTACTGTAAAGTAGTTTTTTTTCCCAGGGTACATTTTTCTTAAGCCTCATGAGTGAAAGTTTTTATGGTAAATTAGAAAGTTTTAAAAGCCTGGGTTATATATTATCTTATTTAATAATATAAGGAGTTGTAGAGACTGATGTATTTCTTGGGATCCTGGTAGTGAAAGTGGAAGAAAATGAAGTGTTGTGGCTGGACTCTCAAGGGGAAACTAATTCTTTCTGTACGAACAATTCTCCCGTGTGTGTGTGTGTGTGTGTGTGTGTGTGTGTGTGTGTGTGTGTGTGTGTCTTAATCCATCATCATTGTCCTCCGTCTTGAGTGAAGGAGGGAGAGAAAGAGAGGGGGTGGGGAGAGAAAGAATGGTATTCACACTTTAGGTAACTAATGACCACCAGGTAAGAGTGTTGGAACATCTCGTCCAGGTGTCACTTTTCTCCTAATGGTAACAATTAAAGTGTTCCATTATTTTTTATATCTCGGAGGAAATCCAATTTTCGGCTTCCCATTTATCCTGGTTGACGGTCTGTGTGTGAGAGAGAGAGAGAGAGAGAGACAGAGAGAGAGAGACAGAGAGAGAGAGAGAGATTAATTAAAAGAGGTAAATAGCTGGACGTTCATGAATCAGGTGAGTTTGTATGGTCAAAATATTGGATTGATAATTAAAGGTCATTAAAGGCATTGTTAGTTTTAGGTAAATAATAAATGTTAAATATGCCCACACTAAGGCCACATCTGCACCCACACTAGAGCCACACCTGCACCCACACCTACACCCACACTCAATCTTGCACTTACTGTACACCCACACCCGCACCTACACCCACATTTACACCCACACCTACACTCACGCATACACCTACACACTTCCACGCCGTCTTAACCTAATTACCTGTGAGTGATCGTAAAGGAGCATAAATCAGCTAATATAAAGTTATTATTGAACGACTGAACATCACCTCTACACTGTGAACCTGACAGACAGACAGACAGACAGACAGACAGACAGATTAAATCAAGGCTTCGTAACTTATTAACGGAGGACGTTTACTGTATATGAGTCTATTAATTATTCCTCTCGTTAAGCTCATGAGCATAAGTTAGGTTAGGTTCAAGGGTCATATTCTTAAAGATTCGTGTGTAAGGTACATTAATGGTGATTAAAATGGATTCGAAATTGCACTGAGACTCAACCATAACTAGATGTGCAATTTTGTCTCTAGTTGAGGGACACACACACACACACACACACCTGGACACTGAGCTTCACTTTATATGTAAATGAGTAATTAGTTTCCGAGTAACTTTTAAAGCCACTTAAACACTTGTATGACAGGGGGTAGCGAGGAAAGTGTACAAGGCTTCATTGGTTCACAGTATACAGCATTGGTTCATAGTATACAGCATTGGTTCATAGTATACAGCATTGGTTCATAGCATACAGCATTGGTTCATAGTATACAGCATTGGTTCTACATTGGTTCACAGTGTAGTGGAGAGCGAGGGTAATGTCATCAGTTATTGTGAAAGTCAGTGAGGTGGATTCAATTTAAGTTCTTTATTGCGTATCACACACACACACACACACACATAAACACGTATATGATTGTCTTCACTGGTAAGACTGTTGCTGTGCCTCCTCCTTCAACATATCTCCCACATATATACGCATTTATGCTCTCTCTCTCTTGTGGTCTGAGATAACACAGGTGTCGCCCGGGAACACGTGTAAAGATTGGTATTTGTCAAAGGATTATCTTTGACTGAATAAGAAATTGTCTTCGCAGCTTTTTTTGTTGTTGTTATTGTTGTTGTTGCTCCTGTTGTTGTTGTGGGTATTGTTAATGTTGTTGTTCCTTTCTATTTCCTGATGATAGGTTAGGTTAGATCAAGTTAGGTTTGCATTCTGGTGTTTAATCATCATGTGAAATGTAGTTGGGTGCCTAATCTTCATGTGATCCTCTTTGTTTTTATGGCTAAGAGAGACTCGAGCTTTACTTGTGTTCGTATATTTGCATTCAGAACTTCAATCCACTGAAAATTACGTCTGGCTTTATGCTTTTCGAAATAAATATACTTCGTGTGATTATCTTTTATCTTTATTTTATTGCCTGTTTTTTTTTTTTTTTTGGTAACTAGTGATAAAACCAGGAAATAGACCTTTAATTATTATTCAATGGTGGATGACAACGTTGTAGGAGAGAGTGCGGACGACCATTAGCTGTGAAGCAACTCGGTACTTCACAACCAACACTGTTTAACTCGTGTCCGATTTTAATATATGTTCGCTATTCATTATATTTGAACTGAAATACTGTACATTATGAATTATATGGCTATTTTAGGTATATAACACAATATACTGTAACAATATAGGGATTACGTGAGGATTAGGCACCTTAGCTTTAGCTTATTCTATCTGATATTAAATCACTGAGGGGGCTAAATTAGGTAAACATAAAGGTGAATCGTCAGGTGAAATATACTAGGGTCCTTAATCTTCACTTTATCATAATTATTTACTAAAAGTAAGTGCAGTTAGACTTTGTATGTAAGACCCGGATTAAAGACGTGTCAGAGAGAGTGTTGGAACAGAAGGTTCAAATTTCGACACAGTCTCGGGTTGGTAAAGAAGCAGGTTTGTTTACAACTATGACGCAAACTCTTACTCTGGTCTTGTGCGGGATCATACGGGAAGGTCGTGATAGTGAAAGTGAAAGTGTGACGATTCTGTGATATAGTGATTAATATTACGTGTAAACTGCCATCACTACAGCCAGGACTAAAAGCGAGAGGTAAGTTTATGTTGTCGTGGAGTGATCAAGTTATGTTTCGACTTTGTTGTTCGTTCATCGTATTTATTTTTTCTTGCATTAGCAGTTTTTATCTTTATTTTATATTTTATGATGTACATAAATGTTTGTAAATTTCGTCATGAACGGGACGGGGATAAAGAAAAAAAGGTGTATTGACGAAAGACAAGTGTTAATTATCCTACGGTGACAACGAATTGATGTAAACACGTAAACAAATGACGGTCGTGAATACAAAACTTAATCATTCAATTTCATGTTGTTATATACTATCCTAACGTAATGTGATCATAGTAAACATCCCTAACCTTACTTATATCACCTAACTTTATCTTGGCGGTGTATTTTAACCTAGATTAAGTTAAATACGTTATGGTTGGCTAGCGTCGTCTGCTGGCGGTGCTCTTGACAACCAAGTAGCGTCAGAAACCATGAGAGTTCTTGTGATATAAAGACAGTTTAACGTAACAATAAAATGCAATTCGTCCATATTAAGGAACTATTTGTTACTTTGTGGTATCTAATGAGTAACTTTTAAAGGCTGAAAATGGCATAGATCAATTGAAGATTAGACACACTAGCTTGTTACGCCTGAAGATTAACAACCTTAATGCTACCTCGGGGTTACGTTACGTTACGTTAGATTGGGTTAGGTTAGCGTTTGGGTGTTTAATTTTCAAGTGAAGTAAGCTGGGGTGTCTAAACTTTAGGTGGTGACAATAGAACCAAACTTTATATAAGTGTAGGGCATCCCTTTACTATATGTGGCATACAGTAACTATGACCCTGAGATGTGATGATGAAGATGAAAGTGTCGGTATTACACAGTTGTCATCTAGAAATAAACAACCCACCACTGCTCACACGTTATGACCGAAGTATTACGAGTTGTTACCCAGGGTTTTTTTTACCACCCCTTAACACCATCTAACGCCTAAGGGAATATTGTCTAGTATTGAAGGTTTTCATTTACACGATCCATGACTGAGTTTTGAGGCAAGTGAAGAACAGTTTAGCTACTGTTAGCCGTGTCATAACTTACTGTTTGTTGGCCGTGTCATAACTTCCTGTTTGTTGGCCGTGTCAGGCCCTGCTGTTAGTTGGCCGTGTCAGGCCTTGCTGTTAGTTGACCATGTCAGGCCTTGCTGTTAGTTGGCCGTGTCAGGCCTTTCTGTTTGTTGGCCGTGTCAGGCCTTACTGTTAGTTGGCCGCGTCAGGCCTTACTGTTTGTTGGCCGTGTCAGGCCTTACTGTTAGTTGGCCGCGTCAGGCCTTACTGTTTGTTGGCCGTGTCAGGCCTTACTGTTTGTTGGCCGTGTCAGGCCTTACTGTTTGTTGGCCGTGTCAGACCTGACTGTTAGTTGGCCGTGTCAGGCCTTACTGTTTGTTGGCCGTGTCAGGCCTTACTGTTTGTTGGCCGTGTCAGGCCTTACTGTTTGTTGGCCGTGTCAGGCCTTACTGTTTGTTGGCCGTGTCAGGCCTTACTGTTAGTTGGCCGTGTCAGGCCTTACTGTTTGTTGGCCGTGTCAGGCCTTACTGTTTGTTGGCCGTGTCAGCCCTGACTGTTAGTTGGCCGTGTCAGGCCTTACTGTTTGTTGGCCGTGTCAGGCCTTACTGTTTGTTGGCCGTGTCAGGCCTTACTGTTAGTTGGCCGTGTCAGGCCTGACTGTTAGTTGGCCGTGTCAGGCCTTACTGTTAGTTGGCCGTGTCAGGCCTTACTGTTTGTTGGCCGTGTCAGGCCTTACTGTTAGTTGGCCGTGTCAGGCCTTACTGTTAGTTGGCCGTGTCAGGCCTGACTGTTAGTTGGCCGTGTCAGGCCTTACTGTTTGTTGGCCGTGTCAGCCCTGACTGTTAGTTGGCCGTGTCACGCCTTACTGTTTGTTGGCCGTGTCAGGCCTTACTGTTTGTTGGCCGTGTCAGGCCTTACTGTTAGTTGGCCGTGTCAGGCCTGACTGTTAGTTGGCCGTGTCAGGCCTTACTGTTAGTTGGCCGTGTCAGGCCTTACTGTTTGTTGGCCGTGTCAGGCCTTACTGTTTGTTGGCCGTGTCAGGCCTTTCTGTTTGTTGGCCGTGTCAGGCCTTACTGTTTGTTGGCCGTGTCAGGCCTTGCTGTTATTTGGCCGTGTCAGGCCTGACTGTTAGTTGGCCGTGTCAGGCCTTACTGTTAGTTGGCCGTGTCAGGCCTGACTGTTTGTTGGCCGTGTCATAACTTACTGTTTGTTGGCCGTGTCATAACTTACTGTTTGTTGGCCGTGTCATAACTTACTGTTTGTTGGCCGTGTCAGGCCTGACTGTTTGTTGGCCGTGTCATAACTTTCTGTTTGTTGGCCGTGTCATAACTTACTGTTTGTTGGCCGTGTCATAACTTACTGTTTGTTGGCCGTGTCATAACTTACTGTTTGTTGGCCGTGTCAGAACTTACTGTTTGTTGGCCGTGTCAGGCCTGACTGTTTGTTGGCCGTGTCAGAACTTCCTGTTAGTTGGCCGTGTCAGGCCTGACTGTTTGTTGGCCGTGTCAGAACTTACTGTTTGTTGGCCGTGTCAGAACTTACTGTTTGTTGGCCGTGTCATAACTTACTGTTTGTTGGCCGTGTCAGAACTTACTGTTTGTTGGCCGTGTCAGGCCTGACTGTTTGTTGGCCGTGTCAGAACTTACTGTTTGTTGGCCGTGTCAGAACTTACTGTTTGTTGGCCGTGTCAGGCCTGACTGTTAGTTGGCCGTGTCAGGCCTTACTGTTAGTTGGCCGTGTCAAGCCTTACTGTTTGTTGGCCGTGTCAGAACTTACTGTCTGTGTCTAGTTGACAGTGTCAGGCCTCACTGTTTCTGTGTCCAGTTGGCCGTGACAGGCCTTACTGTTTCTGTGTCCAGTTGACCGTGTCAGGCCTTACTATTATGTGGCCATGTTAGGCCTTACTGTTATTGTGTACAGTTGGCCATGTCAGGGCTCACTGTCTATGAGCGAAATGTTTCATAAGTAAAGATGCACATTATTGTACTGTAACTAAATATTGAGCAGCAGCAGTAGTGTGTGCGTGTGCTACATCACCCAGTACTATACAATACCACATAATGGTTAAGTTTAAGGACGCCACTTTGACACTGTAGTTTTGCACCTGAGATTCCAATCATTCCACACATTGTCTGATGATGATATTGTGACTAATTATGCAATGAATAACAGCCTATTCGTGGACACACACACCTCTTCTCTCTCTTATGTTTTAGTGATCCGTTAACTGGATACAGAAGTGTAGATGGGCAGGTGAGGTGTTACATGTTAATTAACTACTTTTCTTTACCTTTACAGGTCCTTGTGGGACGCTGGCAGACCAAGAGTAAGGTAGGTGTGATGTGCATTTCACCTGTCGTAATTTTTTTTTGTATGGTACAAAGGTTGTGTTCACTGAAGAACTATGGGAGCGGGAGGGCTACGTCCGTCCGTACAGTGCTTCCAGATTTCAGATTTCAGATTTGCCCCCGAGGGGGCTAGTTTATTAGGCACCCCCTTACATCCTGTGCAAGGTGAAGCGCAGAAGCGTTTACAGCTCCCAACAGGGAAGTATGAAAAGTTCATACTTGCCTTCATGACTCGTACATTAAGGGCGTAAAAGCCTGAAGGGTCATAGGTTCTGTCAAGTTACATAAAGTGAGAGAATGATGAGTGTGTGGGGGGAAAGTTCCCGGTACATTTTATCTGTTTATGGCAAAGAGTGGCAGGTCCCTAATAATGTCAAATGCCAGGCCTGTGACTAGGAGGAGGGATATACAGTGCTTCCGTCCATCTGTAGCTCTGTCCGTCTGCATGTGCGGCCGTCCGTACATATCTCTTGTTTGCTTATCGTGTAAAAGATGAAATTGTATCTACTCGAGGTTGATACACGGCAGAGTATCATTACTACCTGGTGTGATGATGTTTGTGACGATTGATAGTTACCACTATGCGGCGGTGTCTGTCTGTCTATCTGTGTCTTTAAAAAAATAGGTTCACCAAAACTAGGTTTACTATCAGCGGGCTCTCCATGTCGTACAGCACAAGGTTTTAGGGACAGAAGGCCATAACTTTGACAGGTGAGGTGAGACCCAGCGATAGTTGCCCTCACGATATAAAAGGCCATTCACGTTAACTATGCGAATATGTCCAATTAGTTCACAAAAGCCGGGTCGTTAAGATGATGAATGAAAATGGAACTGGTGGTGACAGAGTACAGGTGTTACTGTTCCTGACTTTATGTATTCGTTCAGTAACTGTGTCGTGTTGGGTGTGACTTGGACTCAGGAGGGAAAGGTTTTGTCAGCCTTATAGATTCCCAGTGTTTTTACTTCTCACTCGCCAAAGTGGGTTAAGGTCATCACTTACCAATTGTGTGTGTGTCTCTCACTGGGTTTCTTCTTTGAATTGTTAACTCAAATATTGTCTTGATTCTCTCCAAAAAGATGGATTATTTTAGTATACCTTATCTCTCCTGAAACCACTATAGTGTGTAGATGTTTCTTTCGATGGTGATGTTGGCAGCCGAGGGATGATCTGTGGCTTGTGGAACCTGTAGCTCAGGAATAACAGGTCCCAGCTGCTACTGTGTACTGCATCTTATCACATCAGGTCCCAGCAGCTAACGTAAACTGTCTCTGGCCACATACCTCCCCCACATCGTCGTGGTATATGCACGAGTGAATACATTTATAGAAACGTTCATTAGTAGTTAGTATGCAAATTCTGGAGTGGCAGTAATGCGGAGCTCTACACGGCCGCCTCACCCTCATTGTACTCAAGTTGACTTACTAGTTTATGCTGACGTCTTGTGTGTGTGTGTGTGTGTGTGTGTGTGTGTGTGTGTGTGTGTGTGTGTGTGTGCGTGCGTGTGTCTTTGTGTTGTGTTTGCCATGTGAGACGTTTGTATTGCTCTTCCTGGCGGACTGTGGGAGCCTTTACTGGTGTCTGAAACAAGAGACAGATAGTTATGGTCGTCTTTTAGGGAGGAGGAAGGACAAAGAGCATATATAGCTGGCCTGGGAGTGTGTAGGGATCACACACACACACACACACACACACACACACTGAACAAACCATCACTAGCCTCATTGGTGATTACATGTTGTTCTCTTTCTATCACACAACACCACCATCTCGCAACACCGCCACACATCACCACTACACACCACCACCGGCACACACCACCACCAAACACCATTAACTCACACCGCTACGTCACACCACTACCTCACATCATCATCACCACTACTACACACCACCACCACTACTACACACCACCACCACTACTACACACCACCACCACCACCACCCATCACCACCACACAACACCCACCACCACCACCACCACACAACACCCACCACCACCACCACACAACACCCACCACCACCACACAACACCCACCACCGCACACACACCCCCACCACACAACACACACCACCACCACACAACACACACCACCACCACACAACACTCACCACCACCACACAACACCACCACCACACAACACCACTCACCACACACCACCACTCACCACACACCACCACTTACCACCACCACACAACACCATGAACAATAACAGTTTGTCTGGCCAAAATAACGAGCGACTAGTAATTGACGTGGAAGTGTAGTGGCCAGGCCGGAGGCAGTAAGTGGCTAGGCTGTAAATGGCCAAGCTGTAAGTGGCCAGGTCGGAGGATGAGGTGGACGGGACCCCTGTGTTGCAGACGAGGGCATGTCTCTGTATGATAGATCTGTCGATATATCAAGCTCTCTCTGTCTCAGTGTTTATGCGTATCGAAGGGTGGATGGGGGA